>JBCFXI010000020.1:0-558784 GCA_038496175.1 Ampulex compressa | reverse complement strand
GGGAGAGAGGAGGCGCGCATGGAGAAAGAGAGAGAGAGGGGGGGGGGGAGAGAAAGATAGAGAGCGGGAGAGAGGAGGCGCGCATGGAGAGAGGGTGAGAGAAAGACAGAGAGAGAGAAAAAGAGAGAGAGAGGGCTCGTCAAAACCGCCTCGCGGAACAAATGGTCGCTTACGCCATCCCCCGGAGCACGCGGAAGAGCGGTATGCTCCGGATAGAGGGAGGAAGCGGGCCTCCGGAGCCCCCGAGGGGGAGAGGGGGGGGGGGTGCAGAGGAGGGGAGGCAGAGAGAAGAGGGGAGGCGGAGCTCGGCCGAGGGTAGCGCGGAGATTACACAAATGAGAAATGACCATCAGGCTATCGGAGAACTTCGGTGCTGCCGGGCCGAGGTCGCCCGGGTTTTGCGGCATCTGCGACGTGGATATACACGTCAGGACGACTATCGTGGGGGCTGTGCTTTTTTAATGCCGAAAGCGGACCCGCCCTTTTACGGATTGCCACCGGATAACGACGTCTTCGGAGGCCGCGGATGGAATGCGTCGCGCCTTGGGATCTCCGCTGCTTCGACGTTTCTCCCCTCCGTCTCTCTTCCAGGCTCGCACCGGCCAGCTCTCTCGCTCTCTCGATATCGCGCGTCGAGCGATATTGGATCTTGTTAATTCCCCCTTTGTTTCGGCCTGCTCGTTGGTCCTCCGATGCGATTATCGCCGGCGGGTGGACGCGCGAAAGATTTGTTTGCTCTTATCGGAATTTATATCGGCGATCCGGCGGATGATCCGTCAGGAGTTTTGTACGGATACGAATTTTCTGGCGTTTATTATCTCTTTAATTATTCCAAGTCGAATGCGTATAGCGATGGATCGAGTGAGAGAGAGAGAGAGAGAGAGAGAGAGAGAGAGGGTGGTAGCTGTAACATTCCGAGGCTCGAGTTGCACTAAGGATATAAAGAACTTCTTCTGTCTGGTGGCGCAGCCGGGCGGCTGGATTTGATCCATCGAGAAGCCATAGGCCCATTTCCGGAAAGATGAAGAACCGAGAGAGCGCCAGAGCGGGCAAGCCTTTTTTGTCCGGCGCCCGGAAGACGAAGGTCGAAGCGTGTTTTTGTCGTTCGAGCTTAAATATCGTGCGAGCGGGAGACGGCATTGTCGTCGTCCGCAGTGACGTCGTCCTGTCGTGGCCCCTCGAAGGACTTTGACAAATCGTCGATCGCCCCTCGAGGATCACGTCCTATCTCGAGGACCGTGCCTCCCCGCGGCCTGGTCAGTGATCAACGCGAAACGTCCGACGATAGTGCCTCTTGGATCTAGACATATTTTTTATACCTCCCGACTAATGGCCAGGATGTATTACAGAGGTTGGAAATAACTTCGATCGAGCGTTCTGGATTTCTTCGTAAAATAAAGTACCTCCGCCCTGTCCTTCCATCCACGCTTTCGCATTGGAACAAAGACTTGCTGGCGCAAAAGTTTAGAAATAGTATATCCAAAGACCGTAAAACTACTTCGTTCCTCCTTCGAAAAAGTTTCAGGATGTTTAAAAAATGTTCGATATATCCACGTGTTCACCAAAGAGAATTCCGTACGATGCGCGAAAAACGATAATACGATCTATCGAACGAGGAAGCTCCAACCTTTGCGAAGGACATCCCAATATCCTATAGCTTCTCGCGGATTTGCAATCGCGAATTTAGCGAAATCTCCAAGACGGCGGCCCGTCGGTCCTATCTTCCCCCCCGGCCTTGGCATTTACGAATAAACGAAGCCACTGTGTCCGAGCCGGGAGAACCGCGAAGGACTTGGCGTCGACGTGGAACAAGACAACGAAGAAGAAGCCAACGCGAAGGCCAAAGGAGTGTTTCCGCGTGATAAGATAAGCCCGTTATCGGGACTAATTCGCGATACCGGTCGGTCCGAAGCGAAGTGAGACGTAAGAGCCGCTCGAGGAGCCGTGCGATCGTCGCTGGCGAACAAGCCCCGGTTTTGAGCCGTACAACGTCCCGCCATTAAGTCATTAACGCCGACAAGCGCGTTTCCGAAAGCCCACGGGGACTCCTTTTAAAAAGAGGCGACGCACCACGGCGGAAGGTGACGCGGAAGTTGTGAGAAAGCCGGTGAAACCGTGGAACTACGCCTCGCGGCATACCTCGGGACAGAATGGCACGGCTGTAAAACTCGATGTATCGCCAAGGAACTTTCCTACTCGCTCCTCGAATCCATTAAATCATCGCTATTAACGACAAAGTCCCCGCGCGCACGTTTCACTCCCGGCTTTTTTTCTAAATTCATTTTTCCACATCAATCGCTAAGGTCATTTGGCCTACTGTTTAAGGTGGGTTCCGAATCACCAGAGCTACGGTATACATAGCACATAGAAAAACTAGAGGTGATCCACTACACTCCTCTCCCGGCTTTTGTCCAAGTATTCCAGACCATAGGCAATGCTAATAGCGATCGACGCTAAAACCGTGGTTTCTTAACAGTTCTTCGTAACGAGCCTTATCTCGTTCTTCATAAAATCCGAGATACGAGAAGTTAACGAAGTTTCGTTCTCCTATACGCTTCTCGGCGGGCGTAAAGCCGATAGTTTCGTCCTCGCGCGAGTCTAATAGAGAGGAGGATACGAAGCCAAAACCTCCATTATGCGGTGTGTACCTATCGATAAACAGCGAGCAACGAAGTTCCCACGGAAACGTCGAGCCGTGGCGGAACGAACCGCGACAGGATCGAAATAACGGCCGGATGCACCATCGGGAACTGGGCGTACCGGTCGAACGTCAGAAGGTCGCCCGTTCACGGCTCATCCCTCACGCTCGTTAATGCCCCGTTTCCACCCTCCTGGACACGTGTCTACCCTTCCCGACGACAGGTGAGAACCGCCCGTGGCCGGTTAAGTGCGGTTCCTAGAGCGTCCATTAAGTTTGCACGTGCTCCATCCGGTGTTCGAGCGAGAAAAGCCGCCTCTCCGTCGCCCAGTGCGCAGGAAAGGATATACGGTGCCTCGTCGAACACGTGGCAGGACGTCTTGGCTGGTAAGGAGCTCTCGAGTGGCCGGCACAGGCGCTGGAAGCGGAAGGGAGGGGGACATCCAAGACGAGGTTCGGCACTGACGTCGAGACGTCGAGGCAACGTGCGGGCGACACGTGATCCTCCGCGCGGACCTTCGTGCGCGATTAAAAAAAGGGTATAGACTTTCCGTGCCCGGCGATAGCGCGATCCTGGATATCGTCTCGACTTCCACGAGGGTATTGTATCGACGTCATCGTGGTGATGCAGGAGAATCCTTTCCACGATTAGTCCGTCCCCTCCTTGCATGAGCAAGTGTGAGGATACGATGGGAACATTGTGATAGGAGAAAAGGAGGGAGATTCGAGTTCTAATCTCGCTTATAACCGATGTGGTTTGTATCGGGTGTAGAGGTATGAAGTGAGCGTTTTTTTATGAAAATGAAACAACAATTTTGAATGGGAATGAGAAAATATGATGTTTGTTCAATGACTCGATGTATATTAAGTATGTTTGACGGATGCCATACCAACGAAAGAAGAAAAAAATTAAGGCTCGTTCACGACAAATGTTCCCTATCGACACATTCGTATCTTAACGCTCACTTCATACCGGTACACCTGATATACCGTGACTCTGGTGCTTCGGAATCCACCTTGAAGAGCAGATCCTAGGAGAAAGGATCTTAGCAATTGGTATCGGAAGTGTACTTAAAGAAAAAAGAAAAGGAGTACGCGCACGATAGAAGCTCGTTGCGGAATATAAAATTGACCCAAATGCATCAGTCGTGGAGGAAGATCGAAGGATCGAGAGCCCGTGACACAGTCTTACGTGCCTTCTACTCTCTCTCTCTCTCTGTCTCGTCCTCGTCTTCGTACAACAAACCACGCCCAGAGCACTACTATCGGCCAGGGCGGCACTGATTCTCCGCCAATGCCCATTAAGACCTCGGATAATAGGGGGATATTCCAGAGCGCCCTTTTAAATATCCTGTTTCATTCACGACAAATTAATCCCGGCGCCGAGGGGTGGGCCGGATCGAAGTTCCATCTGGATGTAAGACCTCCGCCAAAGTAAATTCGCAGCTCATCCCCCGATTGACGTTCGACTAACTCTCGAGCCGGACGTAATAAGGGTCGCACGTCGCGGGGCCTGTCAGCCCCGAGCGCGAAAAACGCCGGAGATCCTCCGTCCTCGAAGTTTTCCCGGCCAGAAGTTTTACATTAGTCGTCCTGTCGGAAGCGACAATCGTCCTGCCTGTCGTCCCGAAAAAAAAATGAAAAAAAAAAAAGAAAAAGAGACGGGAGAGAGGGGAGAGGAGGAGGGATGGAAATAAGGGAGGAAGGGGCGCGGCTTTAAACGAACTGTCGAACTCCCGCATCGACGGTTCGAAAAAGTCCGCGGGCCGCCGCAGGAAAGAGCGGTTTAATCGCAAATTGACTCGTCGTCGCCAATAAAAATTCAATAACGACGCGCCCGCCGCCCGGTTATTGTCGAAAAGTTCGGTTCGAGGCCTTTTAGCTCCCTCCCTGCAGGCGGCTTTTTTGTTTGCTAACATTCGCTTGAAAAATATTCGATGCTATCGCGAATTGGCCGCTGACGCTCGTACCGAAACTCTGTTTCGTTTGTCCCCGCCCCGGCAAACCGCTTCCCTCTCGCTTCGACGCCCCGTCTCTCCCCCTCTCTCTCTCTCTCTCTCTCTCTCTCCGACGGCCAGGCGGCCAGATGCGCCGTGTAAGCCCGTATACGTGCGGGGATAACACGATTTTTTATGAGCTAATATCGTATCGGAACGAGAGGGACGGAAGGTCGAATTTGCGCCGCCAAATTCCGCGGGTTTTTCCTGCCACGAGATCCTCATCTTCGTCCAGTTTTTTCTCCTTTTTTTTTCTCGCGATATCGAGGCAGCTCTCCGAAGGAACCGTCCTTTCCTCGATCAAGTTTCGACGCAGCCGACAGTTTTCTGTTAAACCCGTTTATCGCTTGGCACGATCGCCAGTTTTCCGTTAGCCCTGTTAGTGGTTTATTATTTGGCACGATCGCCAGCTTCCCCTTGGTAATTTATCGTTCGACGCGAGTTAAATGAAAGTGGTATCGATGAAAATTCGCGAGCTCGAGCGTGCGAATGAGCATCGGTACGTACGTTTTAGGGATAAAGTGCAAAAGAGCGTTCCTCGGTGATGCGCCGCGAGACCTCGCGACTCCTCTAGTCCTTATTCGGCGCGACTAACGATTCGAGCAATTGCGAGATCGAGCGATGGGAATTCTACACGTGTACACGCGTATCCTTGAATGTCGTGCGTGAGGCAATGATAAAGATTTAGTGTAACGCGTATAACCGGGCCCAGCGCGTGCCGTACGAGATTCGCGGCCGATTGCAATAAACATATTTTTGCTCGTCTCTTTGGCCGAGCCTTCGTGCATGATTGTAGCCGCTTAACGATAGCCGCTAAACGATAGCCGCGGCTCGGGCAAAAATAGGCAAAAAAAAAGACGCGACACGAAATTACAGAGGCCAACTACTCGGTAATTGATTGGGAAATACAAAGTACAAAGATATCAAACGGCCCGAGATAATGCCCGGCCGAAGTTTATAATGCTATAAAGCGAAATGTATACACCGAGAGCGGACAAGAGAGCCCGGATAACGATCCGCTGAAAGCGTCGTTAATTTCCACATACGTTATATTCGCGTGGTTGACATCGTACACCGCTGCGCCTGCCGATATTTATCTCCCAGAAACCTGGAGAAGCTTATTAGACTCGAATTCATAGACCTCGGGAGACGTCCTTATCTCCGCCGCGATACAAACCGACGTCTTATGCGGAAAGGTTAACGACGAGACGGACGTTAATCTTTGGCACTGCTTATAAGCGCCTCCTCCCGAGGTGTCGAGAAAAACACTCTCTCCCAGGGTAGCGCGCATCCTCGGATCCTGCGTCGGCGCTCCATTCCTGAGCCGCGAACCGCAATAATATCGTCTTAAGCGAGCATCGAGGCGAGATCTCTAACGCGTCTCGCGTGGCAAAACGAGGATTCGACGGAGACATTTCGATTCTACGAGCTTTCCCCCGACTTTTCCTCGATTCCACGAATCTCCCTTTTACCGATCGCGCAAATCTCCAGGAGGACGATACGCTTTCCATCCACATTGGCGTCTGGGTTTACGATGGAATCTCCTCGCGGAATTTTCGCGCCCGCGAAAACAAATTCGGACGAATCTTTGTTTCCGGATACGAAAGGAGGGTTGTACGCGTGTATCGTATATCAGTCTGTTGGATAGCATTGCGCGCTAAAAAGTCTCCGATCGCATATCGAATATTTTCTGCACTCTATCGCTTCGCAACGCGCTCCCATTTGCAAAATCTCGAACTCCGAAGTTGTCTTCAGAACCTATTCTACAAACCTAGACATCATTATGTACCAGGTGCACCGGTATGAAGCGAGCGTTAAGATACAAACGTGTCGATAGGGAACATTTATTACGAACGAGCCTTGATTTCTTTTTTGTTTGGTAGATATGACATCCGTCGAACATATTTAATATACATCGAGTCATCGAACGAACAACATCATATTTTTTCATCGTATTATAAATGTCGAATTTTTAACCAGACGATACACCCTCTCGCCTCGAATTCCAATTTCCCAAAGTAACGGGCGCAAGCTCTGGCCAATTCCAAAACTCCAAAAGAGGCGTCAAAAGCGAAGCGACGAGATCTCCGGAGCCACGAGGCTCGTCCTCGCATCCAGATCATCCCCCCTCCGTCCCCCACCTCCGAGCGTAATCCCCTTCAGGCCCGGATTTCACGATCGCTAATGAGATTCCGAGTGTCAAAACTCGGAGAGGAGCCGTCCCAGTGCGCGGCCAGGCAGGCGCGGCTCCCACTCGCACGGGGACGCAGAATGTGGCCACCAAATAACGGATCGTGCCGATTAGATGGCACCGATAGAACCGTCCGTTGGGCCGAGGAAGGCGCGAGGAGGAGCAGAGCAGGTATACGCGCTGGCCCTTTCTCCTTTCCACGGCTCGCCCCTTCCTCTCGCTCCCTCCTTGGGCCGCGAGGCTTATCCTGCGAGAAGGAGCTGCCCGGGGAGAAGGGAGGGGGGGGAGGGGGTGGGGAGACGGAGGGGGCAGGACGAGGGCAGAAAAGATAAAGAGAGGACTAAAGAGCGGAGATTAGCGCTAATGCACCATCGAGGGAATGGGATGGTATGGGGGCGAGGTCCATCGTATCTCTCATATTTCAGACCCCCGTGACGTCGTCCGAGATACCGAATCATTCCCACCTAGAGTCGAGCGTGTATTTTTAGCCGTTCTCTTTTCTCCTCTGTCCTCCGTCCGCAGGCTCGAAGGACGAGCGCGTCTTCCTGCTTTGGCGTCTCTGCCGCGGGAAGGATGCTCGCTGGGTGGACCTGGAGGATTCGTTTCTGGAGAGATGCGGGTTGGTTATCCTTGATTGGGAATCGACGCGTCTTTAAATGAAGAGGTCGAAGGTGGATAGAGTGATTTGGATGGGGAGAGGAATTAAGTGTAACGCTCGTAAAGTTTATTCAGGCTCGCCCTCCGCCGTTAAAGGACCCCGTGGCTCCAGAAAGACATCTGGAAACACGTCCATGTTGATTCTCGAGGAGCGAAAAGGGGAACGGAGTCCTCCGGAGCGAGTCGCGTATAATTAAATCACTTCGCTAACAAAGTTTGGCAATGGTCGAGGATCGAGCGTGGAACCAAAGTGCGGCGCGAGGGAAAGTACAAAGGTTACCTATAGAGATAAGGCTGGCGGTATAAATCCCGCGAAACGTAGCCGTCCCCGGCTCAGGCGCGAACGATCCCGATCGAATCTGCGTCCGCACCTTTTCCGAGGAATAACCGATGAAAAGTAAGCGTAACTATCGGCGGAAAGTAGAGCGCCGATATCACACGTCGTAGGACATCGTGGCACTTTCATTCAAATGCCCAGATAACGGCTGTCGTAATGGCACCAAGTTCTGTGCCTCCGTCGCTCCCCGTTCCTTCTGGAATCAATGAATCCGAACACGATAATGCGAAGTTCCAGTAAGAGCACCCAAGTCGCCTAATCGGCCGCCAGGAGGAAGGGTGGATATCCTTCCCAACGTAAAAGGAGGGATCCTCGAAACCGGCACGAAAGAGCAACTTCTCGCTTTCGACGCCCGCTAAAACCGAGCAACCCCGGGGATAGATCGTAGGACGATAGGTCCGCCCCTGTTTGCGCCCCTCGAGCCGAGTTCCAGGTGAGCCTGGAAATTCTATTTGGATGAAGAAATAGCCGGGCCAAGCCGGATCCACGAGAACTCGCGATAAGACCGAGGATTAAAAGTCTGTCGTTAGACCGTACGATACGGATTCGAGTCTCGCCGCGCATTATCTTTCCTCGTCTCCTTCGCTCCTGGGCACCGTTAATTCACGGCCAAATACCTACCGTGAAACAAAACTCGTGCGCTCGAATCGAGATGGGATCTTTTAACGCCAAACCGACCGAAGCGGTCAAAATTACGGATCGGTCGTTTTTTGGAAAAATCGCTGTAGTTCTTAGTGCGGGATTTTTTGAGATTCTCCATGATTCTAGCGATTCATCGACGACTTTTATCAATACTCTCTGAGATAAAGAAAGAGAATCTCGACAGGCCGCGACGATAAAACAAATACCAATCCTCCAAGCGAGATTCCCGCGGTTGGTATAGATCTCTTCGACGGGCTCCAAAAAGAAACGAGGAATACCAGAAAACGCCACGTGCCACTTCTTCGAGAGCAACCCGGTAATTCTCTCGCAGAACGCTCGGGGAAGGATATTCGAGACAAACGAAGGGAAGCGCCTCGCGGATAAGCGAAAGAAACGAGGCGGACGTGGAAGGCGTTCGGCTTCGACGCGCGGTAGATACACGATACATTATTACACCTCGACCCGCAACAGCCGCGAGGAGGAGAGAAAGAGAGAGAGAGAGGAGAGGGAGAGGGAGAGGAAAAAGAGGAATCGTGGCAAGGTCTCCCTCCCTCTCTCTCTCCCTCTTCCCCTCTCTCTCTCTCGCGCGCTCTCCAGCGCGAGAGTGAGAGAGGCAGAGTTTGACAGATCTTCATAAAGGCACACACAACTGTGCCGCGGCGATAAGGGAATCGGGAGCAGGCATCTCGTCTCCCTCCCTCGCAGCCCCTGCCACGTACCGAGCCAGCCCCCGCGGTCCACCCTCAGCCACCCCCGAGCAGGAGGGGCCCGGGGAAGGGGGCAGAAGCCCGGGCACTCAGTCAGTACGCTGCTATCATTTTTCCACACGAGTGGGCGGCGGCGTCGGTGGTTCCTGGGTGGTACTACGGCGGTACTTCTGCCGTATTCTCCCTCCTCTCGCCACTTCCACCCTCCCTCCGCCCCTCGAGCCCGGCGTCGTCTCATCCCTTCGACGCCACCGCCTTTCTCGCCCTTCTCTCCCGCGAGATACCTCGTTCGCGGCTACAGGCCGCCGGAATCTTACGGACTGCGCCGCGCCGCCCTCGCGACGAGGCCAGGTTTTACGAGGAGAATATAACCGAGGGACAACGGGAGCGACGGGAAGTGACCGACCATTGGAACGGTTCTTCGGATGCGAGGATGCACGCTCGGTTTTCGAAGGCTCGAATAACTCTTGGTTTTATGAAGGGGATTAGACGTGAGAGAATTTTAGCGTTGCATATTTATGTATCTTGGAGGTGGAAGGATAAATGTCGAATACAGCGTAGAGGAAGATCGAGGGTTTAGTGTATTTTTAGTGAATCATCGAGGTTCTTTTTATTTTTTAAATTCATTTTTCGGTATCGACCGCTAAGGTCATTTGGCCTAGGACCTACCGCTTAAGGTGGGTTGCGAACCACCAGAGCTATGGTGTGTATATCGCGTGGAAAAACCAGAGGTGATGAGCGGGATTCGAAGCCGGGTCTGCCGCGTGACAGTCCGAGCCTCTGTCCACTACACCACCGTAGCTCCTTATCGAGCTTCTTGTTTAGATTATTCATCTCCCGTGGAGGTTTATTAGATGTTGGGTATTAAATACCGGCAGGGTCGAGGCGTCCGTGAGGGGGAATATGACGCAAAATCGAGGAGATCGTAAGACGTTACGGCTCGAGCAACGGACTTATTTACTTTCCATTACTCCCGAGCGGCAGGCGTCGTTGATAAATCGATCGTCCTCGCCCACGCTCACGGTTCATCGTTTTATGTTACTCTCCTCGGAGTTACAAATCGCTCGGACTGTCTACCACTATTCTCTCCGGCTATGATCGAACGCGCCTGCACCGGAAAGATTCCCTGTTCTATGGTGATAAGGACAGGGGCGATTTCTTAAGGCGGATTCTCCTGAAACCCGGTGAAGAACGAGCCGATGTCCCGTCCGGAGCTTTTTTGATCCCTGCCCACTTCTCATTTTTCCCGACCCTCCTTTTGTTTTTTGAAGAACGAGCTGGAACTCGTGACTTATCTCCCGGAATCGCGATTTATCGGGCCGACCTACCGACTTCCGTTAATTGTCGCATTATGGGAGGGCTATACTTACTCGATCGCTCGAATCTCGTTGATTGCCCTTAGAGTACTGAGAAAGTGGCGCTGGACTTACCTGGAAACAAAAAAGAGAGCGTGGCTCGGTAAACACCTGCGTCGAGAATTATGAAATAACGTTACGCGGTATGATATTACTACGCTCTTAACGATTTCACGATTGCTCGATTTACCCCGATCGCAAAAATATCGTCGGTGCGCCAAACGTAATGATCGTCGATCGCGGAATTCTTATTTAACAATAATAACGGATACACGCCCAATGGATCTTACGGACGTAACCCTAAAAGTCCTTCGCAATGAATCGAACCAACCCACCTTAAACAGTAGGCCCCAGGCCAAATGACTTTATCAGTCGGTGTCGAAAAATGAATTTAAAAAAAAGAAGAAGAAAAACCAGGAGTACGAGCTTGCAAATAATCTCCATCGTCCAGCTTTCCGCGTACGAACATCTTGGAACAGCAAGCCAGTGCTCGACAAGCCTTCTGGATAAATCGTGGCGTCATTCGCGTCTAGGCAAGAACGAGGAGGGAAGAATAAGGAGGAGGAGGTGTCCTCCGGGCTCGCACCACGCGCGCCTCCCGTCTCTCGAATTCGAGTCACGCGTCCTATCGGAAATTAGAGCCGCGTCAACGGCGGTTCTGCTCCCCTGGAAGACTCCGAAGTTAGGGGGTGGCGAGTAAGAGCTCGCCCAAAGACGACGAAAGGGGTAAGACCTCCCTCGCGGTTATGCGATCCAAATCTCCGCTCACGCACGCGCCACGTCACGGCTGTATTAGGCTCCGTCGACGGAACGAGGCCCTCAAGATTTACTGCTCGATCCTCACGGCTCCTTCCTTCGTTTCATTTCCAGCCACTGCCAGCAGCCAGCGATCGCGCGGAACTCGGCGCGCCGGCTTAAACTCCGCTTTACGATCGGCCCCGGAATTATCCCGATGAACATTCCTCCAGATCCTCCCCTCGATACATACGCAATCGATCCGACGCATCCAACTCTTCTCGAGCGATGCCCCCCACTCCCGACCCTATAGTCCAGAGGTCCCCAAACTTCACGTCGCGCAGACCACGCGCCGATCTTTTCCTCTTTTGCGTACAGCCCCTGCTTTCCTGATACTGATTTTTTACAAATTATTTCTCCCCACGTTTTACAATTCCATTCACAAACTTTAATGTATTTTTAAATCCGAGACAGATCTGACACTTTGATACGTTTCACTTTAGCGTGAAACACAAAATACAACCTCAATTTTTCATTTTCCTCACCATGAACTCCTTGCAGCTCTAACTTGACCCTGGTGCTCGATATAGACCACTATAAGAATGACCGCTATAGTCCGTTAATACCTAGATCGAAGTAAACAGTCGAACGAAGACGTTAGAGGGGGGTGGGTATCGAGTGGGCGACGAGGCAGAACACGTTCGCACCGGTTTCCATCCTCAAAGGGGTGGCCCTTTGGCCCGATGGCCCTAGAGAGGAGGAGCGAGGTGGCAGGGAGAGAGAAAGAGAGAGAGAGAGAGAGAGAGAGAGAAACACCGTCGATATATTGGAGAGGGGGAGGCGCAGGGAGATCTCGTCGGCGGAGAAAAAGCTGCTGCCGTCGGCTGGATGGATTTCCACCGCGAATCGACAATAATTGTCTGAATCAGGCGCTCGTCGAGCCGCCCCTTCGGTCGCGGGGGTGGCAATCGCCTGGCTGGGGGCGCCGATGGAGGAGCAACGCCGTGGGACGGCGAGCGCAGGAGGAGGAGGAGGAGGAGGAGGAGGAGAGGAGGGGAGGGCGACTGGGCTGGAAACGAACGAAAGACAAAGGAGCATCCCGTTCGTCGAATCGCACACTCCTATGTCGAGCGTGGCGAGCATGGCGTATCTACATCCCCCGGCGTTGCACGGCCTATTCAGAAAGCTCCCTTATACACTCTCCAGGCGGCCACTCGAAGCCGCATAAGCCTGGCCACGATTATTACCGATACATCCACTCGGCATGCCTCCTTTTCATTCCGTTACTTCAGCCACGTAGTACAGGCCGAGATTAGCCGGACGAGTTTGCGGCATCGTGCCGCACGTTAATGGCGTTCGGCACCGGCGTGCGCGGAGAGAAAAACCCTGGATGCTCGAGGCGATCAATGCCGGGGGCCGAGATCCGTCTTTTGTGCGCGACAATAAGATGCGGTCTCGTTCGTTAGATAAATGAAATCGTTCCGCTCGCCGGGACGCGGGGTTTTGAACGCCGCTCGAGGCGGGATACATTGTTATGCGTATACTTTTATGGTGGAGTCCATGGTATTGGGTTTGCGTGGAGAAAAAGCGAGGAGCGTAATACGCGCGGATGAAGCCATCGTTTTCTAATAGCGCACCATGCGCTTTTAGCGCTATAAATATTTTTTCCATTGGGCCTCATTTCTCGTATCTATCTTCTCACTCGATGTAATCTAGGTATCCTGAATGCGTTTGATGGAAGGAACGAAATAAAAAATCTTCAGGTATATCGACTAAATACTAATGGCTATACAGATGAATGTAAATGTATATAATTTACGGAAAATTAAGAGAATTCGGCGAAGAAATTGAGAAGCTGCTATTTGCACGTAGATGAGGACCTAGTTTTTTCCATTCCTCTCCTTGGATTTTGAGTATGGACTATTAAGGTCGCTTGGATTAGGATCTAGGATGGTTCGTGTATTACGAGGTTTACGGTGCGCGTATTAAATAGGGGCGGAGGTAAACGAGGAATTCATAACAGAGAAACGTCGGTTAATCGTCAAGGGTGGTTTAAGGACCGCCCACGAAGGCACGAGATCGATCTTTTCCTTTCCCTTATCGAGGAACGAACGCTCACACGCGGTCGCCTCCAGTCAGGACCGTGCGGCATCGCGCTTTCCTTCCTCCACCACGGCGCGCCTCGTTCCACGTGTCCAGGTAAGTATTTACAATAGCGCAACTAGCACAGCGCTGATTTGAGCCCCGATAACGCTGCACACGTAACGCACGAACCTGTCACGCAAGTGAACACGCAGTTTTTCCCGAGGGCACCTGCGAACGTGGAAAAAGCTCGGGCTGGGGAAGAAACTGCGAAAAATCGCCGATGCTTAAGGTCGCGCTATGCCGGCAAACACGAACGCACGCACGAAGCGGATACCAAGTCAAATATCCTCGACGACTAATTTTTAAAATTAAGCACCACTCGCAATTACCAATCGGAACGCTTTATTCGCCGTAACATCCAGACCACGACTTCCTACTTTTATTGGATATTTCGTGACGCGCTACTACGACACTTAGCGTTTCCTTCTTTTCCTCGAAACATAAATGCCACTGCATAGTAGCGGCTAACTAACATTGAAACGACATAAACAAAGTCGTATACCTAATAGTCGGATGCGTAATAAAATGAAATGATACGAAAGAAATATGTTGCGTACTTAATATTTCCTTGTACAAAGGGAGAAACTTTTGGGACAATCTAATAGCGAGAAAGGCATAACGCATTTTCCGGTAACGAGGGAGGGCCTTCAATGGCCATTATGTCCGCAAGCATGAGGAGGAGATTTACGATTTCACCGAAAGAGCTTTCCGTCCTGGCACGGACGCCGCCAGCTATCCGTTTTGGGTCGCAAGCCGCGATGCCCTTAAATGGTCTCACCCCTTGCTATCTATATCGCGATACGCACCGTACACCCACGCGCTCGCGATCGTGCGTGTGCGTGCGCACTCCGGATCCTCGTACTCACGCGGCCTTAATGTCTCACGATTGTATTCAGATCCTTCGCTCTTTTTTTCCACGACGTTCCAGAGCGTTGCCGCGCCGGTTGGCGGAGGCGCACTCGCATTCTTATTCGTCGGTCGCGTCGAGCGCGATGAGACATCGGGAAAAATGTCCTCCTACGATCAACACTCCGTCTCTACGAAAATCAGTCCCTAAAAAGCGAGATTGTCGCGCTATCGAGTACACGAGCTGCCAAAAATCTTTAGTTTAAGGATACAAAGTTATCTATAAATATCCTCGAAGAACCAAGAAGTCTTGCCACTCGAACCTATCGATTCAGAACCCACCCGAAACGATAAATTCCAGGCTGAATTCCCTTATCCGTCCAGCCAATAATCAGAACAACGTCCGACTAACCTTTGACAATCTCGCCGGCACGTAAGGCGAACCGAAAGCGTAACTGAAAAGCGCGCGGGCTGGTCTAGATGCAAATCTAGGCGGTGCCAGGCTATCGTCTGAATTTCTCTTAGGAAGAATAAAATCCTCGGCAGCGCCGATCGGCTCTTCGTGATCACGGTACTCGGGGCCACGATCGATTTATCTCGATATCCGCGCGAGGAAACGAGACGGGGGCCCAAGGGGGGAGAGGGGAGGAGGAGAAGGAGGAGGAGGCGCGATCTTCGGTGTAAAGAGGACGCTCGGAAGAGGAGAGCGTGTGCTCGCGAGATTTGCACGAGATCGCCGGATAAGGGAGCCGTTGCTCTTGCGTAGGAGTCGATGGAAAGCCCTCGGCCTCGAGGAGCCCAAAAGAAACGGGAGGCTCGTCCCTCGCGCTAAATTATGATTTACAGTTCCACGGCTTCCCGGCGCCGCGGCGCGGCGCAGCGAAGAGGGAAGCGAGTGGTGAATGGAGAAAGCCGGCGAGGAACTCGCGATCGCGATGGATCAACCGATTTCACGACTCCGCATCACGATTTCTCAAATGGCGGAGATAGAGCCGGACGGATAAGGAACAATGATTCTGCGGCGGTGGCCCGTGAACGCGCTCGAACAACTAAATTGGACGCCTCGAATGGGAGATCTCCCGGCTGGTGAAAGATCCGGAATGGAAATTTGATCGGCGCCGTGCGAGGGAACGCATTATCCCTGCACCTGGCGCACGCTCCCTGCGTCTCGCGCGCCGTCGAACCGAGGGCGCCGCGGAAAGCGAGGCTAGAGCTGCGCTCGTCTAATGGATGGAAGCTCGGACTTCCAGGCGGGAGACTCGAGCTCGAGTCGCGCTCATCCCCGATGCTTTTTCCACGCGATACGTATACTCTTGTGGCGTGGAATCCACCTTAAACGGTAGATCCTAGGAAAAATGAGTTTAGTAGCCTAGCTTGTAATACCAGAACCTTAACAGAAGGTTTTATCGTACAATTTCTACTTTCCACTTCGTACAAACTCCAGCATCGATGCTGATGATGAAGGGTGTACATAACCACCCGTGATTAAACTGGGAGAATAGTTCGATTCGGTTAATTCGCAGCGATCCTCGATCGGGCGGCTACCATCGAGTTGTTGGGTCACGATGCCGAGTTAAGGCGAGGAGAAAATCAGGGAAAGTGAGGGGAGAGGTAACCGGGGTTAAGAAGCGTGGCACTCGTGTCCGCAGAAGTCGAAGGAGGAGAGGGAGGGAGAGAGGGGGGGGGGGAAGGGAAGGGGGGAAAAACGACAGGTCGGCGCGTTGGAGAAGGACGCGGGACGATTAAACGGCGTGATGTGGCCCCGGGGCTGGCGAACTTTTTAAATACTTTCGAAGTCCCCCGTAAGGATGACAAATTGGACGAAACTCCGGCGAGGCCGGGAGTATCGCACCCCTACGAGCCTCCTTTCTCCGGCGACCGATTAATTCGAGTCTTCTCTCTTGTCTACATTAACCTCCGTTCCTCTCCCCTCCCCCAGCGACCACCCCCATTTCTTCCCCCGTCTTTCTTTCCGTCAGGATAAAAGGGGGACTCGCCGTCACGTTTCTGGCTACGATAAGCGCTTTAATTCCTCCTTTTATTAAGTAAAGTCCGCGGATGACGTGTGTCGCCGATGAGCAGAGCGTCGAAGGACCCTTCGTTTTCCATTGGTCGGGATTTTCATCGTCTAGAGCGATAAATTATATCGCTCGATCGCCTGCCAGGAACGATCCTTCGAGCGTCTCGCTTAACTTAAGACTCGTGGAAAATCGAATATTTAGATTTCGACCGATAAACGGGAATAAACACGAGGGGGGAATTCTTATAGGTTGACGAAGCGCTATGATCGATAGGGAGGACTTCGGTTCTAATCTCGCCGGTCATCTTTCCATCTTCCACGCGCGGCCGCGACGACCGAGCACCAACGGAATCTACCTTGACCTTTTCGACAGCCGAGAATCGATATATCGACTTTGCGAGAAATCATAAATACGCCAACGACCGAATTCCTCGGGTATCGCCAGGCGCGCCAATAAAATCCTCAGGGCTGCGAAAAGCTGCGCGAGCGAGAGAGGAAGCAGGAGGAGAGGCGAAAAGAAGAAGAGGCCTTCGAGGTACGCCGCTAATTCTCGATCTCCATTTTCCACTCTCGAGAAGATAACCGAGCGACACTGGGGAGGGGGACGATGCTAAAACCGAAATAAGAGACGGTTATTACGGAGTTTGCACTCGCGGAAGATCCGAGATCCGCGGCTACAGAAGGTACACAATGAACACCCGAGGTATTCCATTTCGTGCCGGTTTACGCGCCTGTACGTGGAGCCGTGGAAAATATAGAGAGCCTCGCGATATATACGCGTGTGCGCGGGTGTGCGAGTGGGTACACATCGCTGAAGCATTTCCAGAAGACGGTTAAAGCTACGCATCGGAGGAGGGGCCGCTCCGAACTTGGCGCAGAAATCCATTATGAGCGACGAGAGATTCATTAGGGGCGATAATAATTAAATGAACGTCTGGCTGCTCTGCCTGCCGGCTGGCTTCTCCGCGCCACGGCTACGGGGCTCTGGATTCTCGATTAAGGTTTTCGGTGGTTGGGTCGCCGGAAGTTCGGCTCCGGGTACCCGATGCTGCGCGGCCCAGAAAACCCGATTCTTTCCCTTCTTCTTCCGCGGTTGGCTTTCGTGCCAATTCGGCCGAGAGGCTCGCCCGACGGAAATTGAAGCGCGATATAATGGCGATTTGCGTTTTGGATCAGGCCACCCCTTCGATTCTCCTCGTTTGCACCGCTGCTCGCGTCGAACTTCGTAGTAGCGTCCAATTGGTTGGCGAGTTATAAACGAGAATATCGTTTTTTCCTTCTAGAAAAGAGTCCAAGTCGATTCCTATATATTCTAAACGATTATTTTTCGTGGATCTCGTGGAAGGACTAACCTAGGATTTGAATGAATTTAATTATGGATCAAAGCGGAGGATGCAAGCGGGAGAAAATATTTCGACGCCTTGTTTCGTATTAATTTTGAATCCTCTTATCTATGCAATCTTTAGATTGCATTTTCGTATTAATTTTGATCTTTTTATCTATGCAATCTTTAGATTCTTATTAGGAACGATAAGAATGTCGGGGCTAATCGAGATTACGCGATCTTCCTCGATGTCGATCATCCGATGGATAAGCTCGAAAATTGTAGGTACGAACATATGCATACTGGCGATCGGTCGTGTCAAAACGGGCCCGTCGAACCGACGATTTAAGCCTGCTGGCGCGAGAAGACTCGATCGAGAGAACGTTTCTTCGGCTGACGAGCTTTTTGTCTCCCAATACGATCTTAATGAAGCGCCTGCACACCGCCCCGAACGAGGCCGTGAAACACCTGGTCGTATATCTCCCTCTTTATTCGATTTAATTCCATACGCCTCGGCAAGGACATCTGAACTATCGATCAAACCGGCCGAACGTCGTTATCCCAAAGTTATGCCGGCCCCCAAGACGAGGAAGAATCCAACTCGTGTTTCTTCCGTCTTTGTCCGAGTCAACCCTCTATGAGCCGAATTATATCCGCGAATTATACACCTCGCATGACGTGATAACGATAAAAATCGCTTACAAGAGTCGCGAACGATCGAACAACAGCCAACGTCCTTTTACACCGCGCTTTTAATCGAATCACATCCCATTCACGAATTCGATCGTGCGTCCGTCTCGAAGCAACCGATGATCCGGTTATCGGCGTAAACTTTTCGAGGGGCCGCGCTATCACCGTGGACGCTCGTAATGACGTTATTACGGGATTAGCCGAAGGTGTCGAACTGGAAAGAGGAATCCTCTCTCGCTTGCTTACCCCGGCCACTCGGCTCGAAGCGGGCCGGGCGAGAGGACGGGCCACTTTTTTACCCCTAGACGACCAGCAGACAATATAAATGTTGGAAGGACGGTGGGTGGGGGCGCGAGGGAGGGAGGTGACTGGCTGGCTTCGAGGGTGGATATCTGCTAGCGAGTTAATTCCGCCCCCAGGGGGTGTATGTGCCGGAGAGACACGGCCCGGAAGGAGGAGAGAAAAAGAGGCAAAAAGGCGGGGTACGCGGGAGAGCGAGAGAGAGTGAGAGAGAGAGAGAGAGAGAGAGAGAGAGAGGGAGAGGGAGGGAGGGAGAAAGGAGGGAGGAAAAGGGGGAGGAAGAGCGAGAGGGAAAGAGGGACGAGCCGCGCGGGCAAGATAACACATTTTGACGGTATAAAAATGAGTGTTTTTCCCTCCCCTATCTCCGTGGAGATAGCGCACCTCTGGAGAGCGAAAGAGAGGCAGAGGGAACGAGAAAAGAGGGAAAGGGGGAAGGCTGGGGCTTCTGTCTCCTCCCAACTCGCGGTCTAGCTCGTCACGGCACCGTTGTACCTAACCGCCACGGTCAAAGTGTACCGCCGATTGGCACGGGGATTATTTTTTGGACGGCGTCCAGGAGGAGCGACCTCGTCCTACCTATCCAAAAACGGAGTGCGGACACCCAACCTCCTGCACTTTTCCTTCCTCAACCTCCTTCCAAGAAGAGCACGCATTTAATCCCGCCCAGCACCTCTGGTTTTTCTATGCGATACGTATATCATAGCTCTGGTGGTTCGGAACCCACCTTAGACGGTAGGTCCTAGGTCAAATGAATTTAGCGGTCAGTGCCGAAAAATGAACTTAAAAAATATAAAAAAAACAAAGAACACACTTTTGCGGATCATAATCGTCGAACCATAGATCAAAACCCCGACTCTTCCCCGCGACGACTCGAGCCCGTGTCTCTGTCCCTATCGCCATATCTAATACATCTATCATACACAAGTACAGACTCCGTAATATTATACCTCGCGAGCTTGCATCGTTGAGCATAAAAACGGGGCTACGTGCTCGGTGCTTCCCCCGTGAAATTCGTGGAAACGCCGGTTTTTCAGCTCGCGTAGGAGCATCGAAATCGGCCCGCGAGATAACCGGGGTACTCGAAGGAAAGCAATGGCAGATGATATCGGTAGGACGAGATACCGATGCGCACCGCACCCCCGCGCGGCCACCGCCGCCACCCTGGGTCGCTGCCACGCTTCCAGCATTGTTTCTGCTATCGCAATAATAATACTTGCCGAGAGCCGCTGCAGCTCGTGCTCCACCAATGGTCGCGCAGGGTCACACGTGTGTTCATGTGCGGACATAGAGGGGGAGAGGGGAAGGGAAGGAGAGAGAGAGGGGGGGGGGGAGAGGGATGCGCTCGCGTAAATATATCGAGGAGCGCAGATAGGAGATGCACTTTGGTAGGGAAGGAAAGGGGTCGAGCGGAAGGGCCGGGAGGAGGAAGAAGGAAGGGATCGTCGGATCGAGATATCTCCGGCCGACGATCGATAACCGGACATCTATATCAGGCGGGTCGATTCGTCAGCGAGAGAGACGCTCGAATCTAGTTTTGCCGCGCCATACGTAGATGCATCTCGTGGAGAGGTGCAGATAAGTCCCTTGGATGTAGCGCGCTCGGAGCTAACTTTGGATCGGCGGCTATTAGATTTTCAAACTTCGAGAAAGATTTCGAGAGCGAGGTACGAAAGTAGGGAGAATTGGAAACGTACAAAAATAACGTGTGTATTCCGCAGGACTGAAAAGGGCGTTGTTTGTCCGATAAAAGCGCGCAAAGAGATAAGGAGGGGCTACGCGAGGAAACGTAAAGCATGAGGAATAATAAATACGTTTATTCCTAGATCGTTCCGACGCCTCGGGGCTTTCTCAAAGACGATCGTCTTTTCCAACGATAATTACCTAACAACGAGCGGAGAACGAGCACGAGGTACGATACCTTAGATCGCTTTCGCACCTGTACAGCTCGCCACGTCTATTCTCTTACATATATAAGTATCAGCAGATGTAGAAAGGAGTACAAAAGGAAGGCTGGCGCATTAGGACTTCCAGATCCTTTCCTATCGAATGTATCACTATCCACGTGTATGCGTTACTTCAGTGTACAACACTACCCGCGCCCAGTCGAGATCGTCAAATATTTAGAGTACGCTTACTTAGGCCAACAGCACTGACCAACGACAACGGCTCCTTTCCGATAATCTCCAGCACTGAAACTCACAAACGTATCTCCCACCTCGAGACTCATTTCCAATCCAGCCACCGGTCTTGTGCAAACACGTTCCTAGCGCGCGCCAGATCCTGTCCCGCGGACACTAAATTCGTCGCGCGCTAATCGAATCGCGGATGCTCGTAAATATTTCCTTACTCTCCTCGGCTGCTCCCCGATAACGTCATTATAAACAATTACGGGTGGCCAAAATAAAGGCGGTGGAAGCAGTAGGTCGATTCTGCGCTAGAAGTACGCGTAGAAGTACGTATAAATACACGGTACGTGCATATGGAAGGTAGGCACCGGACCGTCCAGGACTATCGGTCAGATATGTTAATTTCCACGGCGCCCCGGCAACCCCCCCCCCCTTTCTCTCTCTTGCTCTCTCCTCCTCCTTCCTTCTCGCCCATGCTTATGAACGCTGCATCTTGACTGAGTCGCGCGTATGTGTGCACGTGCGCGCGTGTAACGCGCCCGGCGCAGTGGCAGACTCCATTTAAATTAGATCGCCGCTACCGCGGGGCTACCAGTCGGTCCTTCTCGTTTTAATAGCTTCATCCGTGAATTACGACCCTACGACCGCCGCTCCGTGACGCGATGCCCGGTGGCCCTCGAGGAATCCTCCGTCGAAGAGCGGGGCGATCTTGGTCTAATGGGCACGTTTCCACCAGGCGTTTTGGGCCACGAGCATCCTCGTTCTAAGCGTTAAATTCCACGGACTACGGGATTTTTGCGAGGAAGCCCGACGCGGTAATATTAGGCGTGCAAGTAGTAAGTGCAAGTTTTAGCGGTAAGTAGTGGTCTACTCAACGCGGCCAACGATGGACAATACTTTGAGTCATAAATATACAGTTGTAACGATAAAGCCTCGAATTTCGGAAAAATGCGACGGAAGCAAAGTTGGAGGAAGAAATCCTTCGGCGTCGAACGTAGCGATGTTATTAAAGAATTTTCTAAGATTGATTAAATTAGGAAATAAATGGCCACGATAATCCTCTCGAAAAGGTTTGAACAAGCGACAGGTTTGCCCGCTTGTGTATCGCGAATATATAAAAGGGGGGATAGAAGTACGTTTGGGAGCAAAGCACGTCCCTCGTGGGATCCTTTCGCGGCCGTGTAATCGTAAAGGCTTCGTTTTAATATTAGAACACTCCTAGCGCATTCCTAGGCGCAGATCTTGTCCGCGATAGCGAGATCGAAACGCGCCGTGGAGGAGTTCGCGGTTGGAAAGCCGGGCGAAGTTTGCCATCGAGAGGAGGGACGTTGGCAGCGTGCAAATCCGAACCGAGGCGCGTTGATACGCTGCGGGGCGTTATAACAGTATTACATCCTGTTCCTCTAAGAAACGGCAGAAAGCCATTTCGCGGTATCCGCGCTTATCGCCGCCGCTCGGCGCACTAATAAAAGAAATGACATTATAAGATCAACCGCGCCGCACGCCACGTAACTATAAAAGCTTCATCGCGCTATCGGAGGGCCTCTCGTAACTTTCTGTCCGGCCCCGCCGCGGTGGCCGCCCTTCCTGACGCATATTAGTGGATGAAGACGTCGTCGCCACCGCCAGGTGCGCCCGTCCCAACTTTACTGCCGCGCCTCACTTTTAACCAGATGCATCGTAAAACGTTACGCAATTAGAACCGCGGCTCGTACCATCTCCTACCTCGCGCTTTTTTCTTCTCCTCGGCCACCGGAAGGGCAGATATCCGGTGGAACGCCAGAAAGGACAGGACGGGTAGACGGCGGAGGAGCGATGGCATAATCGAGACCAGATTTCAAGGTGATCGTAAGCAGATATACCGCTAAGCATGATGGAAAGGTGTATCAGCGGATCCGAGTCCGCGGTCCGTTTCGATTCTATTCGAGAAAGCCCCTCGCGCGTTTTTCTTGCGCGCAGGTTAGCTTCGCGGTTTGAGCGAACGTACATCGTCGCTCGCGACACGTTCTTTCTCGGAGCTTAGCACCATAATCCTTAAACTCGTTTCTATATTCTTAGATAATAACCCTAACGCGCAATGTCCTCGGTAATAAAGATAAGGAAGCGTCGGGCTCTCTTTAAAATGAGTAGCATTAATCCGAGGATCGTACCGCGGAAATTGGGGCTGACGTCGACGATTCGGTATTTCGAGCCGAGCGTCGGAGCCTCGATTCCCCAATTTTTGCGCGACAGCTACGGCGAGACGCTTCGATATCGGAGCGGAGCCAGACCGATGTATACCCGGGCACCGCGATCCTCTGGGTCGAGAATCAGTCATACTTTCTGTGCAGGCCGCGATAAGCGTTCGGCGCGATTACGATTGGCGAGGATGAAGTCGTCGCCGCGGGTGCCAGATTTTCGTGCGGCGGCCCTGGCCTCGGTTGGCGGCCCTGCTGGGTGGGTACGCGAGATAGAATCAGTAGCTGGAGCTAGTTAGATGATAGCATCGCCGAGCCGCGAAGCGAGGCTATACGCCGGTGGTGGGGGTGGGAGTGAGATAGAGAGAGAAAGAGGGAAAGTCATGGAAGAAGGGACGAGGGAGCGAGACGGAGGAACGAGGGGAGCGAGCGAGCGAGAGAGAGAGAGCGAGAGAGAGAGAGAGGGAGGGAGGGGGAGAGAGAGGCGAGCAGAGAGCGCGATCACCGATAAGAGCCGCCGCGCAGCCGATAAGGCTCCCTTATCTCCATCCAGTGGCGCCGCAACTCTCAAGGCTTTCCAGCCTCGACACGACTCGTATATATTCTAGCTCTCCGCTCTCGTTTCCTCGAAACGTCCCGCGATCTTTCTCCCGTCTTACCTCATACCCGCCTTTCTTTTGCAACGTATTTCGGCTTATGTATTTCGAGGAGAACCGGCACGGAGCTTCTCCCACCCCCGATACGATCGACCTCGTATTAATCGGATCGCGAGATTGAACCTGTCGGCCGTCGGCATCGATACTTCTCCTTATCCAACCGGACGTTGTGCGAAAATCGAGTAAATCGCAATACGGGCTCCATTCTTTCCCAACGCCAGGGCGCTCGGTTGGAGTGGGCTCGAATGAAAAGAAGAGGAAGAAGGGGGATAGCCAGAAATCGTCGATTACGCTACTCCCACATCATCGCGGATGTCCCCTTATCTGCGGTCAATGGCGCCGCCATCCATCGCCTTTTTCAGATAGGCTTATCTAATTTTTCACGTATTCACCGTCACGTCGAGTCGGTGCCAGCCGAAAAGTCAGGCCGCTAACGCTGGACAGATTCACGAATAGCCTCTGAATGTAAAGGAAACGGTAGTGAGAAACACGGTAATTTCCAGCACTGGTAACTCCGATAATCCAGCGGCCACAAAATCTCGAGGAGAAGGAATATTTCCCCGTTTGATCGACGGAGAGAGGAGGGCCAGCCTAATCTTCCATCGAGCATCTTCCCGACGGACGTATCGAGCGATCTCTGATTATTTTCCTTATCCGAAGCCAAGGATCTCCGGCCACGATCGATACCCGGGCGACCACGTTCCAAACATTTTTATCTGTCAACGGTATCAAGGCTGCGATAGGAGGACCATTCGAGAAATTGCGAGCGTCTGTGAACCCGACGTTAGCACCGCCAGCGACCCCACCGTGGAGGGTGGTTCCGGGCCAGGGCTGCTGGAGGGGGCAACCCGGAGCGTTATCGCAAGGATATCGAAGTGTGTATAAACTAGGACATAGTCAGCGCTCAGATACGAAGGGCGACCGCCGGAGGAAGAGGGTGGGGGGTGGGGGGGCGAGGAGGGGCGGGGCGGAGAAAGAGGAGAGATTCCCCGGACGATACCGGGATAGGATGCCAGATTCCCAAGGGAGATTAGATCCCAAGCGTGGATAGAGGCTACCTCGGCTGCGTACAACTCATCCGGCTCTCTTTTTCTCTCCGTCTCTCTATTTATCTCCCTCTCCCTCCCTCTCGCTTTATTCCTCGCCTCCTCCCTCTCTCCCGCCCCGCAACAAATTGCCGAACGTCTCGCGAGCTACGTCATTGTTCTCCTCCTTTGAAGGAGGAGGAAGATAAATAGATAGATGGAATTATTGTGTATCCTGGGCTTAGCCTCTCCGGGCGCAAATAAGGTAAACGAGAGGAAACGCTCGCGAGAGAGGTACCTGCTCGTTTGATATGTCTCAGGATGGTTACACCAGGGTTGACTCTTGCCGTGGTCAACCGCGAAATACCGCAAAGTCGCTCTGACTCCTCTATTCTTTGGAATATTTTTACGATCTCCTCTTCGAAAATTACATTATGCGTGTATAACCTTGGGCGTTAAAGCTGCAAAGTTAGCGAAGAACCCTGAATATTTCGATCGAACACATCGGGTATGGAGCGTCCGCTAAATCGCGATGAGAGGAAATATAATTAGAGCAGCAAGACACTCCCTGCAATATGCGTAAGTATCCGACACGATCTCGGTGCGTCGAACGAGTCCTTAAGCGCGCTCGAAGGTTGTCCAGAGGAGTTTATATCCATCGACCTACAAATTGATAAGTCAGGCGTACCAGGAGGGGGACGGATGAAGCGTAAGGCGAGGAGAGAGGTGGGGAGGACCCAAAGATCGAGCACCGACAATGCTGAAACAACGAATCGGCGGTATCCGGCGATCGGCAGTGTATACCTGGCTATACCTCGGCAAAGGTTGCAGAAAATAACGGTCAACAATGCCGTCTGGACGAACTCGAAGATAAACGGTGACTCACTCGAGAGATAAATCGCAGATGGGAGGAGATAATCGATCGGAAAAGTGGAACGGCGCGTTTGGCGAAAACGATAAAACAAGCGGGAGTTATGCCGCGGGTATGCAAACTAGGAGGCCGCGAACAAACGCGCCTTTTATCGAATCGAGCCTATGCAGATTATGCGCTTCGCGATCACCCGGTATCCGATGGTGAGATTAATGGCGTAAAAATAGCTGGTGCCGTGCATCATGCGGATTATAAATAGCGCAGGACTAGCAAACGGCCGCGAGTGCCCCGTGCGCTTCGCGGTCGGACCCCAAAAATTGTTCTTAAATCCAAAGCGAGAGTGCTTTGCGAGGACCTTATCCACGCTCGCACCCAACGCAGAGTTCCTTCCTTCCTAAGAATCCGCTTATTCCATTTTCCACTCGGTTCATCGATCGTTCCTGTAAAACTGGTTCCTGCCTACCCTCCGTACGACATACTTTCTCCCGACGGACGACAAAATAAGTCGGATTAATATAATCCGGATAGAACAGCGGTTCTTAACCTTTTTAGTGGTCAGCACCCCCTTCGATCTGAAACTAAACTCTTGCACCCTCTTAAAAAATGCGTGCGTATTTTTTATTCAAGAAAAACATTTATCGCTTAAAAAAATACCGTGTTTATTTACAATATATATTCCTATATAACACAGAAAGCGATATTTAAATTTTAACGACCTGTTTATTAAATCGTGTAAATCTCTCTCGCACCCTTCGAAATCCTCTCTCAGGCGTGCACGCACCTCAGGTTAAGATCCACCGGGATGGAACATCGGCGAGGCGAGTGGATCCCCGCGCAAGGTCCCAGCCAAATCAGTGGCGTCTCGTCCCGGGAACCGAGAATTTGTCCCGCATTAGGAACGAGCCTGATGTCGGCAAAAAGCGCTAGGCGGGTAGGTAAACGAAACGGGTGCTGGGACGTTGTTAACGAGACGAAATGAAATAGATTAGGGTCCAGCGGCGATCGTGGTGGCGGATAGCGGGTGCAAAAAAGGGGGCGGCGGTCGGGCAAAAAAGCGGGAGCACGCTGGCAGTGTCGTTCTACGCTCCTGGAGGAGGTAACGACGATGACAAAGGCATTCGCGGGCGTAGCGCGTGTAGAAGCGCGCTGTTACACGCGAGCAGGAAGAGGGAAGGGAGGAGGAGGAAAAGAGGGAGGGGAGGGGGGATGGAATACACGCGTGTCCCTCGTGGACGCACGCGGAGAGACGTACACCCGGCCACGCACGATCGAACCGGCGAGATAATCGCGGCGCGTACTTTGCCTATCGCGTTTATATACGATTTTCGTACGGATAAGGGAACGTGCGCGCACGTAGACGCGCGCGCCTTGGCGCGAACGTGTGTGCGTGCGCCTGTGAAATACCGCGGCCACTTGAAAACGCCCAGTCCCTCGGTCCGTCCCCTGTACATCCACCGTGCCGTGACGTAATGCGGCTCTCGGCGTAACGTTCCCCGAGTTGATTTCCCGATTATCCACGAGCCACCTCCGATCGCGTTTCGCGATTAGCACGGCGACGCGATACGCCGGGACTGCCGCGGAATAATTGCCCCTTTGTTTTAACTTCGGCGCCAGTGGCTAACCGCGCCTTTTCGCCCAGGAAGCTCTTCGCTCGGCCCACCCAAGACCGTGTAGTGTACGTACGACGTATCGCGTCCAACGGTCCAAGGGTAATGCCTAAATGCGAAGCTCGTTTAACACTGGAACTACCAAACCGCTCAAAATGACTGGTCGGTCGTTTCTTTAAAAAATCGTAGTACTTTATAACGATGTATTTCTTGAGATTTTCCACGATTCCCATGCAGTATTAAGATCATCGTTTCGATTTACTCAAATTTCCTCTTACTCTCCCCTTTTTTTAAAGATGTAAGTGGTGTTCCAAATATGCCCAGAAATTGGCTGGTAGTTCTAGTGTTAAAGTGGAGTTGCTCCCTGCAGGATGGTGAGCGCAGCGGTGTTGACGATCGTTCGTTCTCTACCCCTTTGATCGCTTTGGCAGATTTAGCCTTAAAGCGACCCTCGATGAGCTATGGTACAAGTTACGGCGCGAAAGAAGGTAAGATCGAGGCCTGGATCTCCGTAATCCTCGAAGCTCCATCCACCGCTGGCGCAAAATAACCCTGGGCGTCGGTGGTGCGCGCACTCCTCGCGGGACACGCAAGTCGATGGGCCGCCCAATATCGATGTCCTGCCGGACGAGGAGGCGGATTTTCGAAATCGGGGGAGCGATGTGGGACACCGAGCGTGTCACCGCGCGCGGGCCCTGACACAATGAGAATGACGAGGATTCGAGCGTGCACGGAGTTTATCTGACGCACTGACGCATCGTGACGAGCCGTCGCGGCCCGTGAGATGGTGTGAGTCACGAGGCGCGGGGGAGCGAGAGGGACGCGGAATCGCGGTGGAAGAGGGAGGGCGCTACGGCCGCGAGGAGGTTGAGGAGAGACAGAGAGATCGTTATCGGCACTTTCCTGTGTCCTGCCACGTTCTCAGAAGAGCATTCGAGCTGTATGAGGAAACGGTGTCCATGAATAATTCATGGCCATCGCCGAACGACCGCCAGTGCATTGCTATATGCCTTATCCCGCGTTCTCAGCCCCTCCCCCCTCCCCGCCTCCCTCGCGCCACCACCCCCCTCCGATCCCCTCGCCGGAACCTCGCGCTGGCCTAAAAAAAATCGCGGAAAAACCGTGGAAACCTTCTGGCCAAGCTGCGATGATTCCAGGATACACGGAGGAACCTAATGTACGATCATTAAATTCTTTTGCTCGCCAAGAATATGAGAAAGGAAGCGCCGATGTTTATTCCCCCTCTACGTTGTCTCTTTACGGTTCCGAGCACTCGAGCCCTCGGTACAATAACCATCGAGGACCCTCGAGCTTTTTCGTCCTTTTCGCAGCGCCGAGTTCCTTATCGGCGATAAGGGAGACGATGCTTCCGAGAGAGCGTCGTAGGAACCCGGCTTCTATCTGCAGGGACTCTCGGTGCGGCTGTCGTACGCGAGCTTTTCGGGCTACCGAGGAAGCGACGTCGACGCTACTCTGATATAATACTCCATATTACGCGTTCTTTTTCCCAACCGGTATCGTAAATTCTGCAGGACGTCTTGCGCGAGTCCCGAGTGTGGGTCCTCGTTGAAGGAGGACGAAGAGGAGAGTGAGACCAAGTGCAGCTGGCGCGAGAGTGAGAGAGAGAGAGGGAGAAGAAAAGAGAGGTTAGGAAGACAATGACGGAGGTGAAGCACGATTAGAGAAAGAGAGAGGGGGAGAGAGAGAGAAGGCGGAGGAGGAGGAAGAGTATAGGCAGAGAGGAGGAGACGCGGGATGGCGCGAGAAAGAGAGACGAGGACGTTAGTTATCTGCCGCATGTCAAAACGGCGCAAAGTTGTGCCGGCCGAGAGAGGCGTATCTCGGTCGCAGCAGGTTGTACGCTGAGACTTGGTGGCACAGATACCGGCGCTTCAATGTCAGAAGATAGCAGTCTGAGACTCCGCGAGGGCCGTCACGACGTGCCTCGAGAATGACTACTGCACCTTCGCGTCTGCACGTTGCGCGGCCCGTGTGTTACGCGACGTTCGTTGGGTCATCTTGGTAACCTCGATCGTGCCCGCGGACGACACCTTTAACGCCCCTCGTTTCTGCCCACGACTTCTCGGTTTATGCCCCGTAATTAGGCCTACGTATTCGTACGATGCCGGAGGACTTGCTTTTTTAATAGTCCAACGAGACACGATTTCCAGAACGCGTACGATATCGATCGCTCGATTGAGAAGGAAGGCCGTCGTTCTTCTTACGTTAAAAGGAGCAAAGAAGTCTCGATCGTGTTAAATCAAAATACGTATTTTACATTACTCGATTTATATCGCGCTATTTTAAAATACGTATTTCGTTATAAACGTTTATGATGAAATTTGAAGTTTTACAATCGCAGAGCCTTACGGGCTAAGTATAATGTAAGCACTGGCGATACCGAGCGATTCGTCACAATCACCGATACGAGTCTTATTCTTTTCTCGGACGCGTTGGCGATCGAGGAAAACGATCCGTCGATGACGAGAACAACGCGCTTTGCGTCGAAAACCGTTCGATCGATTCGCGATATCGAGGCTCGTATTGGAGCGAGTGCGAAAACGGTAGCATAAAATGGGAGGATATTGGTGTTACGTAGATTAGGACGATTCTCGCGTGACGTATTGCGCGTACGAAGGTCAATTCGGAATCGATTTAATCTCGGAGCGTAATCGAACCGCCGGTTGAGTAAGACTCGCTCGACTGGCAGTAGCGGTGGTCGACCGTTATCGGCCGATTAAAAATATACGCGAAGGATTGCTTGGGTCCGACCGATAAGCCTGCCGCTCGTAAAAATGCTGCAAAAACAATTTTGCATCCATTAGCCACGCGGCCGAAAATAGTCTCCGATCGTATCTGCGCGTAATTGTTAAAAGATAGATCGTATCGGCCGGGGACAAATACGGTCGGCAGATACGGGCCGCCCTTTTTTAAGACCAAATTAGCGCGCGCTCCGAAACGGGTTTATGCAAATCGGCCGCGGTATCATTGCCGCTTTGTCTCGTGCTTAGCTCATAAATATGCGTTTCTGCTTGATATTTATTATCTCGTATCTCGGCCCGACCCGTAAAAAGTATCGTCGCCGCGGACGCGAAGTGTCGAACACCAGATTGCATCGTGCCGCGATAGGTTTGTCAGCGATGCTCGCGCAGAAAGCTGCATCCGGCGGCCACAATTACGCGTTTAGTAATCGCGCATCTCCCATTCCGCGCACCTTATTAACCTTTTCTGGTCAAAGGCGTTCCCCGCCTTACGCATCAACCGGTTCTTTCGGGACACGAGCACCGAGGACGGAATAATATATCGTCCCTCGCGAGCCCCGAGACGAAGATCGACCGTGCGACGATGAGGGAAAAGGACTCGAGAGAGAGAGAGGTTTTTGTGACATTCGCACGCGTGTTGTGTACGATGTAACGACGCTACATTAGTAGCGAAAAGATCGAATCTCCGGGGCAGCCGAGTGTAGCCATATTCGCGTGTCGCGGATGACCGTGTCGATCCGTTCGGCTTCGAGACGAAAGGAGAACACGCGCGTGTTACGCGCTGACGGCCAAGGAAGAAAACGGGTAGGCGATTAAGCGAAAGGTGGTCCGGACGAGTCCATAGATATTCCGATACAGGCCACGATGGAATTTGGAGGCCGAGCCGAGAGGAGGAGGAGAGACAATGGGATGCTGCGGGGAGCAGCGAGCGGGAGAGACGACAGAGGCATCGAGGGCGCGCGCAAGACGAGTGTCAAAATGGTTTGACCGGACGGATCGTGCTTTCGACGATTTCTAGGCCTTTTTTTCTTTTAATCCATTTTTCGCACCGATTGCTAAGATCATTTGGTCCAGGACCTACCGTCTAAGGTGACTTTCGAGTCACTAGAACTACGATATATCGATTCTCAAATGTTCTCAGTATAGCCACCGAGTATCGAATTCTCAGTATAGCGATTCTCAACTGTTCGAACCGATCGATTCCGATTTACCAGCGTGGCTGATTAAAACAAACAAAGCGATTGCGAGATATTCGCAGGAATTACGCATGCACGTTTTGCAAGAGCGGATGATGGAAAAACGTGGTAGAGACGAGCAATACATTATCCGGCAGTGCCGATAAACGATCTGCGGCCAATCGCCGAGCCCGGCTGATAACATCTGATTACTTAGCGCTGCGCCACGGTGTTCGACTTTCAGACGCGCACGTTTTGGGTCATTATGTTATCTCCCTCCGGCCGTCCCTCGCCCGGGGACCTCTCCCGTGAGATTTTAAACTCCGATGCATCCGTTACAAGATGCCAGCAACCGTCGATCCCTCGTGCTCCCTTTTTTTTCATTCGCTCTTATTTAAACGATACGCGCTGGGAGCACTGCGCGAAGAATACCGCACCCTAGGATAGAGGGAAGGAGAAATAAATCGATCGAAACTCTCACTATGAATCCGTATTACGAATCAAATCATCCCACGAACGAGGAATCTTATTCCCCACGCTGAGCTCCTATTTAATATCGACCTACAAACATATACAGATAAGCGTATACAAGACCCTTATAACATACCAGGAGCCGCTGACACGCGTCCAAAATCAATAAATACGAAATTGATGGTAAAGCCAAATCATGCTTAAAAAAACTGCCATCGTTCTTATTCGTGCCCCGGAAATTTTTGACTCCCCGATGCAGTCCACTAATACACTCTTACGTAAGCCGACCCTGTGGTAGATCCACCTTTACCAGCGCTCGACGATCGTCCATCAGGATCGACGCGTAGCGCGCACCGATCGTAGGATAACCAGCGACTATGGTCGGCGCTCGTATCGGCAGGGGTCAGGAGGAAATCGAGGCGATTCGCGGCGCCTCCCGTAGGTGAGCTGTGTCACGCGTACACGCATGTTGCGCAAGGTCAGCACCGCGCACGCACAAGCGTGCACTCACACACGGCCGTGCAAGGAAGGTAGAGCAGCGACGACGACGACAACCACGAAGACGAAGACGACGACGACGAGGACCGTGCTGGCGAGCACTCTAGATTAAGGCGCCGCGGTCTCGCGAGTCGAGATACCCGATCGATTTCGCAATTCGCCGGCTTTGGCCGGGTATCAAAATGCAAATATCGGTCGTACGAGCGATCGGGCTATCGGCTAACCGGATCTACAGGGGCCCCGACATCTTTGTTTTTCCCTACCGATCCGCGCGATTAATTAAATCGTATTCCAAGAGGGAGGGGGAGGAGGAGGGGGCAGGGTGGACCGCTCGACGACGCGTGAAATTTCGCGTGCTCAGCGACGATGCGTCATCCGGCTGAATTCCGTCGCGGTTGTAATCCCGCCTTAATGTAATATTAAAAACGTTCCAGCGCGACGCCGCGCCGCCGGCTTATCAGTCATTTCCATTTCTTGATAACTGTTTCTGCTTATCGGGCTCTCTGGGAGCCCGGAGGTCCCCCTCCTCGTCGGCTCGACGTCCTTTTGCTCCCTCCCACCCTCCGCCGTCTCGAACCCGTCTCTTTTTCTACCCCTCGCCCCACCCCGCCAAGCCGCGCTCCTCTCGCCCGCGGTTTCGCGTACAGTGGTGCCCCGGCTCGAGGAATTAATCGGTCCGAAAGAACGGTTCGCGATGAAGAATGTCGCCATTGGAATAAAGTTTTTTTTCTAAGAAACGGAGGAGGTGGATAGAGCTGATTTTGGTTATTTTTCCTTGGAGACCAGGTTAGCGTGTATAACGTAACGATAGTTGGCAAGCCTGTCGGAAGGCCACGTGCACGCCCTTTGAAACGACCGATGTTGAACTATGCGAGACGAGCGCCTCGATACGTATTTCGTATCCGGAAGCAAAGATTCGTCCGAAATTTCTTTCGTAACTCAAAAATTCCGTGACAGGATACCGTCGTAAACCGAGGCGCCACTGTACTTCCCTCTCGGTTTACCTCCTCCCCTCCTCGCTTCCCGACCTCCCACTCCTCCTCCTCCACCTCCCCCTCCCCCTCCTTGTCGTCCCCCTACTCGGCCTCTCTCGCTCCCTCTATCCGGTAATAACTTCGGCTATCGCCTTCATTGATCTCCCTATCGCTGTTTTATCTCGCTGCAATGGCGTCGCCGACCGTGGGCTATTTCGCGCTTTCGCTTCCTGCCGGCTTAGTCGCACTCGCGAGGAGGGAAAAGAATGAAGGAGGGAGGGAGAGAGAGAATCGCTCGTCGCACGCGGAAATCACCCGCGAGAATGGATAAGGCCCTCGTCGTGGATCTTGTGCAATGAACTGTGGTGCGATTTGTTGCCAAATGGAGATATGAATATAGGTATTGTAGGATACTGGGGGATACAAAATTGGCGACAGCGTGCATCATGCTGGTGAATTATTTTAATAATATTATATGGACGAATAAGACGGTGACCAATGTCGAAGGATCGTAATGAATTCCACGCGTCGAAGGTACTGGATAGATGTACAGATAGGCGTGGATTTGATTTACTTCAGGTTTGCGAAACCAGTGGTAGGACGTCGGTATTTAGCCCTTGAATAGTCGAGTCGCTCCTGGGGCAAACGGTGATTTCCTACTCCGTGCTGTCGGAGATCATCGAGCGTCGAATTTGCGACGATTAGTGCGACAATGAGATCCCACGGTCCTCCCCCGTGCGCAATTTACCGCGCTGGAAATCATCGATCTCCATCGCGTTGGAAGGACGAAACGCGACGTTGAGAGACTACGGTGACATTCTCAATGAAGTCTCGGAGTTGTATTCGCGATGATTTGTAACGCAAACTCGCTCCCTTATCGAGCGTTGATTCACGCTTCCACGAAGATCCGAGCGAGAACTACTTAATATCTAAAATACACTTGCGCGCGGAATAGATTAGAATTTACTCTCAAAACCAAAATCGAATCGTCCCCTTTGAAACTTCGCGAAAAATACTTCAAACACCAGACCGCGATAGTCGCCTATCCGACAAAAGGAGCAAACGTGGATCATGTTACCATTAATTGTGCGCGCGATTCGAGAGCAGGGCCGTTTAAAAGATGCAGGCGGAGCTCTCCTATCCCAACGTGACACGGAAAATCCCACCGATCGGAAAAACGATGGTTTCGGGGGAAGAGGCCGGGCTCTGTGTCTCCCAGATAAATAGCCGACTATCTCTAGTCGGATGGACGAATCGAATAGACGAGAGAATCTGCGGCGAGCCGAGCGCCGATCCGATAAGTCGAACGGGGACGAGGATATACCTAATCTTTCGGCGATCTTTCGCGAATGAGCCAAGTATCTGCGAGCTCTCGGTCCAGCCGGCTCTCCCGTCGTCGAGGTTACGCCGATAGAGGCTGGCTACATTATTCAGGAGAGACAAACGCTCATCGGCCACGCACACGCACTTTGCCATTGGCGGCCAAAGTTAACCCATCGCCCCAGGATTTCACTTCATCGGCCTCCCTCCGTCGCCTTTGCGAAACAACCTTCGTCCAGTCGAGAAGCGAATTAGGATAGGACGGGCTGGCTATGCCAGATTTCTTGTACCAACAACGTTACCGCCCGCTCGAGAAAAGTATAGGAAAATAAATCCATCCGTATCCTACAGGTAGAACACCGCGAGGTAATGAGTTAAGCGATGGAGAACACCGATATCGAACATCGCGGTTTTTCCCATCCACCTTCCTCGGCATTCCTCGTTATTACCTCAACGAGGGACCCGCGCGCACTCCGATTACGAGGCACAATCGCGCCAAGCGTACCTTATCTCGATAAAAATAAACCTCGAAAGCTCTTAAGCTCGAGCTCTCGCGGGCAACCCGCGAGCCTTTTCCAGCGACATCGCGCCGTCGCTGGTTTTGAGCAACCGGTCGGGGGAACGGGTTGAAGAATCGGCTCGGAAGGAGGGAGTCGGGAATCAATGTCCCAGGGGCATGTGCTCGTGCACCACTTGCCCGTCGGGTCGAATATTCACGGACGATTATCTCGAAAGGTCTCCCGGTATCAATTTATTGCCCCGCAGATCTTAATTTCTGATTTTCCGACGGGCCGCCGCGCGTACGTCACGGCCGGGCTACGAGGCCGGCGCTCCTATCGAAATCGCCGGTACGGTCGATCCCAGTATGGCGTGGGTACATTATATCAGCTTGGATCGCTCCCGAGAACTTAGCGAATTTACATAACGATATTATTAGCGGCCGGTCGTGGCATAAACAAACGAGATAGCGGCCCTCGATGGCCGCGTCCTCAACCGAGCTCTTCCGATGCTCTTCTTCCCGCGCTTATCCGGCGTGCCCTCTTCGTGCCGCTCGCCTTCGTGCGCGTCTTCGCGCCCGGCCTCTCCCCTGGCTGTCCGTCCCAACGGTACGTACGAGCCGATATCCAGATACGATTTGCCCATATAGCGCTCGGCTTGCGCCACAGCCAGGACCCGTTTCCTCGTTATTATTAATATTTCACAATTATCGCGAGGTGCCGTTTCGCGATCGCTCGGCCCGATAAACGTCTCGAGTCGAAACGCTCCCGGCATCGAGGAGAGTTCTAGGGGGAGGGGGAAGGGCGGAGGGGATGAGGGAGACGGGGAGGGGAGAGAGAGGGGCGCGATGGTGCGCCAGAGGAGGGGGGGGGGGGGGGGAGTAGACGGTAAGAGAGATGCTCGTTAACGATACCGCGTTATCGCGTGAAAAATCGACCGATCGCCAGGGGAGATTCCACGGTGCCGTGTCTAAGATATAGAAATTGGAATGTATTCATCAGGCGCGGAATTTTAATGTACCGGCATCGATACAAACCGAGCGTGCTCCCGGCGCTGGCCGTCCATCTGGTAATCGCATAATAACACCGGAGTAGTTCCTCGCCGATTCGAGTGTAGAGCGCGTAACTAAAAAGCGATGAGATTTTCGCTCAAAGCGTTCGCTTAAAAGGCGAATCGAAAAAAAAGTTAGGCCGAAGGCGATGTATATGGCGCGTGATTCCGGATCGTTATCAGCTCTCGCTGGATATTTAATCGATGCTCTTTATTCTACGATTCGATCGCTCGTATTTCTAGAGTCGTAACATCGATTTGTTTTGCGACACGCGGCTTAAACGGAGCGCGATCCCAACGAGGCGATCGGTTACAATCGCGCCTTGTATTCCGTCGATGTCACCAAAGAACGATATAGGAATATTCTCGATTTTTCTCCCACCACCGATTGCATTGTACGTACGGATTTTAAGAAATGTACCTCGCCTTACGTTTCCGCGCTTTAGAGAAGGCTGGTATGCGCGCCTCGATTATCCGGCTCGAATTAAGAAGCGCGGTAAATCGTCGACGGTGGCGATAAGCGTCTCCTAATTAATGCGTCTATCCGTACACCGTTAAGGAATCGAAGACATTAGGAGATGGTTAACGATAAATTGATGAACGGCGCTAGAAGACATCGGGACTTTTATTTCTCGGTCTCCCGATAGAGTGGAAGAAACTCTCGGGGCTTCGATGGGGAATTTATCAAGGACGCCGTAATTACGGAGATCGATAGAGGCCGTTGGTCGTCTCGGGATATTAACCGCGAGTATTCGCTTCTAGAATCGCGAAACGAGGCTCGATTTAAGCGCGGCCCGTAAATCGGGCCGCCTATAACGGGCCTGCGGACAAAATATAGATGTTTACAAATAAACCGTAACTACGTATCGAATTAAACCGGTATCAATTAAAGCCCACGATCGCTCAATTATCGGCTAATGATCGATCGAATTACGATACAAGAAGAATCGAACTCGGAGTCATATTTTGCCTCCGTCTGTCGCGCAATGGAGTTGAGAGCGATAGCATCGATGGAAGATATATATCGGGGACGACACGACCGCGTCAATCCAGATACGCCGGATAGTGGTCGCTCGATACTTCGAACCGGTCACTATTAACCGGCTTCGTATTAACCAGAAGCGCGTAAAAAGGACGATCGTCGAGGATCAAGGGTAACAAAAACCGACGACAGGAAAGAAGATCCGCGCACTCGAGGAAAAAGAATCCGAACTAGTTTAGCTACGGCGTTAAGGGGTACAGGCTTTCATAGACGATTCAGACCGGCCTTTACCTTCTATATTACGCGAGCGACGCGTACATCGCGGATCTCCTGGCTCAAAAATAAGGAACGCGTCGGTCAATTTTTTGTCTATCGAGCACAATTTTTACCAAATACTCATCAAGCGGCAGCGTTAAGTTAACACCACTTCTAATATCGCCATAGAATTTTTTTCATCGCGTAGGACAACGGTTATATTAAGTACACACTGCCTTGAAGGACGAAGTACTTCTAAATACGTAGCCAAAAAAGAGATAATTAAACAAACCCTCTCCAAGAGCAAACTATCCAATCGAACGGCGCAAAACATTATCCTAACCCACAAACGCCCACGAGCTCCTAAACTCGGGGCATTCCGCGAGCAACTCGCGAAAGCGCGCCGAGGAGCAAAAAATTCTCGATCGGTTTCCAGCCTCGACAGGCTCCCGAGCGGGGGCAAAAAAAAATGCCGGTCCGACATCGGAAATAAACGGAATTGGGCTAATGACGATCGATGCGATTAGCGACTGGCGGGACGGAGAAATGGATATGAAATCATATTCCATTCCTGTCTCCCGGGCGATAGGGCCGGGCCAGAGCTGTATTACCATCGATAGAGGATATATCGAGGACGCCGTGGCCACGTCAATCGATAGCGGCCGTTCGATATCTCGAACCGGGCGAACACCCGAGGGCGAGACCCCACCTCCTCCGCCGCGTACTTCCATCCGCGCATAATCATCGGCAATAAATCTCGGGTTGCATAAGTGTAACGAGAGATACGGGATCGCAACGCACACAGCCTGGAGCGTTACCGTTCCAGGGCTGGCTGGGTGCAGAACTGCAGAGCGCAGGGCTGGTTAAGCCTTCGATACAGGACGATGATCGTGAGAGCGAGCCGATGGAGCGATCGGCGATACCTCGGCAGGCCGCAACTTCGGATAATGCTAAATCGCGGCTACGAAGGAGGATTTTTGCCCCCCCCCCCTGGATCCTTGTTATTATCAGAGGCGCGCATTGTCGGACCTACTGTTTCGTGGTTGACAAACCACGAGGATCGACTTTCGATGCGGGAGAACGATACGCGGAACGACGGAAGACCGGATGACCGTGTAGATCGGTGATAGGCGATTATTGATAGTCCTCGAAGTTGATGGTCGCGCCGCTGATCGAGAACCGAGGATGTCGGAGTTATTCGATGTTTATTGCGAGACAAATTTGCAACGGTACGCCTCGAAGTATCGGGATGATTTGTGGGGATGTCGAATTTGCGCGTAAGTGGAATGTGTTGTTTATGGACGGCGAGCAAAGGTATTGTATGCCGTGTATGGGAAATTTGGGTTTCCTCGGTGAGAAGTTTGCGTAATTAGATTAGTACTCGGTACGATAAGCGAGGATAATGAAGAACGCAGGGCGGGTTCAAGGAATGCTCCGCAAAACTATATCGCCTGTATTATACCGGCGGGTGCAATTAGGAAAACGTTACGTGGAGGAAGAGTCAGGATACGCATCGTTAACGTGGACCTGAATAGAAACAATCGACCCAGGATACAATGGAGCGACAACGGAGCCGCCACTTAGACGAGTGAACTACGCCTGCATTCGAAAGTGCAGTATCTACGACATCGGACATATTGCGATTCGTGCGGCATAAACAGGCGGAATACCCGTTAGTCTTAGATTCGCTACGAAATATTTTAATCTTCGGAATTTAAAATGCCATCGTTCTGATCTTGCGAATATCTTATGATTTCATAATCATGCTCCTTGGTGGATATTTTTTTCTCAAAAAACCACGAAAATCGTCCGGTTTTTAATTCTAACAAAAAGGTGGTATTTCAAATTCTCAGTATGTTGCGAATAACTTTGGGCTCTTGCCGTAAGCTATATCCTTCCGCGTAATCGCTCCTGGTCCCACGCGACCTCGGACGTGTGATAAGGCTATCGCTAAAAATCGTCGTTTAAACAGCCTAGTCGCGGAGCGTTACGGAATCCTTCGGCGATCGGAAAAACCGCTAAACGTGGCGACTGCCTACTCGCGAGCTATCGCCGATCCGCGCCAACGTGTGGATGGTTTATGCGTTTCAAATCGACAGATATCACTCGCAACATAAAGTTTATCGCAAGGCTAACGACAAATCGTAATCTGCACCGCATACCGCGCCGACTTTGTCGAGATATAGAACGAAAGACCGAGAGAGAGAGATAGAATGAGGAGGAGAGAGAGAGGGAGGGAGAGGGAGAGGGAGAGAGAGAAAGGAGGGACGGGGGGAGAGATGATCGTCTTTTTACGTGTCCCACGAGTATGAATACCTATGGATACACGATAGCTTGGCAACTGCGGCAATTGTATACACGCCTTACAAAGCGAATCGCGGTATGAAAATCCAAGATTTCACAAAGCGGAAGAAAAACACACCTTTGACGCATAGCCTGGCGCAATCCGGCGATAAATTCTGAAATACCTCGGTTATCTTCCGCTGTGTTATGAGAATTAATAATGCTATCCACATTTGCGTTTTTCGAATTCTATTCAAACACAACGGAAGCCACCCAACCTGTAAAAATATTTTCCTGTCAGAGACGAATTCCCTCACTATCCTCCCTTCCTTCCGAATGGTTTTGAAAGATAATTTGCGACATCTCGATGAGATACGCCGTTTCAAAAAATAACGAGCACAAAACCGGCGCTCCTGCGCTCGATATTTCTGCGCCGCGCAGATAAAGAAAGGCCGCACCAAATAACGGAGCGTTTGTCGAAAATATTTGCTTCTGAAAAAATATCGCCTCTGCGCGATGAGCGCAAAATTTAAAGAACCGTCCGGGTTGCGGTTGCGGCCCGCGGCGATAGCAAAGCGTTAATTGTCGGCCGGGCGATAAGCATCGGTCGTTCGGAGCCGGCACGGAGACCGATATGCATTTATTACCACAAACATTTTTCGAGCTACCACGCACAAAGTTCCTGCGTTCCGACGGAAATCATGGAAAAGCCTTCGACTCACCTTCTCGATACGTAACGACTCACCAACGAGATATTAAAGAATATCCAAGAACGCTTTTCTAATATCGCGTCCAAAAACATCGATCCGCGCAGGATACGATGCGCCTCGTTTGCAAATCCACTATACACCAAAATAGTTTTCGCTCGCATCTCACGTGTCCCAAAATACGCACGGAGGAATCCTTAAAGTACAACCTTAATCGTAATCGTAACGCGATGAAATACTCCGTTATCGACACACGCGCGTAATCGATTAATTCCAATAACAAATGCACCCCACGCGTGCACTTTGATAAGCGTTAAAATTCATCTCGCCATTGGTGAGCGGCCAAAATTTAAAATCATTCTACCCCGATAAAATATCGGACGTCCTTCGGGCGGTACGTTCGGCGCCATGATTGATTTTACGAACTACTCGTCCTGAGAAATATGTGGCGGACGCCGGTGATACATTTTTTCGCCCGGCTGACAATATATTTCTTTTTTGTTTTTTTTACGGACACACCAGGGCAGCCCGGCATTTTCGTCCGGTCGTTAAATTCGATTTTAGGCAAAATGATCGGAGGGGGTGGGCAGGGGAAAAAAAAAGCCAGAGCGCGAGAGATGCGGGGGGTGGGGCGGAGGTCGGGTGGGGGGAGGAGGTGGAGTTAGTCGTTCCTGCGATTAATAAATCCCGCGAGCGGCCCGTAACTCTCTCGCCGGGCTATAACTCGAAATAGTTGGCGCGGCTTATCCGGCGTCGATCGGCCACCGTCACACGATGCGTCTTGACCCCGGTCCACTTCTCGGCTCGGCTTCCAATCTACGCGATCGCCGGATGAAGTTGTTGCGCTTCAGCCGCACTCCCTTTCATCGACAAAACACCGCGATAAGTCTATTCATTCATTATTTATCAACCTACGAGGCTGGCATCGCGGAACGAGAAATACGCCACGCTAAATACCTGGCTTCCTTTATATAACAGCGATGAAGGGCGTGAGGAAGAACGAACTCGGTCGCAGGGTACTCTTAAAAGTACTCGAAAATCAAATCGCCCACGTATATACCGTATATTATAAAAATATAGGTGAACGCGTGCAATATTCCACCGAAGATCGATAACGTGATATCCTTGAATAGACAAATTTGACGAGTACAAGCCACGAGTATCGCTTGAAAAAGCAAGCTATGACAAAGAAAAGCACGGGACAAGCCGAGGTATTACTACGATGCAGAAACAGTGCTGTATAATAATCTAATCTTCGCAAGGAATAAAAGTCGCGCTTTCATTCAAACATCTTCCAGGATACACTCAGGATAGAGACTCTCGGGCCAGCTTTCCAGGTGTCTTTAAAAAGTCTGCCGTACACCAAGCCGTAAAACGCAGCGTATCGCGCAGACCTTCTTTTTTTTTTTTGAGGATAAAGCGAGCCCTTTTCCTTGCGTGAAAATAGCCCAGCGCGTGGCTCCGGTGTTCTCCGGATGGCCATAAATAACCCACCGATCCCCCATCTAAATCTTAGGCGGCTCGCAGGGGTGCGCTTAGCATCGTGTAACCGCGGCTCCGCGACTCACACCTGTTGCCGCACGCCGACGCCGCGGCAAAGCGGCACCGAGTTCGGCGCGCGGCAATCGATTATTTAGCAACAAGCCGCAGAAATTGGAAGGTTAATTTCGCCCGCTTGTTTACGCTCGTCCGCAATTTGATCGTTCCTCCCCCAGTGCGCGTGGTTTCCGCCTAGAAAATTAGCGCCGGCCGGTTAACGGCGCTGATCGATCGCCAGGCAGCGGCCCCGATCGATGGCCCCCAATTTTGCGAAAGGGAATAAAGTTATTCGGCAAATAAATCTTTTTTTTTTCCCACCCGTAGTCCTCGGAGTCCCGTCAGAGATTTATCCTCTCGAGAAATTTTATTTATGGGAAACTGGTTCTGGATCGCATCGCCGACGAGGTAAAATATGCGCCGGATGATTTAGGGAGAGCGTTACTTTTGACGATGCGTCGCGGCCTCATTGCCCGATGGATATCGATCGAGCAGATTGATTTACACGTTCGAATAAGAACACCGCCGCGGCGTAGCCTTTCGCGGCCAAGAATTTGGATTGCTCAAGGATCCGTGCCGCGACATTAACGCGACGCCGCCGATTGCTCGAAAGAGCCTGAGGAGGGTTTAAGGCGGGATGAATTATAGCGATCGAGTCAAAGAGCCTGCTACGCTCTTCGATTCGATCCTAAAAATCTCGAATGTCTCGAGGACGAGGAGTTCCATATTATCGACGTATCGTTAGCGAAGAGACAACGCGAGACTTTCCAAGGGAGCGATCGAGTACCCTTAACACCAGAAGTCGTCAGCTCGCCCTCCAAGCGCTCCAAAGCGATCGAGAAATTTCTTCGAGGCTGGGATTTCTTTGTCCGGCCAGAGAAGTCGTCCATTTCCGCGAGTGTGCCGAAGGCAGAGCTAATACGGCCCTGACATTCCCTCCAGGCGGGCCGGCCGCGGGGCAGTGGGTCTCGTATCGGAAACCCATGGGAAAGAAAGAATCCGCAGGAAAGTCATCCGACGCGATGGGACCGTCCGATATCGCGGGCCGCGCATAAAACTCGGCTATCTTCGCAATCTGATGCCGCACGAACCAGTTTTCGGTACGGGCTCGAATCCTCCTGGCCAGGATCCGCGAAGCTATCCGCACGAGGAACCGTCTCGGCTCCCTCTTTCCTCCCCCGATCGCTCGGTCCTCCTCCGGCGAGGAGAGGAAAGAGAAATATCCGTGGATCGATACCGGCGATCGATCGCGAGGAGAAAGCGAATCGTGCACGTTCCTCGCTCGAAAGTCGAACGCGTTTAATTGAAAAAAATATCGTTAACTCCAGAATGGAAGATCGGATCGTGATCGATGGTGAGCGTTAGAGCCGCGCGGATCTAACGGCGGCCGCCTTTGCATGATTTTTGCCGGGAAGGCGCGCACCGTGCCGGGAAGTAGCGAATACGACGATAAGATAAGCGCTCGCCGAAACTTGGACACATCCGGGTGCGTTTCTTTCGCCGATATTCCCTCCGGACCGAATGCCGCCCAATGCGTTGCACGATATTCGCGAATTACGAGTTATGATCCTAGAAAGTTGTTGCGACTCGTTGCGCTAAGAGTTCTTTTCGTTCCCGCGTAACAAAACTCGACGGGGTCGTAACTCATTATTTCGAACGAGCGCGTTCTTATCGAACGAGTGCGTTGATTATCGGGGAATGTGCGCGATGAAAGGACGAGCGTTCGCGCCAAAGCATTCCGAGGAATCGAGGATCATCGAGCGACTTCCATGGAAATTTCGATGATCGTCGATAGAGATCGATATTATTCATCGACGCGCGCGCGGAGAAAACAGGACCTGGTCTTTTTCCATCGGTCCGCGCGATGACCGATGGACGAGGCCGATGTCGATAGCGTGGTTATCGAGTGATCTGGGGGCGTCCAAGTGTTATCATCGCGCAGATAAGGTCCGGCCAAACGATACGCGACCAATCTCATCTGACCCAGGCCCTCTTCCACATCTACACGCTTATCTGCGGTACCGCTGAATACGAGAACGCGTATCTTTGACTATTTATTCACTCGCTCCTTTCCCGCTAGCCAAAGATGGCGCATGCGATAACGCTTCTAATCGGGAATAACGTTCCTCGAAGATGACCCGCGGAAAAAAGTACGGGGTTAGCAGAATCCAGCGGATGCTGACGAGCGTGCGGACGTAACGCAACGCCACGATAAAATAATCTGCCTTAATGGATGCCAGATTGGAGGCTTATCGGCAACTATTTGCGTACGTCGAAATCGATCGATCCGATCGATGACGAAATTCGGTGAGTCTCGATGCTACGCCGGGCCGTGGCGCAAGCGTGATGCAACGTAACGTATAATTGGACACGTCTAGAATCCTTGGGGACGATTATCGAGGGATCGCGGAGGCGGAACGTTGCGTAAACTTTCGGTTTTTCGTGCCGATAAGTTTCCATCGCGGGAGGAAAAAATAGGGGAAAGGAAAGAGAATGGACGGACGTGAGGACAAGAGAGAGGGAGAGGGAGAGAGAGAGAGAGAGAGAGGCGCGCTCTCGTAAACCTTATCAGCACGGTCGCGAACGACGCGTGGAAACGGGCCGTTTCGTCACGTCCCATTTTTTTCCACGACGCCTTCCGTCTCTGGTGCCCAGGAAGGAATCGTTTGCCCGCGACGCATTAACGACGTTTCCGCAAAGTCGTGTCGAGATCTCGATCGCTCGACGGCCGTTCTTAACACCAGAACTACTGGACCGGTCAAAACGAATGGTCTGACGTTTCTTAGAAAAACCGCACATCTTCGTGAGGATGCATTGAGATTTTCCCCGATTCTATCGCAGCATACAGATCGTTTTACCGATCTATTTCGCATTTGCCATATATTTTATAAATCATATATATGGAATTTCTAAATGAATTCGGCCAGTAGTTCTAACGTTAAATCCACTGGAGCACAGACAAGAGCGCCTCCGGGCAAAAACATAATTTTGGGATTTTCGGACGCATCCGAATAGCCGATCGTCGATAAAGCGATCCCTTATCGGCGCACTCGCGGGCTTCTTTCCCCGGCCATAAGACAATAAAGCTCTTCCAAGATGTTATCGTTGAGCGAGCAAGCAGTACCCAAGGCACTGCAACTCGAAACTCGATAGGAATGGCAAAGGCGCCCGATGCACGGCCAGGATCGAATTTCTCATCGAGTTAAAAATTCTTTTTTATCGCTGCCGTCCGCCCCACCTCCTCCCCCTCCTCCTCCTCCACATTTGAGGGGGCCCTGGGCAGAATCGACGATCTCCGATCTTCTTTTTCGATCTCCGAGGGATCTTCGCGAAGGGTATAAGGCGACGCATTTTAGCACGCATTCATGCGTGCTCGTCGCGCATGTCCAGGTAACTTTTCATCAGGAGACACTATCTCCGGTGTGTCCAAGGGCTTTGACAGTGTGTCGTGTGGGAATGCAGTGTGCCAATATCGCGAGCGGGAAGGAGCACAAAGAAACTTGTATTTGCTCCTTCCAGCCCCTTCGATCCGAGGGGAAACGTACCCGGCGTCAGTTTTATGATGAATCGCTACCAGATCGGCAGGAGTCCGATTAATTGCGAGAAGGTATTTTAAAGAGCGCCATTACAAAATCCGACTCCCTTTAAAAGCGACGCTTCATTAGGGAAATGCTGGAGCTCGCTCGATGTTACGGTTTATGCTCGTCCTTTTAAGCGCGACACTCCCAGGAATACAATGTATAATAGCTTGCGCGGTTGACGATTCGGTAGGCGAATGCTATTAAGCGCTTCTTTGATTAGGACTTTAGCTCGCAATATCTGTATAACATCCAAGTTATTCCTTATATGTAAATACTGATCTTCTGGAATATTACGCGAGTTCCCCTACTATAGCTAAAATAAGGGATAATACATGTTTGTAAGTACTTTTGTAAACGATGTATCTTCCATAAGTGAAATTAAAATAATCATTAAATCCGAAGTATATGCTCGGATTAAATCCATCATTTAAATCCGAAGTCTATGCTCCTTTTTATCTCCTTCACTTCCTCTCGCATTATCGGCATTATCCCGAAACATTGCAAGGTTACCTCGCGCAAGACCCACTCCGCGAGCCTCCGCGCACTTTAATTCCCTCGCACGTTCGTCCGGCAACGACCGAAACATCGCGCGAGAAACGCTAATCGAGGCGAAGCTTAAAGCGACGCACGCAGACTCGGCCTCGCGAGCGATCCGTACATCGGAAATCACTTCTGCGCGCAATTTACGCCCACAAAAAGTCGCGGGACGCCACTTAGTATCTCTCGATCGGCGCCCCGCGAATCTGCACGCGACGCTGCGGTTCGCCCTCCCCCCCCCCCGGCCACCTCTCGGTTTTTCTTTTTATATCCTTTGGTTTCGAAGCGCATATATTCGCGCCATTGCGGTAAACACGCTCGAGCTGGTTTTTAGACGTCAGAGCGTGGCGATCGGGCGCGTTCGTTCCCAATTAATCGATTTGCTTCGATGGCCAGCGCTGTCGAGATCGTATCTCCATACACACCGGGACTACCTGCGCATCGCTCAGAAACGATGCGATCGGCTCGGATGCAGGGAGATAAAGAGAGGCGAGGGAAAACGGCGCAGAGCTGGATACGCCGTGGGTGCGTTTATTATCGGGTCGCTCATAGGCATTATCTCCCGCGCGGCTTTCTCGCTATCGCGAAAAGGTGTTAATCGATCGGAGATCCCTATCGGCCGGAATCCTCCTATCATCGGCCAGAAGGATCCCCTTATCCATCGCGATCGATAAACGTGCTCGAACGACGATATTAACTCTCGGCTACCGCACTTCGGTGCAAATATCTAGCGCCATCGGTAAAGATAATCCCTCCGATGGTCTCGATAAAAATTCATTCCGTATTTCATAGGATAAATTCTATCGTGGAGGAGACCCAGAAGTACCTTGCGATATAAAACGCGAAGCGGAGCGGCTAAAAACGGAAATCCTATTCGATTAAATAAAAACCAGGATACACTTACAAATATAAATATAGATTAGCTTTAAACACATACAGTATGGCCGTCGAATATAAATAATTCGACATCGACTACAGAGTTTTCAGTAAAGAGATCCTATACCCGTAAAATCGTATAAAACCAAAGGAACCCGTGCAAAGGGCAACGTATACCGAAAGTCTTCCAAAGCCGAGGGACACGAAATACGTATAGCAAACTGCCGCACGATATTCTCTCGATTAGCTCAACATTCTCACAATGCGGCATGGAATCTCGAGCGTCCAAGTTTCGCGGGGTTAAGGATCTTCCGGCTAATCGCTCCTTGGCCCCGTTGCCGAACGAAAGACGTCGGGCTCACCTATCGTGGACGGAACTTTCAGCGCCATTTCCTTCTGTCTAACCGCGTAAACCGCATCACGTGCCAGGGCACACAGGAAAGCATAAATGGGATTCGCCGCTGGTCGTAATCCATGGCGGGTGGCCAACTGCCGAGAAGGCGGCTATGTGCGGGGGGCGAAAAAGGGGCAGAAAGGCGCGGGAGGGGGAGGGGGAGTGCGACTGAAAACTAACGCGGGGAAATGGGGCGGCAGTCGCGTGCCTCGCATCCCCTAAAGCGGGGATCGACGTGATGGCGGTGCAAGGAGGGTTTATGGTAGCGGGTGGTGCTAGTCCGCCCGACTTCGCCGACACCTCGATCTTACTTACGCCCGAAGCCCGCTATCGCAATCTGCGATCCTGCCAAATCACCCCCGCAAATGCATCCACCAAACCGAGGGATCGAGCGCGGTGCCAAGCTGGCCCGGCCCCGCCACGCCGCCTTCGGATATTCTCTATTAGTCCACTCGATCGAGACGCGAAGTCACCGAGGCCAACCTTCGCTATGAGGAATCGTCATCGCGAGGAGTGAGATAAGAGCGCTGGAGATCAGAGTTCGAAGATCGCCTATGTTTTTTTTTTCTTTTTTTTTTATGTGATTTGTATACAGGTGATTCGGGATGGAGAGTAAACTAGGTTTAATATACATCCTTGTTTACCGCGTTAAATCGATCGATCCCTTTTTGAATTAATTAGAATCGATTTGATTCGTATGTAAAATTTATTTGAAGAGGAGCGCAATGACGGATGTATTATCACCGGTCCTCGCGAAGTTCTACAGTACCGGCGAGTCGAGAGCGAATATCGGTACGAAGGATAGCGCACGGTAGCGAGTGATCCGTGACATAACAATTCTCCGGTATGGGACGACTTGGCGAGTTAGCGATGCATCACCACCGAGTCACGCTTGTTTTTCCAAGTAGCCGAGCATCCCATTAATCACCGAAAATAAATCGTGTTTGGTCGGTAACCCTCTTGCCTACGAGCGATCCGCCAAAGATCGTGAGCTGAATATTCCACGCGCCTTTAATTACCGGGACAGTCGTTCATCTCGGAACCGGTGTTTAAAGTTAACGAGGTGCCAAACTCCCAAGGTCATCGCCACGACACCTCTAGGTACCGCGACTTTTCACGCGCAGACTTCTTGGATCAGAGTCTTGCATAAAGAGAGCGAAAGAGAGAGAGAGAGAATGATCAAACAGGAAAGAGCGGAGCGCGAGGGAAAAAAAAGGGGGCGAACATAATTCGCCAGATCGATGCAACGATCGAGGGTTCCTGGATCCGCCGTGGGGGTTTTCGCCGGCAGTTCGTGAAGTGGCGCGAAAATACGACTCGGTCAGGCGAAGTGGAGCGAGCTGGAATGGACGCGGCGGAATATACGTACGGGGCGAAGCAAACCGGCGCGCCGATAAGAGCGGTGGCGAGCCGTTATCACGATCGCCGCGCGGCCACGTCGCGCGATAACGATAACAAACTCACTCTCCCTCTCCCTCGCTTTCCCTCTCTCCCTCCCTCCCCCTCTCTCTCTCGCTCTCTCGCTCTCTCGCTCTCTCTCCGGCTCTCCCTCTCCGTTCCCCTCTCTCCTCCCCCCAAACCAGCGCACACAGCCACGAACGCGACACGTACGCTGCACGGCCGTCGAGGGCGAGAGGTGACTCGTCGTTACCGCGCTACCGCTTTCGCCGACTAACCTTCGATCCACGTACGTACGAGCACCGCGGAAGAACCTACGACGGCTCTGCGGAATGAGAATTCCACGTAACACGCCGATGACGCGTGTCTCTCTCATGCCCACTCTGTGCCTTGGCCGTTTATTAGAGCCAGCGAGTCGAGGCGTCTCTCATCGAAGATGCGCGAATCGGCCAACGCGACTGAAATGGCGTGAAGAATCGTCTCGAGCAGGAGGCGAATATCGGTTTAGATATGGCGATTCGATGCCGAGGAACACGGTAGTCTTAGTCGTCCCTTCTTTTTTTTTTTTGGACACCGATTACTAAGCTCATCGGGTCTGAGACCCAGCGTTTAACCCATTGACTACTAGCTACGAGATATCTCGTGGTGTGTGCCGCAAGTTTAGATCGGCTGACAAAACCGTGCCACCCAGGACAAGACGCGCGAAATTTGCGTGGCGGTCAGTGGGTTGAGCTAGATTCCTAACCAGTAAAGCTATGGTATTCGCTCCCTCCTTCATCCAGTCTACGTATAATCTAAAAAGAGACTCAACGACGAGGACCAACTCAAGAGAGACTAGACCAAACCCTCTTCCGCTCCTCGGACGAACTTATCCTCTTCGACCAGATAACTCATAAACATCTGGCTCCCACGTAACAATAACGAATACCACAGCCTCGCCAGCTCGGAAAACCGAGGTGCCCCCTCCACCCTCCAGCCCCGACCTTCGGCTCTCCCATCGGGATATTTCAACAAGCCGGCGGCCCACGGCACCGGTCCAGGACGTCCACGTATCGCTCAACGACGCGGATCTTCCTCGACGGCGCCATTGTCGTCCATCCATCGAGCCGATACCGAGGGAGCGGAGAGGGTGTGGCGGTAGCGCCGAAAACGTCGAAGCGCCCATTCAAGGGGCTCCGGGAGATCCGAAAAGAGCGACTATGCGATCTCCGGAGGTCGCACACCACCGACCCAACTCCCCCCTCCCCCCTCCCGGCGTGTGGCGCGCGCGCGCGCGCGTGTCCGAGCAGATAGGCGGCTGCAAGGGTCCACCGTGGGGGTGGGCCGCCGGTGGTCGGTCGCGGTGTTATCGCGTCGGCCCAGATTGAATATATTTCATATGTTTTCATAACTACCGTGGCCGAGGCGCTCGTCCCGCTATCTCCTCCACCTACACCTCCGAGCTACACCTCCAGCCGCGTGCCTCCACCCATGGCCCCGCCTCACGGTGCAAGGGGGTTGCGGTTTCAGGCCGGAGAACGCGGAAAGAGTGGCGGAGGGGGAGCGAGAGGGGGGCGGGCGAGGGGAGAGGTCGAAAGAGAGGCGCCTGGCGGAAAGAGGGGGAGGAGGAGCTGGAGGAGGAGGGGGAGGAGGGGGAGGAAGGAGGGAGAGAGAGTTAGGTCGGGTTCCGCCGCGGCCACGGGAAATCAACCGTGAGGAGATACCGGTTGACTGATGTGCGCCTTTCTGTTGTAAAACGATAAAGGCGCCGTGGCATTGGTCGGGCCGAGGGTTTCCGATAGCCGGCCGCCCTTTCCCTCCCATGGTCCCTTATACCTACCCGTGGCGCTACCGACCACCTATGTCACCTCCTGCAGGACGGACCGGGGAGCGCAAGGTGCCGGCCCAGCGGCTGTATTTCACGCTTACCAGGAAAATAGGCGGGACGAGAGGAGGAAGGAGCCTTTGGACGAGCGCGAGTTCTGCGGCCGAATGGTGCTTTGGGGATGTTTAGCGCGGGGGAAGAGGCGAAGAGCCTCTTTTTTTTTTATTCATTTATTTTCTGCCCCGACTGTTGAGGTGATTTGAGCTAGGACGTATTGGTTATTCCTCTGTGGGTTGAATTGTATCCACGTATTATACAACTCGCGAGGCATTTAATTTGGTATTTGACGTCGATGGTGCTGCCAGCCGTCTCGGAGAGGTTATATAATTAAAACGTATATACGACACCTCGTGAAAGAGTAGTCGCTTCGTAAAATGTCCATATAGGATATTAAGGCGTGACCTGAAAGTTACGCGGACCCGTAAAGAGTTAAGGTGGAGGTCCGAGCCTCTATCCACTACACCATCGTGGCTCTTGTTCTTATCCGCGACACCGCTGGCGGAAAAGCCTGGAGCACCTGTGAAAGGGCGAGGGTGCGACGAAAATCGAAAAAGGGGGGCCATCGTTAATGCAAAACAAGCCCGCGAGACTTTGCGCCTCGCGTGATTTTCGATGGTGAAACCGGCGGGATTTTTAAGCGATACGGAGCTTGAGTGCGAGCCGAATTTGCATTGATAAGCATTTCGATCGCGGTCAAATTGCAACCGGCCGATAGCGCGAGATAAAGTAATTTCGTGAGCAGAGCGAAATGCCCGTTGCTCTCGACGAAGGATTTAGAACGTACGCACTTTGACGCGGCGAGCCGCGTGAGTTTTCGAAAAAAAAGCTCCGCGCCTTGTACCGCGCGGAGGTCAGGGCGGAGTGGGAGATCGACGAGGAGAGGAGATCGAAACAGGACGACCTTAACGGCCGTGATTTCCAGTTATCCAGGGACACGCAAAGCGTGTGTTAACGTGACGAGCGCTATTGCTCCGACTCCTTTTCTTCTCCGACTAATAACGAAGCGAATCGATTTCGATCTTTATTATATTCCACTGCCCCAAATGGGGGGGAGGGGCTCTTTACAACGGTCCTATACAATATGCCTTTACAATTTTCCATACGTTTTATTCGCTAATATAGCATTGGCTCGTACGATACACTGTACCTCGCATATCGGCGATTCGATGTATCGAACGAAAGGGACGAAACCGCGAAAAATCCAAAAGCGGCGGAAGAGCGAGAATTGTCGATCACCACTCTGCCTTGGTGCGGCTGGATATCGTATTTTTCTGAGATAACGTTCACATTTTCGATACCGCGGAATAAAGAAAAAATACGTCCCGGATGGCTTTTGACTCGCCAGCGTACGAAGCATACAAACTCGGTACATAATCAGTATATATGGCATACGGTGTACGTGGTCGATATCGGCCGTGAGATCGGGTCATAAAGCCGGGCATTCATTCGGTATCAGGGCAATACCTCCGTGGGATGATAACCAGAATAGGTGAGCATAGGTGGCCCATTCTTGCCATAGCTTTTGTCCGGCAAACGCCCGGTTACGAGAGATGGCCCAATGATTTTCTATAAAGGCTCAATGGTCAGCGCGCTTGTTTCCAGCGTGGATATGCCGTTTCGTAAAAACATCGACACGGGCTTGCCTGGAAGTTAAAGCGTCTCGCGCCACGTAACGACATTTGCGAAATGCGTCGAAATATCGATTCGACCAAAGAGCGATACGATAACGCTCGACGCGAAGAGATGATGAAAATGTATCATAGTATTAATAAGCGTGGCCGGGGATAAAACGTTCCTTCTCCTCTTCGAGTATCTCTTACCTCGGAAGTAACGTGATCCGAGTACAATAAATGCTAATAGCAGTTGATAGAGTCAATCTACACGCGTACCAATAACTCAGATACGCATCCGAAAGAATAAAGCCGCACGCGGCTCGACATCTTTGTTAAGCGAGCATAGCTGAGATTCGTTTAAAAGCGTCGCGCGGAGATACGAAGCGGAATGAACATACATGGCGATAATTAATACACGCGATTAAGGGCAGAGACATGCGCGATCCATTTGTACTTCTTTGCGAAGCGTGCACCGCGGACGTGCAAACGTACGGTGCGATTTTTAAAAGTCGGGCGAATCGAAGGCGACCCGCGTTCCCGATACTGTGCACCGGGACACGTGGTGATCGTGTACTGGTTGGTATACAAACGATACGGGAAGGCGATATCGGTCGGCGTTATCGAGGCTACATTAAGGATCGTATCCACCGCGGGCCTTTCGCAATAAAAACACAAGCGCGGTGAAAAAAAAAGGGGGGGGGGGGGGAAACAAGCATCCACCAGAGATGTATTTGGCTAATAGCGTCGATGGAGATCCGCCGTATGACCGATGGCTTGTCCAGCGAATTTGCGAGCGCGCTTCCTCGCGATATTTGCAGATCGCACCGGCATCGTGTTTAATTAGCGCGACATCAACTCGAAAGGACAAACACGGATATTACCGACACTATTCCTGATGGACGGAGCACAATGGCGACCCGAGAAGAAATATTACGGGAGTTATTCGTGGTATTTTTATTCCGGCGATAGTACGAGTATAAGTCATCAGATTGATTACTCTTTGTGTGTGCGGGAGGAGGAGAGGGAGAGAGATAGAGAGAGAGAAAGAAAGGGGAAGAAAAAGATGAGGCGAGAAGGGTGGCGGTAGCGGGAACAATGCGGGCGACCTTATCAAATCCCGACCTCCGACCTCTTATCGCTTCTTCGGCAGGCATTCGCGCCTATCGTGATTCGAATTGGTGCCTTTTAAGGATCCCTCTACCGTAAAATTCGTAATTTTTATCTTCCACGTGGAATTTCAATTAAAAACGTGACCTGTACGAGAAGTTCGTTCCGCTCGCCAAATTGTCGACCGTGAAATAGCCTTTCTTATTCGACGGGGATTCGTAAAAACCGTCGGGGATCGTTTATTTATATAGCATTTTGCAGCTACGAAGGCCCGGATCGCGATAACGTCTGGAATCGATGGAAAACAATCTCCTTCGAGACAACGAAATAATCGCGCGGCGAGAAGTTAACAAAACTTCCTCGAGGTTTTGCGTGTTTCCGTGAGAAGTACATAATGGTCGGTAGTCGTCTTTGGTGCAATTAATTAGCGTCATTAGTGCCATTGGCTGAGCGCCTGCCTCGTTAAAGCCTCCTTCCGCCCCCTGGCCAACCTCCTTCTTCTCTCGCACCTTCGTCCGTTCGGTGAACGGCCGTTTTCACGCGTCGATATTACGAAACGTTCATTTTCCTCCGTGTTTCTCTTGGAAAGGCGTCCAAAGGCGCGAAAATTTAACCTCGAAATGATCATGATATTGACACTTTGCACTCGGGAGGTGCTTCGGTTTTACCTGATAATTCGAGCGATAACGATGTTGATGTTTGAAACGTTAAATCGTGTCCGAAATCATTTCAAGTTAGCCGTAAAAAATTCACGGAAAAAGCGGAAAATCGTCTCCAGTTGCTGATTCGCCCAAGCAAAAGAAGCCTCCAGTGCGAGGGGTTAATACGGGCAAAACGCTCCGGCGTTTCCACGTATAAAATCCGCGTTGGGCCGATACCGAGAGCCGAATACGGCCGAGGCGCATCTCGATGGAGGTTTATTTGGAGTAATCCCCCGAATCGTCCTTTTTTTTTTCTCCTCCACGGGGTCCGGAGATAAAGCACCTGCATTCTCGGGCAGAAGACGGCACTCGAAAACCCACGCTTCGTCGATAAAGCAACGGTTGCATTCCTCCCCTATCGTCCTCGAACCACCTCCACGACGCGAAGATAACTAATGCAACTCTTATATATCGGACACGCGGCCACCGGCCGGTGTGTATGCATTCTCACACGGACGCCGCGTCGGGATGGAATTTCCAGAAATTCAAATTCGATGCCCTCGAAGGGGCCGCCCCCCTTCTCGATTCGATCGAGAACTTTGCGAGCGGAACGAGGAAACTATCGAGCATCATCCTTACGATGGAGCTACGTCCGAACGTGTGAATTCCGCTTCCTCGAAGCGATGCTTCGGGAAGGAGGGAGGGGATCGATATCGGTCAGGATCGATCGACGAGGGGGCGATTTGCATAAGGGGCCACATACAAATTTCTAATTAAAACAACGATGGTTAATTACGCGCGATGGCCGAGCGGGATATGTGCATCGGTCACGATAGATCGTGAAGGAGAGCGTTACAGATTCGTCAGATCGGCCGGGGATAGATCCACCCGGGGCGGGAGGGGGGTCAGGGTTCGATCAAACTTTCTCGAAGGTCACGACGAAGGGGGAGGTCGATCCAGCCGACCTTACCTCGAGCAGGCAGCCAACAGGTAGGTTTATACATCGGAGGATCACGAAGAATACTCGTTAATGCCGGCCAGTATCGAGATCTCGATGAGGAGAGAAGGAGACGGGGAGAAGAGGAGCGAGCGAGAGAGAGAGGAAGAGAGAGAGAGAGAGGGGCAAGGAGGGAGAACCAGTCGCTCTCGATGGTTATACCAACCAACAGATGGTCACCGGTAAAATGCACTTCGGTGTGCTCACGCAAATACTTAATTGGGACCGAAGTGAAATCGTTAACATTAATAAGGATCCCCTTGAAACCTGTACTCCTCGCACGTACTTTTCATTATGCAAATGAAGCTTAAGTTTCGATGTTAAGTCTCGCCTTCGTCAAATTAAGCGCAATTAATTAAGGTACTCCAGGCAGGAGCCCGCGAAAAAGTCCGCGGGGCAGAATTAAACTTCTTCTCGCCTCTAGGCCGACGATTTTTATGTTATTGGGACGTTCGGCTTATCTCCCGGGAGGATAATTAATTTAATAGCCGATAATTAAAGCTCAGCAGAAACGGGGGCTAATCATCGCGAAGACCGAGTCGCGGAGGATTAATTTCGCGATTCCGCCGTGGTCATAATCGTTCTCGGTTACGACGATTTTCCTCGACAAACAGCTCGGCCCTCGCGAAGCTTTGCCGCTCCAAGTACTCAACCCTTTCGCCACTGGCGCCGGATATATCCGACTCCACCAAGCGCTCCTCGTCGACTAGCGCCTGTTATATCCGGCGTCCATCGAATACGCTTCATCGACTAGCGCCGGTTATATCCGGCGGCTGCAAAACGCCTTACATTAGTTCTCAGCCAGTGCGATGCGCTCCAATGGCACGACGCTCCAGCGACTATTCGAGCGCTGACGCCAAGTCCGTCGTAGCGAAAGGGTTAAAAGCGAGCAGGACAGAGGAGCACGTAAAGCGCGGCCATTGAGACGTCGCCGCTTATCGACAAGCCGAATAATTCATTTAATCGGCAACAATTAAAGCTCGCGCATTGACAAGGAAATCGGCGCAAAAGCGCAAATTGCCAACGCCCGTTCCTCGACCGGCGGAGCCGTCGACGTGGCCGACCTAATTTTAATTGGAACCCGGACCACGGCGGCGGTGGCCTGCGTGCGATATAATGGCCCGATAGTCCGCCTCCCCCCCAAGGGCGAGGGAGGAGGGGAGGGGGGACTCGATCGTGAAACGGGGTACCTCCTGGACCCCCTCAACCCCTCAGCCCGGCTCCCACCCTTCGCGTCCGGCACTTATCTTTACGAGGAGCGCCGTGGTTTACTCTAAGCCTTTAACCTTCGTTTCGAGCTCGCCAAGAGCGGAGAGGAACCGAGAGTCGCGCCGCTCGTGTTATTAAACCGCGCGATTCCAATCTCGCGGGTCTTACTTGCCGAAATCCGCGTATAATCGCAGTGTTTCGGCCGTCGCGGTCGCCGACGAGAGGCGCCGCGCCATCCGAGATGTAATTGGATTAACGGCGATCGTTAACTCCTGGAATTGCGGAGGATACTGCGCGCCGTGTTGCTTTGCACCCGAACTGCGGGGGTGGTATCTGCCTTGTCATCGACGCCATGCCGCGAGATGCGCTTTCTTTCTCTTACTACGCGAGCGAGAGAGATTAGGTGTACGATATCGACGGATATACTATATTAACCTTGCCAACTATTATCGGAAATAATATCCAGAAACGACTGGCGAATCTCAAAGTCGGGCGTACTTTATGCGCGAATGGTTGAAGGAGTTATTCCGATCGGTTCATCGCGACTTTTCAACAACTTTAGACACCGACCGATTATGTAATGATTGACCAAGGACCTACCGTTTGAGGTTGGTTCGAAACCACCAGAACTATAGCGTACACGTTACATGGAAAAACCATCGATGATGGGCTAGATTCGAACTGCCGCTTGGAAGTCCGAGCCTCTATCCACTACACCAGCGTAGTGATCCATCCAAGCGCGTTACTCCTTCCGCGCGAGTTCCTTTCGGGCCCGCCGAATTCAGGGCCGATGCCGGCACTTCTGGGAGCGTACACAGAGCCCGGTCCACGCCCACGTATCGCGCTCATTCGCGCAGTACCCGAGGTTACGCGTGTGTCGCGCCAACACGCTCGTCGATCGTCGGTTCCTATGCGCCTGCACGCGCGCACCTCTGCGGAGGCTCGTACGTATGCACGAAGTGGGATGCGGCAATCGGTGGGAGCGCCGTGGTCGAATCTAATTAAATATAATTAGCTGCGATTTGCATAGATAGCCGATAGAGACCGGACGCGGTGATAACCGCGATAACGGGCGTGCACGGCCGATACGAGGGACGATTATTGTTGCCGGCCCCGGGTCTCGCTGCCCGAGCAGACATCGGCACGATCATCGCGAATTCCCCCTCTCCCCCCACTCCGCCCCCAGCCCGTCTTTCCCATTCTCCGGCCACCTCCCCCCTTTCTCCGTCTTTCTCCCCGACGCGCCTTTCGCCCCCAACCCTGCCCCCACACCCGCCCCCCCGCGCTTTATCCGCCGCTTTGTCCACCCGCGCGAGGAAGGAGGAGGAAGGAGGAGGACCCTCAATGGGACGCTTCGAGCGGGAGGAAATCGCGCTGCTCGTCGAGGCGCGTGCGAGGAATCCCTCGAAGGTCTCCGGGATGATATAATGACCAGGCACACGCTGGGGATGAAAATTTCCTCGGTTGTTCTACCTTTTTTTGGGATCACGCGCACTGGAAATTGTGTTTGGTTAAGAGGAGGAAGAACAACGAAAGGGTTTAACGCGAATCGCTTTGAGGATGAGATTTTGAAGCCTAAGATTTTTTTTTAATATAACTCGATGCCCTATTATTCTTCATCGATGGTTTGCGGTTATCCTAAAGGCGAACTGGATATATTTTGGATTTTTATTAACCTTGGGGTGTACATCGAATGCCCGCGGAAGGATCGAAAATTGATTGTCCCCTTTTTTTTTATTTTTTGGATCGATTAAAACTCAAAGGATTATCGCTTAATTATGATTGTCCTTCTATCTTTAAAGTTAATCCACGTAGTGTCGGTAGAGCGCGAGTGTGAAATGAAGCTCGAAACGAGAAATCCTATGGCTCTACCAGATGATCGGAAGTTCATCGCAATCTGCGGGATCTCGGATGAACAGCCTTAGCAGATGACGCCAAAAACGAAAGTAAACCCGATGGTTCGAAACGAGTTTCAAGCGGTATGTTCCAGGTTACGCGATGTTCAACGTTTAATAATGGTGATCGGGGGAATAATTTTGTTTGAAAGCGCTCGAGGGACGGGATCGAAGTGCCGTAAGAAACGAGTCGATGATTCCGAGGTAAGCATCGGGCGCCAGCAAGGACAGAGCGCGGACGATCGCGATCTAATAGACGGATACGAGATAATAAGCGTTACGTATTAATGAGAATCATAAGCGATTTAAGGCGCCGATAAATAGGCGCTTATTTCATAATCGCGGAGTGGCTCAAGCTACTTGCCGGCGTTGCGGTGCACGTTAAATCTAAAGCAGGCGGAAGTTTTCTCAAACTGGTTTCCAATACCGAAACACGATAAGGGAACGCACGAAATATGGGCCTATAAATTAGCGATCAAACGAGGCACCAATGGCTTTATCGATAATGTTAATTAATGACGTACAACCGTAGACGAATGATCGATCGCCCGTTTTCCCCGACGACGATTGGCCGCGTTTAATAGAATGGAACCCTTGCCCCAGGGTGGACTCGACGAAAAATGAGAAAAAACCTGCGACTTCTCTTCTCGATTCTTCATTTGCGAAAGAGCAATAAAGCATTAGCGTTAAAATAGCGGTTTTTAAATATAATGAAGCTATCGATATCCTCTTACGCGATGCCGTGAGATTTCGAGGACGCGCAGAGGGAAACGAGATTCATCGTCAAAATGGCGCTTTCCACGCGAAACTTGGCCGCAAGCTCCACGCGGCGAGGCCATCCTCGTCTTTTTACGAGGGGCCGCGTGTGCGTGAAATCATGCGTGCAAAGCCTGTTAAACCAAGAGCGAGAGGACTCGGAGGCGGAGGTGTAGACGGAGGTGTCGGTGGAGAGGGCCGAGGACACGATAGCGAGCAAGGGATCCGATATCTGTTCGCACGTCATTACCCCAGACTGCAGCAGCAGCAGGATCCAACGTAGGATCGTTCCAGCCTCGAAGGCGTCTCCGTTCCTGCTCGATCTCCCGTGATCTATGGATCATAGTCCGTTTGATTCCACCCCGAAACGAAAATCTATCGCCCCGTCGCGGAAGACGCGTGGCGCATCTCCGCGCTGATACGCTATCCGTCTGGCCAGAAGCGATGGAAAACTTCGAGGACGAGATCGGTACCTTTGCGGACGATAGAGCGAGAAATCGAAAATGCACGATGATATTTCTAGAAAGAGACTAGAGGAATTTCTCTTTCGCAACGTCACATCAAAACTCCCACGAGATAGCGACGCTTACGCTCTTATCCGCGCCTTACATTACACCGAGCGGACTAAGCTACTTCCCAACGCGTAATAGGAACGCAGAAGATAGGTTTACGAGTATGAGAAATGCCAATAACCCGTCTTTGATATCGATGAATATTAACTATAGAGAACTTGAATATCAAAAGTCTCGTATTCCTTTAAGAAGGGGATCTCGCCTAACCGTCAAATTTATTCGTTTGCTCGATCGACTCTCGATATCAGCCGCTAACATCGTTCAATCCACAGGGCCGCTATTTTACAGTCGGGCCCCGAATCTAGTGTACGTATCAGGTCGAAAGTGATTTATCAGTAATGGGCGGCATTCGAGGGCAAATCTTCCGCGCGTCCATCCACCGCCGTGGCCGTTTGTCAGGGAATTAAAAACGAGCCGGGGATTTGTCATCGCTCCGAAAGCCGCGAACGTACGGCAGGGCGTTGGACGGTAGCGCGAAGCCTCCCCCCGCTCCCGAGGATCCTACCTCTCCCGACTGCTCCCATGGATGTCTCGATCGCGTCTGGTACTTGTACCACTCCCTGTAGCTACGTTGTAGTAGGCCTAGTAGGTAGTACCTACTTTAGTTGTAGGTCGTACACTCCGTATAGCCGTAGCCCGGCAAACGCCGTCGCTTGATATCTGCTACATATCTAGCAACGTGTGCCATGCCTTATCTCCGCTGCCGTTCGAGCCGTATTCGCACACGTACGCGGGGACGCGCCGGTGTGCGCGCCCGTCCGCCCAACGTACGTGCACGCACTACACCCACGTAGGCGGCGCGGCCGCGCGTGTGCGTGGAAAATACGTGAGCGACGAGGCGAGCCGCTCCGCGGGAGCGTTTGCGTTTGATGGGCTTCGCATTGTATGGATATCAAACGATTGTGCGCCGGCCGTGCGAGCGGAGGATCTTTCCCCTGGCGCGCGCGCTGCCAGATTTTCCGCGGCTAAGTCGCTCATCGTCGCGATTTTTGACCCTCGCCTTGGAACGAGGACGAGCCGCGAAGCGAATGCAGGAGCGGGAGTAATGATCGTCGAGGTTCGATGTATCTTTTTTTTTTATATTCATTTTTTCGGCATCGACCGCTAAGGTCATTTTTGGCCTGGGACCTACGCTGTTTAAGGTGGGTTCCGCCAAACCACCAGGGCTATGGTATGTGTATCGCACTTGAGCCTCTATCCGCTACACCACCGTAGCTCCTTAGGTTCGATGTATTTGAGCGGGTATAACTGGTTGAGGAGATGAGTTCTTTGGGTTATGTCCACTCGATATGGACTATAGACTTTCTAGGATGATTTCTGAATGCTCAGTGTAAAAAATGAAATTGGAAATGATTATTTTCCTTCGTAGTACCGAAGCGAGTAGCGCGGCCTGACGCATAGGATCATCGTTTCTCGGATGGTTATTGTTTTATTTATGGTAAGCGCGGTACGGAGCGTTTAATTAATAGGCCGCAGGCACGTACTCGCTATCGGGAAACGATTATTCTTGAATATTTGGAATACCTATCTGCGCTCGGTATCGGCCGGGGAAAGATACGGATACGCGGTGGAACAAAGCCGACTCCCTGCTTACCTGAGGGACCGGGTCTCTCTCTCTTTTTTTTTTCTCCAAATCACGGGACGAGAGAGCTAACGGGGATACGCGCTATCGATTAATCAGGATCGTAATTGTCCGCGGCTCTGGGCCGTGTCCTGAATTGCGATTTTTCCGCAAGGAGCCCGCATAGTTATAGCTGGCACGGAGCCACGAAAGATTATCGTCCGAGAAATCGACTAATATCCATACAATGTCACGCATTCCTAGACACGGCAGGGTATAAAGTCCTTTGGTCGCGCCGAAATACCATTCCGTTCGATGAAATCGCCGATCGCAACTTCCTACGAGATATTACGGACGTCTATCGCGATCTTCGGGGTTTTGAAGAAAGCCGACCGCTAACCGTGGAACCTGTTACGCGCGGTGGATACGCGGAATACGGAAGATATGGAAAAACTATCGAAATCGGACGCGCATATAAACGTGCGGATAAAAGAATAACGGGCAGAGCGAGAGAGAGAGGGAGAACGGAACACGAGAGGATTCGCCGTGTTGGAAAGAGGCGAGAAAGGAGAGGAATACAACGGATCGTGAACACAAAGAGAGAGAGACAGAGCGAGAGAAATATAAAAGCGAGGCGAAAAGGAAATGGTAAAGACAGAGACGGAGACAGAGACAGAGAGGAGAGGAGAGGAGGGGGGCAATGAAAGAAGGAAAGAGAGGGGAAAGAGCGAGGCTTAGGAGGGACCGTGGGTGGACGACAGGAGGAAAGGGGACGCGTGTGCTAATGAACGCCATTAAAAGCAGCGTTAATTAGATTGCGCTAATCAGATTGTCCCGTCCGTATCTGCTACCCTTTTTTTCGTACGACCCCGCAACATTCGTACCCGATGGTAGGAATGTGGGTAGGCTCGCACGAAAACCTTCGCCGCGATTATTCGCTTTTTCCCGATTACACGCCTAACCGCCGGCTTTTCTCCCACGAGACGCCACGGTTTGTGCCGCGGCGAGAAACCTAACGGTTTTAGGATGAAAACCGAGGCTCGCGCTCAGCGAGGCAAAACTCCGGGCCCCTTACCCTGTGGATCGAGGAGGATATTATAACGAAGCGCAGGCGCATCGTCGTTGCCGAGGCGTCGAGCTTTATCGCGAGGGCTAAGAGTGAATTTTGCTCGATGTTCCAGGGCGTACAAGATTGGGCGTGAAGAATGGGAATATTATCCGGCTCTCCTAACGTGCGCCGACGGAAGCGCCTGTCGCGGAGCGTCGCGGCTGTAAATTGGATTGGCGGCGCGTCGTCGAGAAAAATCGCAGGATCGGCCGGCCCTCTGTTCTTTCGCGTGACTCCGGTTTCCCGGGCCTCTCGTGCACATTTTTCTCCGATTCCACGCCTATTCGGTAAATAGTACTTCACAGAGCGCCCGCATAAATCGACGGGCCGGTGTGTACCGGCCGCGAATCCATATTCATCGGGCCGAAGTGCATAAAATTACGATATAGGCGCAACGGTGTGTACGCAACACGCACGCGTCTATCGAACGGCTTACATTCACGTGTCAACGTGCACGGACTGACTTATGGCCTTCTCGATAAATCCGATAACGGTTAATACCTACGAAAACTGCCGAACGGCCGCGAGGCGCGATCGGCTTAATTCGTGCGAAACCCAAAGGGGGAGGGGATGGGAGCTGAGACCCGCGAGACGAGCCGAAAATTTTTACGCCCGATCGCGTATCTACGGAATGCAGGGCCGATAAGGGCGACGATTGCAACATTATCCTCGCGTACATTACAAAATTATTTACGATCAATAATGCCTTATCTTGTACGATGCCGACCATTAACCGGGTCCACTTACGACTTTACACGGCGCAACCTATCGCGCCTGTATTATAGACGTATACGCGCGTGTGCGGATTAATACATCCTCGAGGCTGTATTGGCGGTCGAATACCGCGCTGGCGCGCATAAGTTTATAAACTTACGTACCGACCTACTCCTCGTCGTTAATGGTACGAAGTAAACAATTGTAATAACGCACTCACGGACATGGCCGACGATATTAAGGAAGTGCACTAAAATCGCTCGTAAATGCTTAAGTATCGGCCCTGACGGGCGCGACCAGCACCAATTAAGGCACGGAGAGACGACGATCGACTGTGCGCGAGAAGGTACGCGCTCGTGCACTCGGACCTCCACGAGGAAGATTCGAGCTTAAATCTCGCCCATCGCCTCTGGAATTTAAAGTGCTCCGGGCCCACCTTGTATGGTAAATCCTAGGTTAAGCAACCGAAGCAGCCGGAGAACGCGAGGAACAACGAACGAGTTCGAAAGGTACAGCGCGCACTCACTCCGCTTCCGCATCATCGCGAAGGACGGGTTCGTTCTCGACGACTTGGGCATGGATGGAGACTCGACCTTCGCCAGGGTTCAAGCTTTACTCATCGACACTTAATTATGTAGAATACGTACACCCACCGCGAGCCTCCTGCCTTAAGATGAACGAGCGAAGCGAAAAATTAAGCATACGAACGAACCTCCAGCGATAACGAAAACCTTTCGATACCACCCACAAGATACCCAATCCCTGTCCCCTTCCTCCATAAAAGCAGCGCACGAAATCGATCCGATCTTCCCCCTGATAGCGCCGATCGGAAGATCCGCCCTTTCGAGAGGGGAAAGAAAGGACGGGAGGAAGGAGGAGAAGAAAGGAAAAAAAGAACGACGTGACACTCCCGGCGAAACCGCTCAGCCTGTATGGAAACCAGAAAATGGAGGCTCGCCGAGTGGGTCTGCACGACCCGGGTGCCACGTAGAATGGCGCGTTATTGGCAAGAAGCATGCGATACCCGCAAAACATGCATAAATGCATAGCCGTCTCCCAGATGCACGGGGATACCGCCGGAGATCCCCCGGTCCGACAAGAGCAGCCACCCCTTTTTGCTCCCTTTGCGCAATCCCGCCGCCCCTTCTGCACACCCCCCGCCCTCCTCCGGCCGCAACTCGTTCGCCGCCCCCAAGCGCGCCCCGAACCGATCGCCAAAGCACACCAGAGAAAAGTCGCTTTTCGAAGGGGTGGTGAGTCCAGGAGGAGCTGGACAGGTGCGAAGGACGAGTTCGAAGTGTAAGGGATAGGGATGGGTGTTATGGATTGTAAGAAACAGATATAACTGTTATAGATCGGTCATTCCCAATGTGATCTATATCGACTCTCAGAGGTCGACTTTGATCTTCAGGAGATCCATGTCAATAAAAAAAAAAATGAAGCTTTGTGGTAATACTTGGGGAATACTTGGGGGAAAAAGGTAGCGTCGATTCGAATCTTGCTTATTCCCCTTCGGTAGAGCGATACTCTTCCAAGCGCGATCAACTCGTGCTTTAATTAATTCCATTTACACGCATATATTAGTCTATCTACAATGCGCCTTGATAAATTCTACATAAACGCGTGTTATTCTATTTACGCGATTACACCTGTACCGCGACGTGTCCAACGAACCGACGAAGATCGCGCAAAGATCCCCGAAGGGATGTTCCGGGGTGGAGAGAGAAATAAGAATTCGTCTTAACGCTCGTAAATCCGATACAAGTGGCACGATGCCCGAAGGTTCAAGTAACAGTTCATCCCGCCACCGTCCCTCCTCCACCCCGCTATCTCCCTTTTATACAAAATCCAGGCACGGTTCGTCGAAAAGTCGTCCAAACAGAGGTCCCCGGTTCGTCCAAAATAAGCGAGAAAGCGTAAGAAGGAGGAAGGGCAGGAGCGATTTCTCGCTGTGCAACAACAACGAGGCGCGTCAAGTTCCTCGAAGGAGAAATAATTGCTGGGATATCGGGAAAGCGTAATGAATTGCCGCGGGAGATACGTAGGAAAGAAAGGGGGCGAGGCGGGAGGGGAGAGGCGAAAGGCAATTAGCACACGCTTGTCATGCCAGTCGCGAGGAGGACGGTCGCGATCGTGGCATTCCTGGCTGCTTAGGCGCCTCCCTTGATTGGCACCCGGCTCTCCTGCGAGGGACTTTTCTCAAGGCGGTTCTCATCAAACGAGCCCGTCGCCTCCGACCGAATGCGTGAAGGCACTGCCGAGAGGGCCGCCAATGGACGGCGTCCCGTCCAAACGCTAATCGCAATTTAACTCCCCGCTCATTCTTACGATCATCCCGCGGGTTGTCCCAGGGACTCCTCTGCATCGGTAAATAGATTTACGATTAGCCCCCCGTCCTCCTCTCGCCGCGTGGAAACGCAGCCGGAGATACCAGCCGCGATTAAGGCAAATACCGTCATTTCCATCCACCGTCCTCTTCATTTTGCTCGAATCCACGTTCTTTCCTCGCGGAAGGTACTCGCGTGCTCCCCAGACCCGCAGGATTTATATTCTAACGCAGAATTCCACATTTTAAATCGAAGAAGCGTTGCTCGAAGTACCGGATTCGATGCTAAGAGAAGCGAGCAACCTGCTTTAGGAAGGCTCGCGAATCGCGTAACATGCCTATTGGTGAGTTGACATTTTTGTCCGCGAACCGAATTTTTTTTATAAGCAGAGTCGTTCGTAAGCCAAGGTTAGCATCGTGCATAAAACCGTCGTGGGTTCCGTGCGCTTTGGCCGTTTACGGTCAGGACTAATCTTCAAAACGTATAGGATTTTCTCGATATATCCGGCAGTCTTGTCACGATGATTCAACCTGCATGCGTCGTGTACGTGCGGCTGGAAGTGTCTCGTGTAAATCGTTCACGCACCAGGCCCCGCTCTGGCATCGATCGAGACTTTCTCAAGTGGTAATGGACGAGTCGTGTCCGTCCTTTCCCTCGCTGCCCGCAATTCCTATCGATCCGCGTATCGATGTACCGCCTCTTACGCTAATCCATAAATAACAGCCGCGTCTAAAGGCGATACGCGAGGGAAACAATGTCCTCGAGGATAGACTCGTCGATCGGCCAAGATCCAGAATAGAAAGATTTCTCTCTCCGATTCTATTAACGTCCAAAAATCCCAGGGGCCGCGTAGCGGAGGAAGGAGCGAATAAAGGAGACCGGCGGGTCGCATTGAAATTCTGTTAGCCGGCAAGTATGCTACTGGAGCGACGAGGAATCAGCCAAACCGGACAGAATCTTTTCTTCTTCCTGTCGGACCGCATAGCATCGGCTTTACTCACGCACTTCTTGTGACGCATGCTTCGAGAGAGCGAAATCGAAACCGGGATATATCGACGCGACGATCTTTGTTCCCCCCTGCTTTTAACGGAGCTGAGCGATAACGATGACGATTAACCGATTCGGCGGCAGGAAATTTCTCCCCGCGGACGCGGCCGCCCGATGTATTTTCAGCTCACGGACGCGCGTCTGTGCGCTCGAGCGAAAAACCGGGAGACGATAAATTCTGCGCCTCGGAACGTCGAGAATACAAGATGTACGGCGGTGTGCACGGGGCTTTAGCATCGCGCCAGCTCCGCCACGGCGTGGCGGGCGGCCGACAAAAAGGACAATTATCGAGGATTAATTTCTCAATTAATGAGTCTTGACGAGTTGCGGTAACTTCGCGGGTGTCCGACGCCTCCTTCCCTAAGTTATACGCAGTCTCACGATTCCTGCGTGCGCCACATAGGTGGGTACAGTCCTGATCGAAGATCACGGATCGGACGCGATTAATCCGCGTAGAGCCACCCTCGATTCGGATAAAGAAGCACGGAGAGAGGTCCTTCGTCCTTTCTCGCTCCGCGGCAATTCGAACGGAGCGTCCGACGTGTCCGCGCGGACGCTCGGTCCTGGCCTCCGATCGCAACGGCGATAAATACTTACACGGCTCAGCGAAATGAGGAAGGGGACGATCTCTGTTCTTTCGCAACGAATCTGCGATCGCGCAAGTCATACGTACGACGATAAGACGCGTGATTCGACGAATTCGAGGGACGAACGCGGAAAATCCGATTCGGCCTCCTTTGTTGCCGCTCGGCCTCGCGCTCTTTGAATCCATAATTTCAGATTAACCTCATGATCGGGACTGTACGAACGGCCATACGCGGTCGTACAATTAAAAAGGCAGACGAAAGGAGCCTGGCGCAGGAACGTATCGCGCGCTGCGGGGTACCCTGATCACCCGATTCAATTATCGAGATCTATATCTCTTCACTTTCTCTCTCTCTCTCTCTCTCTCTCTCTCTCCTTCTCTCTCCCTCTCTGTCTCCGTCTTTCTCCGTTACTCTCTCTTTCTCTCTCTCCCTCTCTCTCTCTCTCGCTCTCCGTATCTCCCACCGCCGCAAACGCGCGTACGTGAAAAGCCAGCGAGGCACTCCTTAACTTGAAACACCTAATACAACCTGTCCGCCCTCTCGCGATGACGATGATGATCGCGATGATTAATGACGTCACTCCAGCGGCGAGCTTAACAGCCATTTACCATAAATGATACCACAAATGTTAAACACGATGGACGTAAAAAAGAAACCCGAGCTCCCCCACTGATATTATTAGAACGCCGCGTAGCCCAAGCGGCGGTTGTCTTCGAATAAGACAACCGATATACCACGATCTTTTGCCAAAAAACCTTTCGAAACCACGATTCAATCGATCTTAACGCGCAAACACCATTGCGTATCTATCCATCGAAGAATGACAAAAAAACACCACTTTTCCACAAAACGGTCCAAAGGACCGCCGTTACGATCTGCCAGAGCCGTCGTGTTTACGACAAGGCGGCCAATACGGAAATAAAGTCGCATCACCGAGCGATAATTGGCGGAGGCCGCAATTAAAATAAGTCAAGCCCCGGCGCAGAATCCGGGGCTAGGGGGGGGGGGGGAGTGAGAACTTATCAATTGTTCCGTCCATCGGCTCGCTGGCCAGCGACATCGGGCAATTACCAGATAAACGCGTTTCCAACCGCGGCCGGTACGCTTCCTCCCACGGGCCGTTCGAGCATCGTCGTTAACACCACGGTATCCTCGCGTGGCATAAATCAAGGAAACAGATACGAAATAATTACCGAGCGGGCCCTCTCGGCCTTTCTGCCGGATAAGAAGCCCGTCGGTGGCCGCCTTATCCCGCGGGAGGGACGGGAGGCTGCAGGGATGCTCGCCGAACGAAGGATACGGCCGCGTACCATAAAACAATTGGCGCGACTACGGTCCCGCGACTTCCGATACTGGCGATAAACTACCCTAAGGGGGAGGGAAGGGGGCCGGTAGATGGTGGATGGTGCCAGTGGTAGTGGCTGCCCCTTCCCGATATTTACGGGCTGCAGCCGCCCGTTTTCGCCTCCCTTATCGCCGCTCGCTAGAATAGGTGCAGCTAGGTGCATCGTACACAACGTCTGCGAGCCTGCGGAACGGCCATCCAGCTCGCCGCTCTGCCCCCTCTCCCTCACCCCGAACCCCCTTGCGCCCTGCGAGACCTCCTTTGCCCTCGCCCCTGCCCGACCCACTATCGCGCGTTATTTCCACGCAGTTGCCGAATGGTACTGCGAGATACGCGGCCCTGGCTGGCCGCCGTTCTTAAATTTAGCGAGAGTCTTCCCTGTACCGCGAGATAACCGAGGCCGGTACGAGGTAAGCGCGGCTAGGGAAGGTGATCGAACCGGGGCTCTTTTCTTCGGCAGCTACTACTCCTACTAGGGAATTCCTGCGTTCTTATTGGGCATATCTCGTAAGCTCAGCACTGCAGGGGGAGTTTGAGAGATGAATCGTTTTCTGTTTTTTTTTAGTGATTTTTGGCATCGACGGTTATGGATATTTTTTGCGTGGGATTTAAAGTTTGAGGTGGGTTTGAAACCGCAGAGTCGAGAATCTAATACGGCACCGTAGCTCTCGATGAAGTGTCTCGTGGAGATGTCGTGTTAACCTCGTAAGGTTAGTCTTAACATCGAGAAAGGGTGGAGGTCTTTGGTACTCGATATTGGAAGTGCGTAGGTTGGTTTGTCATCGATGAAAATGGCGAGGTATGGGATGGTACGGTAGCGGGGTGTTTTTTTTGAAATCTTTGACGTTCTCGCACGGCAGGTGTTTGGTGGTGCAGCCTCTACCCCGGCGTAGGGTTTGTACGTGTAGGCTGCATATAAATGTCGGTGTGTACGCGCCAGCCTCGGCCATCGTCGATCCGATAAATTCGCCCTTTCTCCGACCACCCCCACGGTCGTTATCGTAGCGGCAATGCTTTTCCAGACACCGGAGAAATAGTTCTCCAGATAGTACAGAAAAGTGTACTTTTTTTCTCCCTGCCCGCTGATATCGCCAGCGATTTCGTATCGACCGAATGATTTCTGGCCCGAAACAAACGACGTTTCGAGTGTAAATGAACGTACGATAAGTTTCGTAATTTATCAAGTTCCACGGGGAGAAATCGTAGGTCCGCTTAAAGAATTTCTCATTTAACGGGATAAGCCCGCTTGACCATTATAGATTACTCCGAACTTTCTCGCTTCATTTCTCTCCTACAGTGCCGCCACTATGGTATCATTCGTCTCGAATGAAAAATGCGATGTAGATACGCGAATGATCTACCAAACGACACAATGATCTCCTATATAACTCCCGAGTTTACTCCCGAGCCATTCTGACAGTGGGATTTTTCTCGACCATATATCCCCCTCTCTATTTACTCCGTCCACACGTCCCTACCGAGCTACCTATCCTGGCACCTCCATTTTCACCTCTCGATCGGTCTTTTCAAACGTAACGCGCGTTGGATCGTCTTACGCGCGCACTTCGCGCTGCCAACGTGCGAGAGATGCGAAAGCGAGAAAGCGATGAAACCATCGATCAATCGGCCGGCGCTCCCCCAATCCTGGCCGCTCGATCGCATTTCCTTGCTCTATTAAGCATTTCACCGAATTGCACAACGCATCTGAAGGCATTGGCACGTCTCGTCGGCGACGTCGCCGTCGGCACCGTCCCTGTCGTCGTCGCTGACCACGTGAAACGGACAGATAAAACACCATCAGCACGTGCGAAGGGTGAATCGCGCTGCTCGCTGGCTGTGTGCGGGAACTAGTGGCAGTTTTGCGAAACAATGAGGCGACAGTGAGGCTTCTACTTTTGCGCCTGTACCGCGGATAAAGGCTACAAAGCGGCCGCGAAGCCAATTGAAAAACGGCGCGCCATCGGAAACTGCGTTCCCGCTCTTTCTCTTTCCACGGCGATATTCATTGCGGATCAAACCAACGCCAGGCTCTCTCTCTCTCTCTCCCTCTCTCTCTCTCTCTCTCTCCCTCGTCCTCGTCCACCCTCGGCCTCTCCTCTCCGGCTCGGCTCTCTCGCTCGGTCCAACGCTTTTTTGTCGTTTTGTTAAACGTTACTCTCCTGTTGTCTTATCGGGGCGCAACGCGGCTCCTACATTGAGCGCGCGGCCGCGCCGCGACAAGGAAAAGCGCGGCGGACATTAACGGGGAAATTATGTTAATCGTGGACGGTGAATTAAAATTTCAAACTTCTTTCCGGGAATATACGGGAGTTTAATAGCCGTAGTTTTGAATAATCTTCGCAAGGAGGGGTTCGCGGCGCCGGGCGAAGTTGTTGGACCGAAGGTCCGGTAAGAAGATGCCGAGTGTTTTTTTTTGCGAAGGCGCGCGCCGCGCAATGAAATTCCGCTAAACGGTGAATTTTTTTGCGCGGGACTCCTTCCCAGCGCGATAAGTCGGCTTCGGGATCGGCTAGCCGTATAATCGTGTTGCGCGACGATGATAATTTCATATTCAAAAACGCCGAGGGGAGCAAAGTTTTCCGCGATATTCCGCGAAAGGGATTACGTGGGCTCTTCGATGTGTAATTGGATAAACCGGGCACGGAATAAATTTTATCTCGCTTAGGAGCGCACGTGTGTGCACGCATGCGAGGGCTGAACTTCCGTGTGTAACCGTAACGGGGCGCGCGGACGTATACCTGCATGGCCACGTAAATAGGGAGCGTACCTACCGATGCGCGGGAGAAAGAGGGAGAAAGTTGGAATATGCAGGGGCTGGACAAAAACTAAAACAGCAGAGTGGCGTGATAAGGTGCGCGCCGTGCCCAACCGAATCCACCCCTATCAAACTCCATCCCGCACGCCCCCCTCGGCCGTATTCCGCATCCAGGGGCGCTCTTCGCGGATTCTAGACAAAACTGTTCGCGGATATACGATAACGCTCCGTCCCACACTCGCGCATAATCCGATTATACTTGCGTTCCCAATTTTCTAATTAAATTCCCTCGCCTCGAATATTCTCGACGTACAAGGGTAATATGGATACGATAGAAAGTTTTCGAAGAGTTTACGTATGTCGGAGGGAACGCATTACGGATAAAAGTACGAGGCATCGATCGAAATCGTAGGTCGTCGCGGATAATCGCATTTCGCGATCGGAGATAGAAATAAAACGATACGGCCGGAAGGTCGCACCTGTGCGGGGCGGAATTCAATGTAAAGTAAAACATTACACGCTGCGTCCCTGGCTTCGTTACCGTATAATCACTCCCGGATAGCGCAAGTTTTTTCAAACTGGAACGGTGCTACTTTTGAGGCTTTTATCTGATTACCCCCGCCCCCGCATCGTGGCAAATACAGGAAAGCACCCTCTCATGATAACGCTCTGCCCCCTCTTTGTCTCTCCTCGCGTCTCTTTCCCTCCTCCTCCTCGCGCCAGCCCCTCTCGCTCCCTCCCGCCATGCCAGGGTTGGCATCGAACCAGTTAGCATTCGCAATTAGATGCGGCAGTTGCGCAGTGAAAATATCGTGTCGATTGGGCCAAATCGCTGGCGGTAGATGAAACAGGAATCAAAAGAACCGCCTCGGCCAAAAGGATCGTCCGCGAGGCGAGCAAGGCTTCGCCCATCTCTTCCTCCCATTCGAGGAACAAAGAATCCTCCGCGCCATTCTAAATCCATTTCCTGCACGGCACTGCGAATGGGTAAAATATCCCTTCCAATTTTCAGGGGATTAATCCGGCGGCCCCTCGGGTTTCTTTTATACAAATATTCGTTCGATCACGGCCCAACGATCGCCGCCAGGAGCCACCTTCCGCAGGGCGCGAAAACTTTTCGCTCCTCAACGCCGATCTCGCCACCCTCCGCCGCCCCTCGATCCGTTATTTACACGGAGCACGAGACGGAGGAACGATGCGGTACGATCATTTATCTTTCGCGGGGAGAGAGAGAGAGAGAGAGAGAGAGAGAGAGAGAGAGAGAGAGAGAGAGAGGGAGAGAGTTAACAGGGAGGATATGCCATTATCATCGACACGATACATCATCCAGCGGGCAACTTTTGCCAATCTCTCGTTCCTCCAGGACGCCAAGGACGAAAGACCGTAGTCATCCCGTATGGAAGCGGGCGCGAGTACGTGCCTTGTGTCTCTGATTTCATAATTTCCGCAGACGGGACGTGCGCCTCCAAAGGGGAGGGAGGAGGGGCTAGGGGTGGAATTTAATGCGGGCCATCGATGAGGACCGAGTGGAAGGGCCAAGGCGGAATAAAGCTCGCGGAGATGGATGAACTTGGGGCCACGATTCCCTGGAATAATCCGTCGGCGTAAAAGGATCCACCTTCGTCCCTCAGCACCGGCCATCCCCTTATCTCCTTCCGCTTCCCCGCATGATACAGGATTTTTAATATGCTTTTCAAACGGAAGGGCCCAGGGATACCGCCCCACGCGCCGTGATTGATTTAATCGGGCCGAGATCCATCGTTAACTTGCCCGGGCCGCGTCCCGGCGCAAGATTTATAGAGCATTCTCGTGGGTCGCGATGCCGAGCAGATAGGCCCGTCGGACGATTTGAGCCTATAACGCGTCTTCATACGTGTATCTCTTATTAATTCTCGCCCCGCTTCTAAGCCGCGATCCTATCTTCGAATCGTATTTTCCATAGCGCGCGGCACTGGTAACGAGAATAATTATCGGGGTATTAATCAGGAATTAATTATATTTATCGGGGGAGCGAGGCTGGCGGCGGTTAGTTTCCAACACCGATCGCCGCGTTCGGCGGGGCATTAATCAAGGGCGATCTTAGGGGTACCGAGAGCATCTCGTATCGAGGAGGAAGAGGGGGAGAGAGAGAGAGAGAGAAAAAAAAGGAGGAGCGCGGCCGAAAGGCAGGACCGAGATTCGGATTCGACTTCTCGGGAGGATTCGATGGAATTAACGAGGGCCGCAGTCCCACGACCACAATTTCGCTACGGATATACGCTCCCCCTTCCCTCCCCAGTGGCATCTGTTAGGCGGATGGAAAAGCGGTCGGAGGGCGTGCGCGGTTCGGGGAGGGGGCAGGGAGGCCTCGAGGATGGGCGACGACGGCTGGGTGCTTTTAGAGGACGCTTAAGTAATATAAATGCGAGTTAAGAGGCGGTGCTCGACGAGCATAGGTAACGGATGACCGCTGTATCTCATTGTTTTCATTTCCTTCGGCATGCCGGCTGGCTGTAAGACGCGGAAATGAAGTGCGCCGGCCTGCCATCTGGAAGGGAGCGGGGGAGGCCAGGGGGAGGGGGCGGACACCGTTCATCCCCCTTTGCATCCTGCATGACAACGAAGCTGGAATTCCGCCTCTCCCGTCTCCTCCGCCAGGAGTCACGGTTTTCGCATCCGTGCGCGCGCCCCTCCAACCTCCACGTGCTGGCGCGTTCGTAAGGCGGATATGTGTATGCATATATCCAGGCACGCGTGTTCGCACGACTTGGCCCGTACCGCCTGGATAAATGGCTTCCAGAGGGGTAACCTGCCTCTTTTTACGAACGTCCGAGAAAAGCCCGTTAGCACCGCTCGGAATTTACCCCGTGGCCGCCCCGCGATCGGACCAGAATGGCTCTGATACGGCGAAATGACTTCGCGGCTTTTTGCCCGTCTCGCCCCTTCGCAACTGTTTCCTTAATCCGCGGACCCGCCATGGCCACGGATACGCGGGTTTTCTTAGGCCATTTGTACTGCTCGCGAAAATTAGGGGATGCTTCGAAATGAAGGTGGAGCGATAAAAAAGAGGAGTGCTCGAATATTTCTGTTATTAAATGAGAAGGTAGGAAAAGAAAACCAAGAGTGGAGGGAATGCTGTTCGTGGAATTGATATGCACACGAGATTATCGCGATTGCGTATCGAATGATATATTGGGGTGGGTAAAGATAGAAGATATCGAAGTGGACGAAAGTTACCCTTTGAGCAGAGTGTGGACTACTTACCAAGCGCTAAGGTACTTTCAGCCTATCGTACAGTGCATTTCGAAGTATCCCTCGATTTTTGTGAGCGCTGTACTCCGCTGCATCCAGCGCGAGTCGCGGATCGAATCAAATTTTCGCGATATTAATACGTACAACCCGATATGGTATAATGGCTGGCCGTATCCCTTTATTGAACGACGATGGGGTGGGAGATATATCCGTGGCCTTTATAAGGCTATCCAATGTACTGTTGGAGATGAATTCCGTACCGCGGCTTCCAGAGCACGGCGCATGTACGCGTTCAAAAGTGGGATTGAAGCCCGGGACCTCCCCGTGGAATTCCGAGCTTGTACTCATTACGACCACCAAGAATATCTTAACCCACTGGTGAACGATGCGCCCGTGTACCAATAACACTCGAATACCCCGATGACTCAAAGCGAATTGAACGTATTAAATTCCGCGCGTTACTCGCTACTTTGTGCCTCATTTGTGCGCGACGCTGACTAATAAGGTTGACTAACCCACTCACCGCCTATCGTCCAATACGGGCTCGAAATTACCATAATGCACTTTACATACTAATACGGTGAGAAGTCCCCATCGTGCCTATCGAGGCGCGAGCCTTACTTATCTACGATAGCGATTCGTACGCTTCCATCCACCGCGTCTACCTCGTTGCGTCACTACGATCGCTCTTCGAAAAGTACAGAAGAGAGTGCGCGGGAATCGAATCGAAGACGGTTAGGCTTCGGAAGCCGAGCTGTGAAACTGGTCATTGGCCTTTTAGCTTTTCCAGCTGACACGTTTCGTCTTATCCCGACTGTCGATCGGGTACGGGTATATAGCAACGCAGACACCAAGACCCCTCGGCACGTGACGGCGATGCAAACGACTTATTATAGCTCGGTTGGAGGTGATAATATTATAATATTGAGGTCGACAGCGCGGGTGTGGCACTCGTTCATCGACGCCATGACGTTTCACGCGGGCTGTCGTAATCGGTCCTGATTCGAGCACCGCAATTGTCCTATCGGATTTTTGTCCGCTTATCGCGCGCTGCGATAAGTACCGGTCACGATCTTGATCGCGACTCCAGGACGGATTTATTGGGGCAAACGACATCGTAGCTAGCGGAAATGACGATCCTGCGAGCCAGGAAAATGTGCTTCGCGCGGGAGTGAAAAAGTTCGTTTGTCTCTAAAAGGCTTGAAAATTCAAGGTGGGAACTGCGGAGTCAAGATCGCAGATTGTGCTCGGCCCCGGCGCTGAGGGCAAGGGTACGAAAGTAGAGAAAAGTTCTCGCGTAAAAATGCCCCGGAATCATTTTCTGGACAGCGAAACGTTTTCCTGCGATTAACCTGTTGAACGGTACGAGCATAAGCTTAAGTCGTGCCGCAGAAATCGGTCTCGGTAATCTCACCGATCAACAGGTTATATCCTGAGAAACTGGTATCCTTAACCACCGTATTGTCGTGCATAGTGTTTCGCTTTGACATCCGAAAGTGCCGACGCGACTTATCCCATTGCGGAGTATTTTCGCGAAATCCAAGAGTACGAGATAAATCCTCTCACAACCTCGCAATAATCGCACAAGCCTCAAATTGCTCGTTATGGGCTATATCGCAGAATATATTTCAAAGGAAACATTTGATCGGGACTTCCTCAAAGCGGACTATCGCATCGAAGATGAGACAGGATATTTCACTCCGGATGCACGGATAGGATCAACCGTTACTAACGAAGCCACCCGGTACACCTGGGCGTAGAACGAGGGTGGTTAATCGGCAACGATCTTGCGCGACTGTCCAATATACCCGGTGACATCAGATAAGTCCCTACGACCAGATACTCGCGATACGCAGTCTCGTGAAAAATTAACATAAAGGTTACCATCCATCGTTAGCGGTAATCGATACTTCGCGGCAAAAATCTCGATTCGATAAAATTCCAGCCGATCGCTACGCTTCGAAGAATTACGGGCGCGATGTTTATCCAGGCCACTGCTTCATTAATGTCATAGGTGTTAACGTAATGCTCGGTATCGTACTCGCGAATACGCGTCACACACGTGCGGCTAGCATCGACGTGCCTTAAGTCGGACTTTCTCACGTATCGGTGAGTTGCTACAGCCCTCGAACAATGAGAAATACATACTTATTTGATGCAACGGTAAACTATACTCGATTTCTCCCCATGTAAGAGCAACGCGGTTCTCGCTATAATTGTAGAAATTACGAGCGAACGTATGAAAGTCTCGCCCGAGATAAGGAATCCCTGGGTTGCTCTAAATGGTAAAGCAGAAATAATCCTCGAATACTGACGAAACTTAAAACAAATACGAATACTCCCAATGTACATATTCCTAAATATAAACGTTCCACCGTTCTCCTAATACGTTCTTAGTGGAAACCGTAAGATAGGGGGTTCAAACCGAATTCCGGAAACGATCCGTTAACACAGCCCGGGCACGATGAACGGCCGATCGGCCGATAAACCAACGGCGCACCCTCTTGTGTCCACGAATTACCCCATCGTTCGCCATGCGACCTTCTACCCCCTCCTCTCCGCGCGCACGTCCGAGGAAGCATCGAAGAAGAGCGCAAAATCGGCTTCAAAGTAACAACGAGTCCCTCTTCGTCGCCACCGTGAGAGATCGCCGTGTGCAGATGCCCAAATCCGCGGTTATGAGTCCCCCGCTGGTGAAGCTTGTCGGTGCAATCGCAGTATTCCGAGCGGTGTCGGCACACGTTGGCCTGCGTGCGTATATGCGTGCCTGCGTGTGGAAGAAGTGGGGTGGCGTCGCGGGGTATCGCGGTGGGGGCGTGCACGAGGTTGGAAAGAGGAAGGGGCCTTGGAGGGAGCGTGGTGCGGAAGGAGCGACGTGACGAGTGGGGGGGAGAAAAGACTGGGTGAGCCGGGAGAAAAAGCGAGGGAGAGAGAGAGAGAGAGAGAGAGATCGAGTGCGTGAGGGAGCGAGCGAGCGAAAGAGTCCATGAACGAGCGAGCGCGCGAATAAAAGAGCGAGAGAGAGGGGAGTGCGTGAAGAAGCGAGCGAGCAAACGGGCAAATGAGAAGGAGGGAGACGGGTAGTGCGCGAAGGAGCGAGCGCGCAAATAAAAGAGAGAGAGAGACGCGTAGTGCGGGAAGGAGCGAGCGAGCGAGCGAACGAGTAAATAAATGAGAAAGAGCGAGAGAGGGGAGGAAGGCACGGCAGGGGATGGGGCGAGGCAGAGCGTGAATTAACACCTCTACCGCGGCATCAGATAGCGCCGGCGACTCCCCTCACCCTTTGAGAAGCGTCAGCGGTGGCGGGTGCGCGCCTCTCCCCCCGTGGCCCCTCCATTCGGCGCGCCCTGTCGCGCGGAGGGACTCGTGGGGGTGGGAGGCGAGGATCCGGAGGTACGGCACGGCAGGGAGGGGAGCTTATAATTGGCGGCGTGCGTATGCACGCTGGAGGGCCCGGAGGAGCGGGCGAGCGGGCGAGCGGGCGAGCGGGCGAAAGACGGGCGACGTGAAGCGAGGGCGGCGCGGAAAGGGGAGGAGAAAAAGAAGACGGGAAGAGAGGCGACGAAGAGATTTGTTACCGTGGATTCTCTTACACGCGCGTCCTCCAGTCGCGCGCTCACTGGCCCGATTCCCGTTTTCTTTCTCCCTCTCGCGCCCCGTCCTTCGGCCCCCTCGCCCTTTCCCACCCAAGGATTCCCTTTCTTTCCTCTCGCTCCCTTTCGCGCGCATGCTCGCTGACTTGTTAAGTCGTTAAGTGCCCGTTACCGCTCGCGGCCCTCGGTCAATGGAGATTCGCGCTTTCCTGGCCGCGTCCCGCGGGGTGAGGATGTTAACCCTTTCGGCGGTAGGACTTCCAGCGGGGCGCATATACCACTGGGTACTTACTGCTATAGAGCACGCGATCGACCAAATGCTTTTTGCCCTTCGACGCGTACGACTCCGTAGTTCGGTATATCGCTTCCATCGAGCTTTGCGCGTAGAGAGAGGGGAAAGGATCTAAATTATGCGTACTTGTCTAACTCTAAAAAATGTGCAATTTTTTAAACGCACATATACTTTACCCTATCGAGAGGATAAGGTTATGTCGGAAATCCCCTAAGATCGACTCAGGAGCCTTTGGATCCTTCGGATTTCATAATGCTACGTAAGTCCGGCAGAAGCACGGGGCGCAGTGGATTATTCTCGTCAAGGTAAGACGACAGCTCCACAGACACTCAGCCAACGCATATACTCGTAACTCCAACGGCTCGAGTCCAGCCCTCTTTGATCGAAGCGCCGATACCAACTCGATAAGTCCGGCCGATCCTCCAATCGTATCTAAGCAGGTTCAAAAGCGACCAATGACGGGGCTCCGCGCTCAAAGGCGGACGTCCTCTGATTAAATACTTTATCTAGCGGAAAAGTTTCCACGGCGATTCGCCGAGTGGAAGATAAGTCCGCGATAGCCGCTCGATAAGCGCCGAAAAGCCGCATCCCCGAGCCACCGGCACCGATGTGCCTACGACTTTTATCTTAGAGCCGCGGCGGTTTAATCCGAGGAAGCGCAACAATCTCGAAAAAAAAAAAGAGAGAAACGCACAGCGCCCTGGGTACGGTTATAGGCGCATAGCCAGGGGGAAAAGAGGGTAGGCGACTCGTTTGCAGGTGCAGCCCGGTTTTAACGCAGTACCGTTATCGGACGGCGGTATCGGGAAGCGCGGAAACAGAAACGAGAAACTAGAAAGTCTTTGTCCCACGACGGTGATAGCGAGTAGCGGTGACATTAAAGGTGGGTATAGGTAAGTGGTGCTGGTAGCTGGAAATCCAATGGTACCACCGTACGTGTGGGCCAGGGGGAAGAGGAAGGCCCAGGGAATAGGTAGGTACCGTTGATAAGGAGACATTAGCCACCCGTATGTGATACCACGGTCTCTGATAAGCGACACACGACCGACGACGACGCTGCTTCTTGTTCCTACCGTGGCTCGTTTTTGACGACGACGGCGTCGGCCAACTCTCCTGCTGTCCAACGTAGCAAAGAGACGCTGCTGCGTAAGGATCCCGAGGAAGAAGGAGCATCGAATCGCTTCGATTCCTCCACGTTGAACATCCCCCCGCAATTTCGCCTCGCGGTAGCGCTTTCGAGGAATCTTACAAATCGCGCGATCCCCCGTCGCTCGAGGAAGAAAAAGTGTGGCGCGTAATCACTTGGCCGTAAGCAAGTGCGAGACCTTTCGCGGTGGAAATATATATCGCTTACCATAGACGCTATCGTATCGCTAACCACGGCGGCAACGTTCTCCTATCGCGCCCCTATGTTATAGTGAGTTCTCACCGAGGGTGGCTCACGTCCGCCTTTCGCAGGCAGGAACATGGCCCGATAAATTTGTTAATCAAGCGAAAAAAGATAGCCAGACCGAGAGACACGTCGCGCGATAAATTATCATACCCACGGTTACGTAACTCCGCCGTCTTTGCCGATAGCTCGTTCGGGAGGAATGAAAAAAAAGAAGGCGCGAGCCAAGCTCCTTCAGCGCCGGACTGTTCACGTGGGAAAAACGCCGAGCGAGGAGAGTTTTCTCGCGAGACGTCATCGCGTTTGAAAAGGGGCGCGGCCGTCGATGCTCGAGCCGAGAGTCGCGCGGAAACGAGGAAGAGAAGATCGACGAGGAGACCGATCGATGCCCAAAACCCAGGTTTTCCATCGCTGGCCCTCGAGAGGGCCGAATTGTTCCACGAACCGATCCCGTAATGATCCCGAAGACCCACTGGGAAAGCGGGGTTATCCCAGTCACCGCCAGCGCTATCCGTCGATCGCCGTAGGAAGGTACGTTTTATGCAGCCCATAAAACATACACGCCTCCATCCGCGCGATACCGACACTACCCTCCGCCACGCTCTGGTGTGCGTACCTCCTCGACCACGTGTCAACGGCTCTGGCCGCGCACACGCAACCAGACGGGGCCACCAACACCTACGCCGAGCATCGTCGTCCCGGAATACGTGCAGGCGACGCACAGGTCGGCGCGTATCTGCCGGCCAATCGAGGCGCTCTCGCCTATAATGGCTAGGTGTCCATTACATCTAGCCGCCCGCCGCGAAATAATAAAACGCCACGGCGGCCAATCACTTAAGAGGCGAGAACGCGAGCCCCGGGATATATATCGCGGCCAGCACACCGCGTGTAATTGAATCAATCGACGATTTACTACCGGCACGCTGCCCGGAGTGACGATTAATCCTGCTGCCTCGCGGGATCGGCCGATTTTCGCTGGACGCGCGGGTACTGCGCCCCGAACGATCCTGGACCGATGATTTTATGGATACGCGTTGGAGAGTCGCTCATTTGTTTGGAGAATTTTTTTTCTACTTTGCTAGCACCGACTGCTAACGCTATTGATGGAGAGGATGTCTAAGGTGTGATTCCGATCGGAAGTTCGGACTGTGCGGACTAGAGAGACAGAAAGGTGTGCTCTAATTCTGAATATAATCCATGATGGGTATTTAGCCCCACGTTCCAGCGGAGGGACGATCTAGTCAACACGTGGAAGCTCCTAACAGGATAAGCGTATTTGGACCCGACGCTTTTCCGCGAAAAGCAGAGTTTTGATTCGCCAGAAGCACCGTTCCCTCGGATCGAGAGTATCGTCGAGATCTCTCGCCAACGATACCACCGGCGGATTACGCAAGTCGAAAAGAATCTACGCGATCGAGGGACCGTGGTCAAGGCGAGAACGACGGCTTCCAAAGTGGCCGCGATCTTTCTATCAATTTGCATACCGTGGAGTATCGCGGAATGACCTTCGCCTCGAATCTTTTTCCGAGCCGCTATATACGTCCGCGCGTCTTCGCGATACTTTGCCAGCGCTGTGGCGCGCAAGGCCTCCCGACAAAGGCACGCAATATCGGCGATGTATTGTTGCCCGGAACGATCGGTCGATATTTCGCGCGCGGTGAAAAAAGAGAGAGAGAGAGAGAGAGGAAGGGAGATAGAGGGAGAAACAGCGAGGCGGCGTGGGGATAGGAAGGAGAGAAGGGATACGCCACGAAAGATTCCCTCGGAAGCTTCGACGAACGTCGAGCTATCGGTGGAGCTCGATAACGCTCATCCTTTGAACGGATGTCGAGACAGTACCGGAGAGATCGGCAGTTTCGAGCGACGTTTCGTCATCCGTTTCCTCTCCTTCCCCTTCGCGTCCCACCCGTTTATTCCCTGTCCTTCTGCGCTGACGTACCCCGACGCGAGATCTCGACGACGCTTCGATAACGACAGGTCGTCAACAAATTCGTTCCGCGGCTTTTTGCTCGCGGATGCACGTATCGTCGCGCGAATTGTATTAATTAACGATCGGCCGCGTCTCTGGCCCGCCGCCGGTCCTTATCCTCCGATGGACGTTCGGCGTTCTAAACCCATCTATATATACATCGCCAATAATCGGGAACGAAATTGTTATGTCTATGGCATCGTGCGTATCGTCGAAACAAAACTCCCTACGATATCTCTATTTACCGCGCCCCCTGAAAATTCCGAAATCGTGGCTCATTAACACGCACGAGTTCGGCCGCCATTGTGTGGACGCACGATATCGTATCGTTTCGGGCAACGCATACGTCTTTCCTTGCATTTCGCCGCGGAAGATGACCTTTCGGCGCAACGAAACGTTTAATTTTAGATATGATCTGTTCGTGTTTACTATTTTCACCCGTCCATTCCGCTATCGATGCTTTCTCCACCGGAGGGCCCCTCGATATTCCTCGAATCTCGCTCGTATCCCGATAACGAAATTTCAGAAGGATCCGTCGAATTACGTAAAACCGTGGGAGTGGAAGTCGCCGCCGTGTTCCAAAGCCAATATCAACGCGATAGCGCGGTACTTTTTATAATGGCGGGATATGGCTCTTTTGGCCTTTCAACCGGTGGCTTTCAGGGCCTCCCAACGTGGCAGATAATGAACGAGCACCCTTGCAACCACCGACACCACCGCCGCCGCTACTACACAACCGTTACTTCCTCCCCTCTGCCCCTCTTCCCACGACCACCCTCGATTCACCTCGGCTCCGATGTCAACAGGTGGGCGTGTGGATGCGACCTAACCAACGACCTGGCCTGTCGATTCGATCGCCCACGGTCTCGTCATCGGCGCTGTCGACACCGACGTACGTTACGTTCCACGGAGGAGAAAAAAGCGTAAGGAAAGTGGCACTTACGCGAGGCGACACCGCAGGATACGCCTTGCGATATTGCGATCGAAGGAATTCTTCGGTGGCAATATCGTTCGATGCTGGGTAAAAGCTGCACGCTTTAAGATATACGATTTCAGCTACTCGATTTTAAGAGAGAATCGTTGCATACTTGAAATCGAGTGTCGTGTGCGAATGAGAAATGTGGAAGTATTTTCTTAAGCTTTCCCACGTACCTCGATGTTCGATTTTTTTCCACGCCTTATTCCTTAATATGACTCGATTCGTCGCCTTATACTTTAGAATTTTGGCCAGAGCTATTAGTATTCCAAAGAAAAACGTCGGATCGTTTGAGCGAAATTCTAACTCCAGGAAACCGGAGGTAGAATTAAAATATAAAGTGCGCGAATAAGTTTCTCGTAAAGACCAGGAATCAGCGATTATTCGAATCTTAGGATCGGACAAGTCGTTCGAAGTACGATGCCGAGATTTCCTAGAGCCACGACCCGATCGCAAGCCGAAGAGAAGTCCGATCGAGAGCCTCGAGGTGAGTCGCCCTCCCGACGTTCAGGATCGGCCATCGCGGATAACGATAAGCTGTTTTTCAGAGCGAATCAGTGTTAATGGATGTTTTCACGCGGCTCCGCGCCGAGTTGCATCGCGTAGTAGATAAGTTGCATCGCGGTATATTGACAGACATCGCATCTCGAGTTTAATTCGTCCTCCCCCGGCGTCCCTCGCGCGCGTCGATGCATCCTCTTCTTTCTCCTCTCCGTCATCCTCCTCCGTGCGAGAGCCTACCTCAGTCCCTCTTTCTCCACGGAAAGCTTTCACTCGTGCTCCTTCTTCTTCCTCGCTTTCTGCACGTTATCGAGGAAGGCCGATACCCTCGCGGTGATCTCTGGGACAAGACAACAATGCAATCTGCACTGTCCGGGCGTTCGATCGTTGGAAAACAGTCGCTATCAAATCCAGCGGCTATAAGGACAAACGAAAACCCCGGGCCCGGCGCCGATGTTCACGCTGAGAAAAATTCAGCTCGGCTCCATCGGACGGTTTCGTAGTCCACGTAGAGACCAAGGGAGATGGGCTTTGACCCAGGAAGTAGATAAGCCTCGGATGCCAACCCAGTGACGTGGTGGTACGATCAAAATAATTTGGTAATCGCGATAAAAACCTTCCTACATTTTGAAACGCTTACGTCAGCCCTGGAGCCTCGAGACGGATCTACGACGATCGAAAAAAATATACTCGCGCTCCTTTATTCGCCCGGCTTTTTTCAAGGGGCCACGAGCGCTCGTCGTGGTTACCTTGCGAGCGTTTTGACCACGGAGTTTTCCATCGGCCAAGACGATGATCGCGGTCGGGCGTGGAAGAGAATTTAGTAAAAAAAACGGCCTGCGGGCTGGTAGTCGTCGATAGGATATCAGCTGATGGTCAGCCGGACGGAGATAGCGGTAATGAGCGACGAGAGGAAAGTTTCCATCGGGCGAATAACCAGTAAAAGGAGTTGCGAGGGACAGAGCGAGAAAGACGCGGATGGTGGGAAGGGCGGGGGGAAGGACCGGATGATGGACCGATTACACACTAGAACCGAGATACCGGCTTGATACAATGGAACTTTTAGGAATTTTCAACGCGCTCCTTCGAACTTCACATCAACCGACAGTTTTTACGCACTCCCGGAAGATACGACCGCTTCGAGGGAAGAATCGATCATATTTTTCTCTCGTAATTACCTCCTGCTATTACGCTCGCCATTGCGACACCTTTCTAAAAAGATTCCAACGGAGAACATTACCTCGTTTTACATACAGAAGGAAACCATATTTAACTCGGTGTACAGCCACGCTCAAAAACACTTTGGCCATACCTAAAGGAAATCGTTGTACGCTTTGTATAAAGAACGTACCGTGTCGCATATGGGCAAAGTATTCGCGCGGATTCTTGAAGGGGGACAAAAGCTTTGGGTGCGCGGAGAGAGAGAGGAAGAGAGAGGGAGCGTCGAGGATCGGAGCGAGCGAAAGGCCGGTGGGCAGGCGTTATTAATAAAAAGGGACCGTCGTCCTGGATGCTCTCGTCGCGATCGTCGGCCGACAATGGCGAAACTTTATCAAATGTCAACGGCGCATCAGCGGGGCGGCGTTGAAGCGCTGCGAAGGGTCGCGCGGGCGCGTGGACGAGAGCGCAGGTTACGACAAAAGCGAGGAGCGAGGTTGGGACCAAGGGGATGAAGGGAGACAGAGCGATCCTGCCGAAAGTTAAAAGGGAATCCATCCATAAATAAGCGCGGCTCTCTACGGGGTTTGCCTTGGCGAGCCGTGGAACGGCCACGGATCAGTGCGCGATCTCCAACGGAATAATAATGCGGGTAAAATAAAACCAGCCTCCCCGTCGAACACTTAGGCACACGCACGCACGCACACTTTCCCAGCCGGGCGCACGTACGTACCGTGCACACCAAGAACCCATATAATACCCCCATAGAGAGATGGGAAGATCAAACACTGAAATTACAGCATTGTGAGCATTCTTCTTGCGGCCACTCTTCTTATTCTTCTTCTTCTTGGTCTTCTTCTTCGGCTCTGCGCTTACCGATAACGGCCTCTCCCTCTCGCTCCCTCCGCCCTTTGCTCCTCGTTGCCTCCTCCTCCTCCTCCGTTCCTCGCCTATCGCCCCTCACCCTCCTTCGCATAAACACACACTTGCTATGCCTGCATAAGGCTCCCTTTATTATCAAAACCCGGATCGCGTGCATATTGCATCGGTGCACCGAGAGAGGAGAAGACCGACCGGCCGACCGGCGTAGCATCTATCCGTGTATATCGAAGTCGTACCTACGGCCACGCTCGTTTACTCCCTCCCCTCCTCCCCTCGCCCCTTCCTCGACGAGTCATCTCCTAAAGGACCTGCTGTCCTCTGCGATTACGCCCGCGTACGTTCACCGGCGGTGAGAAGGAGGCGAGTTCGATCGAAGGAACGAGTGTCACCACGTTGCTGCGCCTCCTAACGATCGTCGCCAAACGGACGGCTGTCGATTTGGAATGCACCTTGAAGGGTAGGTGCTAGGCTGCTGATCCGGAGTGCATCTTAAACGGTAGGTCCTAGGGCAAATGGTCTTAGCACTCGATGTCGAGAAATTAATAAAAAGGTCCTAGGCCGAGTGAACTCTTGACGGTCATTGTCGATAAATTGAAGAAAGATTTTTTCTCCGTATCCATTTCTCGCTTTAACCTTCGTTGATTCTAATGGATTTTTATTTATAACCTTGGTAACAGGTGGCTACCGACCGGTGTGGTTAATAATAATAACATCTATTGCACGAACCAAGTGGAGAATTTACACCGTAGCTTGGTTGACCAGAACATGAATTTGCTCGCCTTTCAACTTCCTTGCTTGCATAGGGATGATAGTATCAGGCGTAATTATTCAAACCAGTACAGTTTGCAAAGATTGCGCGTTACTATGTTTAAATGGCCTGCGATCTCTCGACGGACAGTCACGCCGATCTAATACGCGATAAGCCGATTCTCATCGCAACCGTGCCAAATAGAATTTTGGCGCAACCTGTCGGTTTCGATGATCGTAAAGCAATGGTCAGGAGGAGCAATGCGACAGGGATGGGAGGATAGAATACATTTTGAACTATTCGACCTCCCTTTTCCATCGAGCAGAGGTTCGTGATGCCAGCACTTTTCGAGGGAGTCGCTTATGGCGATTTAACGGCTTTAACGACCACACCTGTGCGCCGGACTCCAGGTCCCTTTTCCGTATAGCGGCAGCGAACGATAAGAATCGGGGCGAACTGTGAGAATCGACGACGACGAAGAGTAACATTCGAGCGATCGATCGCTCCTCGTCGTCGGCAGCAACGACGACGACGACGACGACGACGACGACGACGACGACGACGAGGACGGCGGTGGCGGCGATGCGGAGGCGCGTTTCCATCTCGCGGAATGCATTAAGCCGGACGTCGTCCTCGCGAATGGAACCAAGTGAGCGGCACGCAGACGATTTTTAACCAGATAGGATTCTGCCTCCACCTCCTCCTCATCTTCCTCCCTCCTCCATGGGCTCCCGCACAAGCGGGGAAGCGCATAAAGTGAATGCATACGACCGAACGTCGGAAAGAATAAACGCGAACCACAGGGGCGGATCGAACGGTCGGCATTTTTGTGGATCTTTTGGGCGATGCATTCAAAAAAAAAAAAAAGACGAAAGAAAAGTTATCCAAGATCTTGCAAATATCGTTGATAATGATTAAGCATCGATAATAATACATGGATAAGCAATCGGAAGGCGATCGCAAATCCATTGGTAATGATATTCCACTACTCGCGATTAGATTATGATCGTTTCGCGTTACAACTTTGGTGCATAGTTCACCGTTTATTAGACTATTCTTACACGTCGCTTTAGCACCTTACAGTGCGTCCTTTTTTATCTTAAAAAAAAAAAAGACGGAAGTAACGACGAAACCGCCGGAAAATTACGAAGATTAATCCATCCCTGGTAGACGTAGCATCCCAGACGTACGGACATTCGTCGGTGGAACGCGTGGACCGAGCTTGCCTCCGGGGGGTTGAGGCACCGTAAACGGGGGTTGCCCGGCCGTGGAGGAAGAAAGAAAGAGAAACCAACCCCAGACGATGCGGAGACTGATAAAACTACGAATGATAACGCCGCATCGACCCTCTTGCCCCCATTTACGTCCAGGACTCGTCTGTTTCTGACTTCCGCGATAATCTCGTGCTTCCGCGTAGCGCGTAACCGTTTTATCCCCCGAATTCCTAGTAAAACAAAGCTTCCGGGCTAACCGCGGTCCGAGCTGCGGAAGCACCGATTCCGGGAGCATCTTCGGCCGGCTCGAGGAGGACGGATGGGAAAACGGGGGAATAAACGAAACACGGTGGGACGTAATAGAACGATATAACGTCCGAAACGGGGAACTCCTATCTTCCCACATAATTCCACGGGACACCGAGATCCCCTCAAAGTCCCAAAAAGATGCTATCGGCGCCGGTGGGATCGTACGATCGGATCAAAGCGGTAACCGAGGAACAAGTACGTAGGGCACTTAGCAGCGTGTAAAGGCAAGCGAGCAGAGCGGAGGACGTGCATCTTCTTAGCCCCGACGAGAAGACAGTAGTCCTCTCTCGTGAGAGATTCGCGGCCGATAAGCCGTGGCCCCGCTCCTCACGTACCGTGGACTCGGCTCAAAACCCTTCGACTACCTCGTAACCTATCGTACACACGATCCGGCGGATCTCGGCGCGCGGGAGCGAGAAGGTGGAATGGAACGACGACGGCCAATACGAGAATATCCCGAGTCGCACACTTCTCGGCGTTACCTACGCTCGACACGCTTGCTAATATCGGCGATAAGATCGAGCCTGCATGTCGATGCCGTGGAAAGAAGGAGGGGGGAGGGAAGGGGATGCTCGCAATGGTCGGCGAGCGGAGCGCCGCCGATCGACGACGTGGGACGCGCTACTGACACCTCTATACAAGCACCAGGGTTCCACCTAATTAACGCCGCAGCGCCGTGCAACGCCGTTGTCAAAATAACACGGCGATCGGTCTTGCCGATCGACACTGACACGTACCATTAAGGCGTATATCGGGTTAGATCGATTAGAAGAGCGGTGCCAATGTTTCGCGCTTCTAAGAACACTTGCGAAATGAAAGAGAGGTTATGTAAATCGGTCCTCTTTCTCCTCGAGGAGGCGTGCGAATCGACCGCCCGATGTACCTTCTCCGATTTCCCTGGAATTTCCAAAGGCACGTGATTGCGCGAGTAATCGATGCGCGGCACAAAGTCGGGCCTGTTTCCGCTCCTGGACGATACTCGAAGCGAATTCGTCGATCCGGATCGAGGATCGCGGTCGAAAGTTGCAGGATCCGTCCGCGGAGCCCCTCTCGTCTGGCGACACGTCATTCGAGCCTGGTCGAGAAACGGTGCTTAAAGTGCGAGCACGTGGGTGGCTGCGGCTCAGAAACGAGGGAGCGGAAGGGCGGGAGGGGGGCGGAGAACGAGGGGGATAAAGAGAGAGGGGGGAAGAAAGAGAGAGAGAGAGAGAGAGAGAGAGAGGGAGAGAGGGAAACGGAGGAGGAAAGAAAAAGAGGTGGAGCTCCGTGGGAGAAAGACGGAGAGAGAAAGAGGACATTTAAGAAAGACTGAGGAGCGGCATCACCTCATTCCATCCTCTTATCTATGCATCTCCCGGCGCGGGCGCGTGTGCGTGCGCCTCCGAATAAAGGCGCGGGCGAGTGTGCGTGACGGAGCGTATAGGACGGATCGCGAGGCACCGACGTTTACACAGAGACGTGAGCGAAGGAAGGAAGGAGACGGGGAGTTTCGTGACGCCCTTATGCGTCCACCATAAGGCCAACCGCTACGAGCAGACGATTCTACGGCCGATATCGGGCGTACCTTACGCGGGGCTCTTCACAGGACGGGATACACGTGCAAAAAGGCTTTCGGCGATACAATCCCCCGCGCGGCGGCGGCGGCGGGCTTAGCGCGTCTAAAGAGTTGGACCGACCAAGGAATTTCCCCGAAAGGTGGAAAAACGCCGGACAATCCTGCGCCGCGCTCGAAGGCGCGGCACCTTTGAGGCTTCCGCATTTCTTAAGGACAGTGCCGCCCCTCGTCGCTTCGATCCTGGAATTATAGCGATTCGGGAAGGGGCGGAGGAGCGGAGAGGGGGTGGGGGGAGATAATCGAGGAGGATCGTCGCACGGGAGACAGCCAGTTGGAATATGTAAAGCGAGGGCCGGCAAAAGCCGCCTTCGCGGAACGACTTTCATCGGCCTTTGGAAGGCTCATATTTGTCGCGCTTAAAGGTTTACAAGCGTAGCCGGCAATCTGTACACGGCGCGGCGCTTATTTGTAACCTATAAGCGATACAGAAACACGGCTGAAAACGAGATCTCGCTCGTGTCTCGTCTCGTGGCTGCGCGCTGCCTGTAATAATATCTTGTTTAGCTGGACAAACAACGGCACGCGCGCCGCCGTGTCTGAAGAGACCTAATTGCCGGCTCGTATTTGCTCGGCAAACACCTTCAGGAGCGTGTAAACTCCTTTCGTTACCCCGCCGGTCCCCTTCCCCGCGGACGGAGCCTCTTGCGCCGCTGTGTACGCCGAACTGAGGAGAGCTGCGTTTAATTTCGCTCAGCCGCGCGACGCGCCTGCCTCGCCGTGGAAAGGTTTAATTGCCATCGAAAGGTCGTCCTTAATTTTACGCTATCTGGATCGGGAGAATTCGAGCCCGGTACTGCCACGAAATGACCGAGGCGCCACTCTTATCTGAAGAGCTCCGGATAAGCCCGATGATTGAGGAGAAAAGGGGCACTCGAGATACCTCGCCGCCAGGGAGCAACGAGAGAGAAAAAGAGAGAGAGAGAGAAAGAATTGTTGAGTAGTGACACACGCACAAGCGCTCACGAGAAGCCCGTATTTTTACGGAATCGTTAAAAATCCTTCCGATGCTCACGATTCTTATTTACACTTCCCCCCCGGATCGCCCATTATCGAGCCGGCTTGTCGTTACGAAACGAATAACGTTCGTAAATGTTATGCGCGATAAGGGTTATTTACAAATAGCCCCGTTGTAGTTGCGAAAGCGAGACGCTTAATTATCTGATCCGCTCGGGAACGGAACAACGGCCAAATCGTTCTGACCGAGATGAGATGCGATCTACGGTTTCTTGACTTCCCTCCCCTTCGACACGAAGAAGGAACTCTCGCTGTTCCGATCAGTTAGCACTAATGAGCGATATATTTGGAAGGCTCGAACCGCGCTGCTGGCCTGCGCTATACGACACATCGCTATCCCCGCCTTATTCTTCGTACATAACACGGTGTATTAAATCAGCGCGCGTTTATTAGTACGAATGTATCTCGATGCGAGTGGATCGCGATATGTATTTCTAATAATTAGTACCTTGAGGCGATAGCATCGCTCTCGCTTTAATGCCCGATACGCGGTTCAACGGAATCCATATTTCTCGAGCATCCAGTTTTATATCGTGCCGAAAGCGAGAGAGCGTTCAAAGCGGCTAGTTGATTGAGATAAACGTTTGAATAAGAAACGATCAACCGTTTCTTCTTCTCCATAATTACGATGGCCGGATTTATTGGAAGCTCGCCTAATTCTACGTTCTATAAGAGGAGAGAAAAATTCTGGAGCGCCTTTGCGGACTTATGCATGACCCGCGTATTTCCTCGCAGATCGATGTGGGTACACGTACATCGTGCTTCGGCATCGTACGTTGTGCCGTCGCGGGCAAAGGCAAGGGACGAACGGGGCAACCACCCTTGCCTCTCCTGTCTGGCTTATCTGAAGACTTGAGAAAACGCAGACGCTTCGTAGCGAACCTAATCTGCCTCGTATCGGGGCCCTAAAACCGCCGCCAGGAGGCCAGAGACAACGGTAATAGGATAGAGAACCGACTCCGCAGAATGGTATGCGAACATCGTACGCACTGAGAAATATCGCGAACGTGAATGCGATCTATCGCGGATTCACCTCCTGTTATTCGAATAATTTTACTCGGAGACATTAACCACGGGCTTGCGCCATCTTCGCGAAGCGACCGGATGTAAAAACGATTGCGAGCTAATTCCATCGATCGGAGCGCGGGGATGATAATAATTGCTCGATGTACGTTACGTTAATTCACGATCGATACGTTGCTCGATATATTCATCGAGGTCGTTTCAAGGCGTAGATCGAATACGCCGAGGCTGTCGCTGGCTTGGAACCTCGACGCCGTCGAAATCGCTTTGGGACAAAAAGCATCGGACGCGAAGGGGAAAAAGCTTCGGCCAGAAAGGCAGGAATAGCGATCGACATTCTTTCCGGGCGTATCGACTAGGTAGGCCCGACGCACGATCCCGATCGCGCTCGTCGATTATATTTTGCGAAGCTTTGTGGATTGGCAGTGCGCGAACGGGACGTCCAAAAATGGCACGACCTCTACACGTGCGCTCGGCAGAGCAGGGGACATACGCCGCAAAAAGGCCTTTGCGAAACGCGAGAGGCACGATCGAGATACCGTATCGGCCTGGCATTCCGAGTGAATATTAGCGTAATGAGCTGATACCCACCGATAGTAGATTTTAACCTGCCGACCGTCACGTTCGTACGACCCGCCGATCAAAAGCATCGCGACGACTAATCGACAACGCTACCGACTAGCGCAAGCGAACGCGGATAATCTCTTACGCTTCGAACAATGCGTCGTATCCGCTTTTGCGCTTTTCCTTTATTTTTTTAATCCACGGTTTCGATGGAACGAGCGATTCGCGCCGGCGTTGCTGGGATTTTATGTGAAATATAAGCAGAATTTATAAGCAATCGGTCACTTCAACTCGCCGCTTCATCGAGCGCTCTTCCTCCACGATTGGCGCAAAAACCTCGATGGACGTGGAAAGGCAGGAATCGGTACTACAACCTTGTAGAACTTCCAAAAAAAGGAACCCTAGGAATTAGAAACCGTAGATCGGCGAAGCGTCGACACGGTCGGGCCGTGTCGGGAGTATCCCCCCGGGGCAAAAAACCGGGGAAAAGAAGGACTCGGTTGTCCGGCGGAGAAGGTACAACGCAGTTATCGGCGTAAAGCTGCGTTTACACGCGTGTAAGGAGGTACGAAGCCCGGTTGACACCGAGGACGAGAGTACCAGCGGAAGAAGAAGCCTCGAGGAGAACGAGAAGGTAGTACGAAAGGGGGAGGGAGGGAGGGAGGGCAGGACGTAGAAGGAGAACTCGCAGACACCATTCCAGCGATGCCAGGGCCGTGTCGTAACAGGCTGGAGTGACACCACAATGCGGTGTAGCAATTTGTAGGCTCGCCCTTCGTCCTTCCTCCCCGGCATCTCCCTCAGCCTCCACCTCTTCCTCGTCCTCTCCTGTATTTATGAGCCGAGGCGAGGCCTGTATCGGTTCCTCGCTCGGCAAAGGCAGGAAGGACGCGACGCAGGCCGCACGAGAGGAGCACAGCCGAACCTCGTGGCGAGTACCGGTGGTAGAGGAGGTGGCAGAACGGGGGAAGAGAGGACGAGAGCAGGAGGAGCGGGAGCAGGAGGAGGAGAAGGAGGAGGAGGAGGAGGAGGAGGAGAAGGACGGAGACCACGAAGAGGACCGACAAGAAGGGCTAACTAGACGAGATCAGCAGCGCGATAGTTGTCTCTCCTGCGTTTCTTCGCGAGGAAAGGCGCGGGGGAAGGTGGAACCGGAGGCGCGGGGCGGCCAGGGGCGAGGGGCCGGGGGTGAGGAGAGGGATAGAGCGGGACAGACATCTGAGGCGGCCGGGATTCATGCGTTTGCGCGGAATAAGGGACCCGGGAGAGAAAGATAAGGGACGCTGATGGACCTTCCTCTTCTTGTTCTTCCTCTTCTCCTCCTCCTCCTCCTCCTCCTCCTCCTCCTCCTCCTTCGCCCTCCCCCCTTTCCCTGCGCGCCGCTTTCGCTTCTTCTACCTCACCGGCCGATCCTCCTTCCTCCTCTCTTCCCTTTCACGTCACCCGCTCTCTCCACGACGCTCATTGCACACACCGCCGGCCGATCGACACTGATAGCCGCAACGACTGTTCGCGGGTAAGCGGCCAGGACGGAATTTGCGACTTCGCTTTTGTGCCTCCTTCCGAGATCCAGGAACGAGGAGAGGAGGGCGAACCCCTTATGCCGATAGATTTCGCATCGAGATTTGGGAAGTCCGCGATGGGCTAAATTCGATGCTCCCGAACGAAACTGCACGATTAGAGCCACGGTGGTGTAGCGGATAGAAGCTCGAACTACCAAGCGGGAGACCAGGGTTCGAATCTCGCTCAGCCACCTCTGGTTTTTCCATGCGATAGTATATAGTAGCTTTAGTCGTTCGAGACCCATTTTAAACAATAAATCCTAGGACCATAATGATCTTAGCAGTTGGTGTCAAAAATGAATTAAAAAAAAAAAAGAAAAAACTGCACGATTCCTAGGTACAGTTGGACTCGGCACCCGATGGGTTTCGAGCGATTAGGATAAAGGTAGTACCGACTCGTCGATAAACGTCGTAGGACTTTCGTTCGCTGTAATCGTTCCTGGTATTATCGAGCGATTACTCGATCGACGCCAGGAGAGAGAAATGACCCATCGAAAGTGTCGCTATCGGGTAAAAACGATCTTGTGATACGCAAGAAAGCCGAGAGGTGAGAAACATCAAAGAGGGAAGGTAGATAGGCGCGGCCGGGTCGTCACTATTAGCGGTGAACAACGATACCAGGCCGATATTACAAGGAGAACAACGGCAACACGAGAGGAGACTCGCCTCCGCGGCCGCGCCATCGGCCGATGGTGTGCGGAGATATTATTTACGTGGAACACGATTCAATAAAGCATTCTATAAAATCATTGGTTATTAATTTGACGGTTGTGCGCGACGGGGGGTGATTGCTGCCTCGCTACGGGGTACCTTTTATCCCTAACATCGTCGATTACCGGCGCGATATGGCCTGCGCCCGGTCTCCACCTTCTTACGTTCCACGCCAGCCCTTACACGGGAATTCGATAGGTCAGGATGGCACATTTTCGAAGGAAGCCAACCGCGAGAGAGTGAGGTACGAGCACGCTCATAATTATAGGCCGCTCGCTCATAAATCAGAATCGCTTCCATTGTGTTTTATCGCGGATATTAGTCAATCGTACGCATAATATTTATCGAGGAAAGCAAGGGACAATTTTCCGCGACACGCCGTGGAATTATTAGGTGTGCAACTTTGCTTCCGCCGTTTTCCTACCGATCGTTTTCGTGGGAAGTAGCGGTTTTTTCAACGCGGAATTTGTAGGCTGTCCGAAAGATGGGAGAAAGTAGTGGCGAACGATGGACTACTGACTTTACGATAAAGCGTCGAATTTCGAAAAGACGGCGGAAGCAAAGTTGCACGCCTGATATACTTAAGCGCGATTCTTTCGATCGACAAAGGCCACGGGCATGGCCGGAAATAGATGGATAAAAGTAATGGGGAAATATTCTCAACGATCTCGGAGAGCAATTCGAGGATCGAGAAGACTCTGGCTTCATCGAATCCATTCCTACGCAAACGATAAGAGAGGGGATTCGCATCGGAGGAAAATGGTTAGGGCAACGAAGCCGCCGATGATGCCGCGATATCCAAAAACGTAAAACGGTCTTTACTGCAGAAGAAGAGATACGCCGATGATAAACAATTCCTGATTTCCGACCGGTACATTTACCTCGGGCATTCCTCCTCGTAAGGTACACTCCCGCTATGCTCGGGGACTCGGCTAATACTCGGAAGCTGAAGCGACATTAGCGAAAAATGTGGTTTTGGCAAGCGTGCGAGATAAAGCCTCTGACGTAAGTATTTTTAATCTGCCATTACTTATCGCGTCTGCGTGGACCGTGCCTCCTTTCGAGAGAACCTATCTTACTCGCGAGCGTAATCGTGCATTATTATTGAATTTACATTTATAAGGCTAATTTCACATATTTCGGTACACGGAGCGGCGTCACGGGGAGATATTAAAGGTACCAAAATGCGTATTCCTTTTTGACGTTAAACCTTGCTACAAAAATCCGAAAGAGCGCGTCGTACATTTTCAATCGCCGGATGAACGTCGGACAACGGAAAAGACGACAGCTTTGGATCATCAAATACTTCGGCGATTCGTCGAGCGATATTTCACGCAAGTTTTCCAGCCGTTCGCGATCGACTAGTACACGGATGAATCGCAATCGCGATCGGTACATCACCTCTTCTCGGCGGTTCTTTATGGGCCCGACGTAAATCCCAAGTCGGATGCTTTCCGCGTTGCCTGCAGCGATTCGCGGAGCCGTGCCGTGAAAAGAGAAAAATCCCATTCGGTAGCAATAACCTGGCGCGCGGACGAGGCCAGTGACACAAACGAGAGCCGGTAGGTAATGCGGGCCCGCTATTTTAACATCGCGTTATTAACTCAATTACCGGTACTCCCAATTAGCAGTCACGCGCACGAGCCGGCGATGCGACGCGCTTCGCAATAATTACGCGGCCATTAACGTCAGGATCCCACGGGGCAACGAAAACGCGGGCCTGGCCGGGGACGAGCGAATTCCTCGAAACGATATCGACGAATCGGCGAAAACACGAGAGACGAAAAGGCACGAAGATGCGGAGAAGGAGAGGGAGAGGAGCCGAGGGAAAAGGAGAGACCTGGTTCGACGAGTCGCCACGTGAAAGTGGGTGCCGACTTTCGTGATCGTGGCCACGTGATCCCACGACAAGGGCGAGGGACGAAGGATCCGCCGGAATCTGTACTCGAGATCTCGTCTGGCCTCGATCGTTTTGCACTTCGATCGGAAAAAAGTGGATTTGTGTTGCGAAATCTCGGAATAAGCAGCGACAGAGCGTTCGGAGAAACGGCAGGAGTGTTTCGTCAGAACGATTATTTTAATGGACGATAGTCATCGGAATAGTTTCGTCGATAATTTTTGCGGACATTGTTGGAAGAAATACGTATCGCGGTTTCTGTCATCTCGAAGATTAATAAACGTAACCTAAAGGTTTATCGCGCCGCTGTCATTATTATTTTACCAATCCCGTATTCTGAACTTTGAACATAGTCGGTATCTTGAATTAATGTACATTAATATTACGAGTTACGCAAACGTGAGCAATATAAATTGGTGCGATGCGTAAAAGTCGAGCGGTACGGCAGGAGAAGGAGGGTTAATAAAAATGTGACAATATCGCACGAACACCAGTGCACAGGTTTACGTGACAAAAGACGCGCTCTATATTTATCGAGTAGGGTGTCGACGCAACATTTTTTTGGCGCCACATTTTCGCTATCTGACGAGGAGCGATCAAACCCAAAGGGACGACTAAAACGCAAAACTTGGCGGGCGAGGAATTAGCTCTCCCCAGGTAACCGCTGGGCTAATTATTATCGCACGAGAGCCAACGTAATCGCTTCTGTCGCATCGGGCGCGTACACACGCGGTCGACTACTGCGTGCGTGGTCGACCACGTGACCCGTCGGAGCCGAAAGGTCAGCTGACAAACAGCAACGAACCCGCCGAGTGACAATAGTCTTTTCCCATCGGTGAGTAACCTTTCACTGTACCAATTAACGAAAACGATAGAAAAACGCGGAGGGCTTATCACGCGATAGAGGTTCCGCCGGGAACGACACGATCGTTGATCGGGTTATGTATACCACGAACGATACGGCGGTCTATTCGCCGCGAACGAGCATGAATCTACCCACGAAAATTCTTGCCAATCGCGCACCTCGATTCGAGCCACGATTGGTCGACATGCGAGGTAGTTTTAAACTCGTTCCAAAGATAAAAGTACCGATAAAAGTACCCTCGGTTGTTCTCCGTAAGGGTATAGCGATCTACACGAATCGGTAGTTAGCTCGGTTTAAAGGTGCAGAAATGTGCGTACGAAGCACGCCCTTGCGAGAAATGACGTCCAATCACCTGTCAAGCAACGTGGTCGAGAGCACGCTGTCAAAGAACCCGATCACTCGGCACTATGCAGGCAACATTTACGAGTAACACGCGGCAAACAAAAACGGCATACGGTCTCACAGATAACTCGAGAAAACATGCTTGGGAAAAAGAGAGGGATTCGCATAGGTTAGACTCACGTTTCAGTGGTTTCGGGTTGCTCTGCTTGCGGCGTGACATCCTCTGCGTTCTGCCATCACCAAATCAGCGCCGACATGCTTGAGGTCGTTGCAGATACGCGCGTGAAGGCGAAGACAGGCCGTCGTATGCACGCGTGGCGGCGACTTCGGTGTCGTCCTCGACATATAACAATGGACACAACACACGCAACGGGAAAAGAGCGGTGGAAGGAACAAATGTTTACGTTACGACAAGACAAAGACAAATAAAACAGAGATTAGCGGACACTTCGAGGCACAGATATTTCCCGATCACCGGTTAATTATGCGTTATACTCGTTACGCGCCTTTTTTTTCCTTACCGCGTTGCAGCCAATCTCGCGTTTTCCACGCACAAGTGCCGATGGAAAACGCCTACACGCACCACGACAGCTCGTACCGCGGCCGCTGTCAGCGAGCAACTAAACAAATGCGATACCAAACAACCCCCACTCCTACGTGCACGGCGTGACTACGTCAGACGGAGTGGGGGGGAGGCATGGTGGGAGAGACTCCGCCCACGACGCTCCAGAGTTTCAACGCGGGAAAGTTCAAACGATATATTTACCGGCTGAGAAGCATCGTCCGACTTTTCAGATGGCGGTAAAGAGTCGATAAGGATCTAGAAAAATCCTTTTTTGTCAGGAAACGTTATTTCAGAATACTCCAAACAACATTAAAATGATACGCGATTTGGGATTTGTTATTATCTTAAATATAGGTAGAGCATGGGTACATTTCCATTCAGAATAATATAGATATGTGATAATCAAATGTTATAGTTAATTTTGCATTTTATCCAATATGACATTTAAATCTAGTTTTGAAAAATTTCAATACAATGTGCTTCAATTGTTCATTCAGTGTTAAACCTGGACATAAATAACGATTAATGGACAGCCTTCAACGCCACCTGCAGTATATATGTAGAATCATGTGATGTACAAATTTCTTGTTTCCTTATGATAATCTATAAGGAGGTTTTTTGTGTTTTACCTGAAGCCGAGAATAAAGGTACCATACATATCGATACATTTTCTATCGATGAGTAAATGCGTGATGCGTACGATAGGATTTTACAAAGCATAAATAGGTTTCGAATAGACCGATGAAATATTACAGTGAACATTTTTTTGGTTACTTCTTCTAGGTACCTTATATTAAACAAAGAACTCCTTTAAAACGTAAAATTCTTAGAGTTGTTAAAACTTCGTTTTCTTTGTATGCATTTATCAGTATACGCGTCATGCAAATCAAATACAAAATGTTTTCTTACGCTTCATCATTCGTATTACAGTTATATTCTCTCAAAAAAAACAAATACCAGCATGAATCATATTGAATTTTTCTGTTTCACTTTTAACACGAAGGTCACTGCAATAAGTAAAGTTGAACATTATAAAAGACAAGAATTTTTGCTTACGACAAAGATAACTTGCTTGCACCCAAAATCAACCTATTTCAACATCGAACCATAGTCACTTCGATCTATTGAACCTCTTTTTTTCCGATGCAAAACTACCTTGCGGTACCCTTATATTGGTTCTCATGTATCGATTCGTAAGCATAAATGCATTTATTTTCCTAATTCTTTTCGATATCAATCAGCACTGACGCATCACCGTATTAGGTTTCTGATCCGCGATTATCATGGATATTTCACGATTAAAAGAAAATAATTTTAACGACTTAATTGACCCAACTTGCACCTGCATTTAACCCAATCGCTTTGTATGCATAAATATTTTCCAATTGAGAATATTTTTAGCCGTGGAATACCATATTTACGTGACACTTTCCGTGAAGGGCTCTGACCCATTTACTAACAGACACGCTCCACACTTTCAAAACCATGAATGCCATAATACGCGCTTTCAAGTGTCACTGCGGAGCCAATTTAACAATGTGGTATTTTACACGAAACCATCCAACACCGAGTCTATCCGTCAATGTTAAACTGTTAATGGATAAATGAGGTCAATGAAAACGTCGAGAAAATTGATTATTCTCTCGCAGGATCAGTAGAGTAACTAACATTATGTACCTCTTCGTTTATATTTACATCTTAAATAGAGAAGGCATGCGGTATTCTAATCGTCAGAGAGAAAGGGAATAATGAGAATAACAGGAAATACGTTGCACATGGTATCACGTATTTCATTCTAATCATGTTCCACTACCGTGAATATCGACAAGATGTTGGGACTCATTATCTTCTCTATAATAAGCAAGTATGTCGACATACCCCTAAACGGTATCAAACTACTTAGACGACATCTAATATGGAACGTCTTTTGCGGTAAGTAAAGTTTTTCATTTCACGAATTAATCAACCGTGGATAATAATATACGATGTCGCGATAACAAAAACGGCAATGACGCAGAGATCTCTTGAATGAATCGTTACTGCGAATTCATGTATTCGAAGGCGAGCCTCTGTGCTAAGATTAGCAAGACGCCCCGTAGGCAAGCTTAAATAATAAGCAATTTATAAATCTCTCACGAGGACTATCGTTAGGAAAAAAAATATTTACAGACAAAGTGCATATCACGCCTACATCCTTATATAGACATTGTGCAATAAAGATGTATATTTTACGTAATTCTAGAAACATTTCTTTCAACCTCTTCCAAGACATCTCCCTTCAGCAATCTTGTTTTTAGCATATAACGCCAGGAAGCCTGGTATGTCGAACGTCATTCAAACCTTGAAGCCCTTAAAGTAGAAAGTGAAATGGAAACCTCCTCCTGCTCATCCCCTCCAACGACACTATTTTTTACGGGCTCGATTTCATGAGGTTTCGGCAATCATCAGGATGTTTCTTGCTTGGGACTTGCTAGATACCGGGTTCCAAAACAAGATCAATGACACTTTTACGGCATTCATGAACCAGCGATAATGCTCGTGAAGAAGACGCGCACGAGATCAGTGATCACGAGTTGGCCGAATGATTCCGTTGTTGTCTATCGTGAACGCTGGCAGTCTTTGAATTCGTCAAATTGACGGAGACACGTACTGCCGGTAGTAATCGGTATATCTTGAATTTATGATGAAAGTGTCGTTAAAAATAACCGCCCGTTGTAACCCGACGATTTTCATTGGACTAATGATAAAAACTCACACGAATGTACAATTTATTTCTTTATGCATGACTACATCTCTTGAGCGAGTTATTAATAACGGTACGTTGGTTTCAACTACAATTTTATATACTAGAAAATATTGATATATCTATATAATATCAATGTTCACGGTTCATCGAGATGATCCATCTGCGGGAGCGTTAAAAGTTCGTGAAGTTTCGAGTATCCATTATCAGAAAAATCTGGCACGATGGCTAATACCACAATTGAGGATATTATCGCTTTCTATTTCAACCGTCTGGTCAACCATCTGCGCCCGTATGTGATTTTCAGTCAATGCCCGTTGTTTAATTAACATCTTCCGCCGAGGTGCTTGAAAATACGGCAAGCGCAACCTTACTGGTGCAATGTACGTCTCTTTATGGTACGAAAAATTATAAAGTAAGTGTGCAATATTAAAAGCTCTCGTCTGCGACGCTGCCGCAATGCACGATCAAGGGGGATGAGGCGATGCATGGATAACAATGTCGTTTATTTTCTCGCCTGGCCGCGCGACATCAACAAGACGAAACGGTACGCCAATCCTTAATGAATCGTTATGGCGACATTGCAGACACCGCGACGTTGATAAGAGTACAAGATTATAAATCGCCCCCTTGGCGTGCACGATTAGGTAACAGCGTGCAGCGAGATGCTCTATTTTCACAGACGATCGTGACGTGCGAAGTGTTTTTCCTAAGATCTTCGCTTCCACGAACGCAAAATTCTCCTGATCGTTGAAAAACCATTTAAATACCTCCCGTAGAGTCGTATTTTATTGTCGCGAAGGAACGTGGTTAAACCGTACTCCGCATTTCTCCGCCAAATGACTCAATGAAATCCCCGTAAATTATGGCGCATGCTTAACAATATTCTTCTTCTGAGGGGGAGCTCCGTAGTACGATAATTGAGAAGAATTAGTAATTGCCTTTTATATCTTTATAATATGCGGCAGGCTGCACCAAACAGAAGTGGGTCATATCGCGTACTTTAAGAATAATGTTCCGCTGGTGTTCAAACGTCTTTTGATGACAAATGCATATTATAAAAATCGTTGAATTTTTTCACGCGTCAAATTTCTTCATTGACCGCACAACAAATGGCTCGGTGCCATTTTAACTTGGATCGTGAGTATTACTAAATCGTGCATTTAACGCTTAAATAACGGCCAGTGGTTTGAAGCTCTAAAATAACACGTTGCCTGGTATACTGTTTTAGCCGACTTTATTCTCTACCTCAGTCGCCATTATCGGCACAGATATTTGATCGCACATTGGTCGGGCGCGCACTGTCGAAACGGAGTGCATTGCCGAAAAACGCTGTAGAAAGACAAAGGTGGTAAAGAAGGACGAACAAGAGTCAAAGACCAGCACCGCCCGAGCCGGATTCGAATTAACCAACCACAAAGTGGGCGGTCGATATATTTAACAGCAGACTGCGCCAGAATGCTTCCTCGTCGAAATCCGACCTCCCAGCGACCTCGTCTTCTGAGACTTTTGAGCCGATCAAACAATAGTCTAGAATGCGCCGAATACTCTTGTTGTACGCTTTAGAATCCACGAGAGAAGGAAAAGGAGAAGAATAAGTGAAAAGTAATGGCATACGATAGAGAACCTTCGAAGTTTGCAAGAAAGTGTGCGAACTTGATGAGTTTTGCACTCAAGATCCTTCGGGGTTTTAAATACGATGCAGGCAGACTGCAAGAAAAAACGAGGGGCCATCTGTGCGCTTCGTGAAATAACAATTCGGGGGCTCGCCGTGCGATGTTTCTGAAGTCAGTATACGACAGTACCGATGCTGCGGGTAGGCCGCAGGAAGGGAAGAGATCGAGCGAAGAAAAGTGAGAAGGAACGAGTGGAGTAACGTAGGAGGGAGGTGTAGGAGGGTCGAAGTTGCATGACGCTCAAGGCGCGCCGTGACGCCATGACGTATCGACCGCGCGCACCACGCAGCCTGACGTCACGATCACGGCCTCAGTCAGACCGCGAGCACGTGAACAGCACGCCGGTGATCACGCGGTGGCCGGCTGATAATGTTGTGCCGATTGGCCGGTTATGGCGAGCCCCTCGTTGCGATTGGTGGAGCCAGCGCACGCCGCATGACCACGCACACAACGACCGTGGCGGCACGACGGGCCAACCGACCTGGGAAAGCTTCATTGCGCTACGAGACGCTCGACGGTTACGTTCCTTGCATCTTTTTCTGCAAGGCTCTGCGAGGAAACGAGATCACGTTCCACTCGTTATACGGCCTTTCCTGCGTGCCACGTATTTTTACCACATGATCATGGATACGAATCAAGCACCTCTTTCGCCGCCGGCCTCGCCCCAGCTTAAACAAGTAAGTCCAAGTGAATTAAAAGTACCGCCACCGTAGTGCGACGGATTGCCCGCGAAATACAAACTTGGCTACCGTTCGAGACCCAGCCCACCTACGTAATAGCCTGCTGATAACATTGTTCGTCGATTTTATTATTCTTTTACGAGCTACATTCTTTTGTTCTCAGTTATGGGTGAGACATCCGATAAGCTCGACGCCCATTTTCGCGATTTTCAAACGAGGAATTGAATCATGCTCAAAAATAGATTAGATTTCTCGCGGAATAGTTTGATCGGCCCATTGTTTACATTATGCTATAAAACTCATGGCTTCTTCACGCACACGATTTTATAACATCCGTAAAAATGCAACACGATTTAATTATACTTGCAGATCGAACCGTTACAGTCGTCGTTCAGCGTGGCAGCGCTTTTAGGAGACAAGTTGCTGGAAAGAACAGAAGTCACCCAAATGGAAGCGAAAAAACATAATGATGGCAGTCCGCGGCCTGGTTTACCTCTTACTCCTCAACCCTCCGATTCGGAGGAGGACGAACCGCCCCGAAAACGGCAATGTGTTCAGCAATGCGAATTGGCAAAAGTAAATATCAATCGACATATCAATACACTTTCCACGCTTCTTAAACGTAGAATTTCATTTTTCTGATTTTTTCCTCGCGCGCAATAATACTTCAATGTGCGTACGCGCATGCGCCTACACTTTATAGAGTTGTTTTGCAAGATGACCCCGTTTACAGCGTGCGTTCACTCTTTCACCATCTCTGTCTTTTATCCTTCGAGCAAATAGCGCATACCTTCCGACGATATCGTTTAGAAAATGGACAACCGATACATTACCCCGCCTAGATGTCTGCGCTAAAACTTATTGATTTACCTACTCCTAATTTTCGGAATCAATCGATAAAATCGTTTCAGAATTATAATTCTTAATACGCACGTACAAAAAATATAAATGCACTTTATTAAAAAATGCTGAAACATCGTCAGCAGGCATACTTTTTAGCATGCGCACAAATTAAACGATTTTTTTTTAATTCTTATATTAGCTGCTTCTGGACGGCACACCACCGTCGAGTCCCGAACCAACCAGAGTATCGGTTATAATGCGTGCCAATCGAGACGGTACCTATAGCCCCGCCAACATAACACCAAAGACTACTGCAACGAACTTGCAACCAATCTCACGGGGGGCCCAACAAACCTCTAGTCCAGGATCGGCCGCGCAGCCGAACGTTGCTGGCCAGGAGAACATACTGAAGAGCTTGAAATTCAAAATGAGTTTGCGGAAAGAGGAAATAATCGTGAACAACAAAAATACGGATCGTGAGACTTGTCAACCAAAATTGCAACCCCTTGCACCAAAACCAACGCCGATCATGGTAACCGGACTCCTGAGTTCGCCGTTGGTCCTTCCACGAGCACCCCTCTTGTTGGTGACCACATCCACCGCCGGGACGACCAGCGGCATCTCGACACCCGAATCGGTAACCAGACGTCGCGTCTACGAATGCGAGCATCCTGGTTGCGGGAAGAATTACTTCAAATCTTCGCACCTGAAAGCACACACGCGGACCCACACCGGTGAAAGGCCGTTTCCCTGTCCTTACGAAGACTGCAGCAGGCGATTTTCGCGAAGCGACGAGCTCTCGCGGCACAAGCGGACCCACACGGGCGAAAAGAAATTCGCCTGCACGGTATGCCAGAGGAGATTCATGAGGAGCGACCACTTGGCGAAGCACGTGAAACGTCACGCCAGAGACAGGTCTTCCGGAGGCGGTAGCAGTGCACAAACCACCGTTACGCAGATGGCACCGGCCCCTTTAAGGCTGAGCCTACTTCCGGTCATAGCGCCGCGGATAGCACAGCCGGCGCAACACTTGATACCGCCACAATTAGCAGCTTAAAAATATCGTCACGGTGATGTTGATACACCGTAATGATCTTGAACCGTTCTAAAGTCTCAAGCTGAGCACTGAGCTTTAACTCCAGGATTAAGAACCATTCCAGCGATTTTGAGTCGATGGTGGATTGGATTTTCCTTCGACTGACGGTCGAAAATGGCGATTTCGCTGATCCGGGAAGTACGATAACGGAAGACGTTCCCCTTGGAAAGGGGGACGGTGAATTGTAATCGCTTCGTATGCGAATACCAGGATTAAGATCGTTTCCGTCGCTGTTACTTACGAAATTTGAGGAGGATTGCTACTACGATGAGGCAGGGCACTCATCGGGAATTTCGATCACGGGAAATTTTCGATTTCCCTTTTACGCATCCCGTGTTATACTAACGAAAAGAAGTTGATAACGCGATGCGTACTTAAAGCAAACGTGAAAACACACATGAAGCGGTTATAAGTCGCGAAGAAGGGCCTTGTGCCGTCCGTGAACCAAGTACCTAAGTGTGTCTGTGATCTGTGATGTGTACGCTCGTTAACGCGAGAGAGGAAGAATATTTATTAATAAAAAAAACATAATGTGCAGTTGGGTCTTTTTATGTACATAACGGCTATGCAAAACTGCTACAATCATGTTTTTTGAATAACAACTCATTAGTTATATATCATGGATTATAAATCTACACATATACTGATATATGTATATTTAGCCTGGACGGAAAGATTTCGTCCGGTGATATAAGACTTCATCTTGTAAAAATGAGTTTTAAAGATTTTTCTGCCTGAACGCAGATTAAATAAACTACTTGCATACTTTCGTAAACAATGTGTACATTTTATTTCCTCATTAACATCCCATCATCCTTTCTATTCGCGGATGTACGTATAACCGAAATGCAAATACAAGATTTACATTTCAGCTGAAACCACGTGCGTACGTTATAAACTATAATCATGGGGGAAAAAGGGAAAAAAACTCGCCTCGTAAATATTCGCCTTCAAAACCAATGCGGAAGATTATGAATTTGGATAATCGTTGATGAGAGGGAGAATTAAAAGAAATAAAGAAGTAAACCATAGTTCATCGTCCATCATCGGCTCAACGGTTAGATCCATGCATCAACGACGCAGATCACTGTGATCAGATCGTCGAAGATGTATGAGTCACGTAAATACCAAACGCGTTGCTTTCAACTATCCAAATTTGCATCGAAAAATGCGTCTTAGTTATGTCTACCTCGTTAGATCGATCAGAAAAGCGGAATGCGCTGCGCAAACATCTTCGGGAAGAACGAGGAATCTCCACTGAAACATTTGCATTATGTCCTTATATCAATCCAGAAAAGTTTCCATCACGCATCATGCGAACGGATTGATTACGTGTGGGTGTGTTGCCCCCGTGATATCGTCTCCATTGATTAAGGAGCACATGGCTCTAATCACCTGAACACGAAATATTTCGATCCAGACACGATGGTACATAAACATGTTGGCACATGCCAATGATTTTTGTACGGTACTTGACTTAAGACTTTAAACGCTGAAGAAACCGATCGACACTCCAATTGGTAATCTGGCAAGCGCATACCGTCTTATCTGAGGGTGGATATTTGAAACCGCTTATTAAGTCTAAAGATCACTGCTTCACTTGCCGTAGATAGTGATAAAATAGCATCATTGTTGCCGCTAGAAATTTTGAATGGTCTAATCGCTGTTTTTATTTTTAGCATATAATCTAAATGACGCATATATAATATGAACGATTATGTCATTCAATACATCGATGCTATAATGTCGTTGTATTGCGGTTATTTTCAGTTGCCGGTTTTGGTATTACGTATAGTTTGTAGCTAACGTGCATAAAAGAAACTTTAAAAATGTGTCAAAAAAATCAAATATATACGTCTACGACGATTAGTATGTATAAAAACTTGTTACACGTTCCACTGAAAACTGGTATAATGCCGGCGTATCTAATTAGCGAAAGTGCATGATATATCAGAGGGCATAAAAATATTGCGTATGGTGCGTAATCATAATTAATAATTATGTAGATAATATATGGAAATGACAACAAATTTGTAGAAAATAAAAAGTTTAGAAGACCGCAAAGGTACTCGTTATTCCTTACAACTTTTATCGCGAGTGTTATTCGCGTCCATATACATCAGTGACAATAAAATTTTATCTTTTGCCGAAGATTGCGTGATAAGAAGGGTCTATTCGGGCTATATGTATGACCCGAATTCTCGTTGAGTCTTACGTATATCGGGACATCGGGACGAAAGCAAAAAGGATCTGCGCTGTGTTCGAGTATGCTATTTTTTTTTAACTATGTCCAGGGGTAAGTTTTCTGTCGTGCTATTGCACAACCAGATCTTTTCCTTCCACTTTAAGAACGTAGTTTAGCCAAGTCTATTTTAGTTTCTCACCCATATTCCTGATAAACTGGAACAGGACAACCTAGTACGAACTGACTAACAGGTACAATCCTCGGCAATGGGTTCTCACGAAACATCGTGGTTGCTTGCATCAGCCAAGGACTCGATCTCTTTTAACGTCGCAAATGTCACAAACAGGTGTGGGGGACCGGTAGATGACGCAAAATATCCTCTTGATTACCCTTGTTTGCTTCTATTAAAATTCGTTTTCTAGCAGATAATATTAGCAGAGGCATGCCTTTTTCAGAAATTCGCTGAATTCAAATGAGAATTTCAAATGCGGCACTAGGTCGGTACCGCCAGTCGTATATAAACAATCGTCTTTATGCTACATGTAAGGATATTCCTGAGCGAGAAATTTGGGTGAAAGACATCGTTTAATGTTCACGGCGCCAGCTGGAAATGTAGCATGTACATATATACGTATCAAAACTTTTATTTAAGAAATACATTTCAGTTCTTTACAACATTACAAAGCGCATCATTGAATTTTTCCTACTAACTAGATCACCTCAACGACAGCTGCAATAGTTCTTGGGCATTGCATCAAGCGAAAAAGTTTCCATTTACGTCCGCGTTGTCGTCCGCAAAAAAATTTAATTACAAGACAGGTTACATGGCGTCATTATAACTGTGCCCTCTTAAATGCAATTGGTATAATCTATATATGACAACTTATACAAAAATTATTAATTCTTGGAACATCTGGCAGGCTCTACGTATCCTTGCATTTGACAGATACAGATGTTCTGTTGCAACCTTGAATATTGCATTGCATGTTTGTAATGAAATCTATACAGATATGTACACAGTAGCTTTAAAAATTATAGCGAAGGCAGAAAAATAATTGCACTCTTGCTATGTTTTATGCCGTATGTGACCTACAAAGACACATGTGTGATAGCGCTAAAAACACTGCAGAAATCTCAACAAATTTTTGAATAATTATTCCAGTATATAAATTGCATTGATATCCAGCAGGTATTAGAAATGTCATCGTAACAATCTTCATCGTTAACATTTATCAAAAAATATATTTCATTTCTATTCATTCGAAATATAGTTGTGTTCATGTTAATAAGTGGCAGAAATGTGCCAGCCTGTCAATTGCAGTTTAGATACAGACTGAGTCGAATTCGAAGCATAGATTTGAGAAATTTTATACAGCGTGGAATTTCTTGTTTGGATTAGATGCCATATCGTATAGCATCTGGCATGGTTTAAATGAATCACCGTAATGGCTCTGGAACTCCTCCATTTTTTTCACTAATCTAGATGCTCCATACGAATCTACCCAACGGAAAGGTCCTCCAGTAAATGGTGGAAATCCTAGACCAAAGACCGCCCCTATGTCGCCATCCACCTATAAGAAATTTAACCGATTACAGCATATTATAATATCAGGTATTGAAAAATATCTGTACAGATAATTATTGTTAAATTTCGTTAAAAGGCTTTTTACAGGATTGGCTAGTATGTTCTCTTGTAGGCAAAGTACTGCCTCGTTGACAAATCGCGACACCATCCTTAATTGACGATCTTCGTTGCTTGTGCTTCCCTTTGGCTCCAATTTATATTTCTTCATTATATCAAGAGCCGGATTGTTGACGTATCTCTCCTTAGAACCAGTTTCATATATGAATATACCCTTACCGGATTTTCGACCTGAAATTAATTATACATCTTGTCAACACCAGATCTTCAATTTCTTCAAAAAGAAACGCAGCGCATTGCAGAAATTACCAAGGTAGCCATGTTTAACCATATCGCTGAGAATATTCACGTCGCCACCTTTGAATCGTTCACCAAATGCATTTGCTAGATCAACACTTATGTGAGCTCCCACATCAATACCGACTTCGTCCGATAATGTTGCCGCTCCTACAGGGAATCCAAACGCCTTTGTCAACTTGTCTAATTGTGTTGGCTCCACACCTTCCTGTTTCATACGCATACTGAATTAATATATTGCGAATGAATAAGTATACCGCGAAATGAAATACATCATTACCTGCATTAATCGAATAGCTTCTGACAACATGGCAGAGAGAATTCTGGTCGTATAAAACCCAGGACCATCTCCCACAGTAATAACGACCTTTTGTTGTTTCAATCCCACATCAACTGCAGTTCTAATTGTCTCATCCGCCGTCCCTTTATGAGTTATTATTTCTAATAACTGCATCTTATCCACTGGAGAAAAATAGTGCATACCAATTACCTGAAAAAAATTCATAATTATTATTAATCTTAAATTGTTGAAATTTCGAGGTCTTGTCCATTAGTGCATTGTTGTGAAGTCACCTTTTCTGGCCGACTGCTTCCAGCAGCTATCTTGGCAATAGGAATAGCGGATGTGTTTGTTGCAATAACACAATATTCTGGTACATAGGATTCAATTTCGTTTATAACCTTATGTTTAACAGAGAGATTTTCAAATACAGCTTCGATCACTATATCTGCATTTTTGAAAAGATCATAATTCAATGTTGGTTCCAGACATGCAAGATACATATCTCTTTGAATACTGTGAACATATTAAATGCACAAACCTATACCAGTTATATTTTTACATAAATTGTTAAGATTTCAAACATTTACATTTCTCATGATGCAATCATTCATGCGCTTTATAAAAAAAACAAACCTGCTATACTTCTTTCGCGCTACAGCAGCATTCATCCCCTTCTGTATTTGATCAACACCACGGTACAACCCTGCTTCATTGGTATCTTTCATAACGACATTGTAACCCTTATCTACACTGACTTGTACAATACCTGCGCCCATTAAACCAGCCCCAACAACAGCGAGTTTTCTGCATAAGAAAATGGGAAAAAACAGTTTTATGATAATTGTACTGTACTAATACATGTACGTTTCAAAAAGACATACCATTCAGTAAGAATAAAAAGAATTATATCTTACTTAACAGCACTTTTCGGTTGACCAAAGCGATTTTTCTTGCAAGCTGTTTGTCCAAAAAACAAGCTCATAAGACCTTTGCTTTCAGGTGTGGTTCCTAGCTGACCAAAAGCTTTGGCCTCTGCTTCATAGCCTGCAGCAGGACCATGGTCCAACCCTGTTCGTACTACTTCAAGAATTTTAAGTGGTGCAGGGTATAAACCACCAGTCTTTTTCATTATAGTAGATTTAGCCTTGTTAAAGATCATGTCCTTGACCCAATTATATGTGATAAGATAATTGAAAACTTTGTCTTGTAAGGATTTTGGACTGTGGTCCACTTTCACTTTACCACTTGCAATATCCTTTGCAACTTGCACAGCTATTTGTTCCAAGTATCTCATAGTACTGTAGAAATAAAAGCAAATTTTTAGAATACATAGGCTTTAGATATACTATGTTTTTGACAATTAATTTTATCCTTACTTGTCTTCAGGACTTGCAGCTCCTGGACCAAGACGATTTACTAAAGCATCAACAATTCCAAATCTTTTTGCTCTATCAGCTTTGAGCTTTTTACCCGTGAGCATCATATCCAGAGCATTTGGCAAAGATGTCAATTTAGGTAATCTCTGTGTACCTCCCGCTCCAGGCAGCAGTCCCAACATTACTTCAGGTAAACTTAGTTGAGTCTTTGGGTTATTAACAGCGAGTCGATAATGACACGCCAAGGCAACCTGCATATGTAAATATAATATATTATTTTCTTAGATATAAACATAAAATTTGAAAGGAAGAGTTGTAAGACCGTAACATACACATATATATATTTCTTTATTGAAGATATGCGAAATATCTGAAATAAATATGTAAATATCTTTCACCTGACATTTAATTAATTTCATATTTGCAAATGATACTAACCTCGAGACCTCCACCAAAGCATACACCATGAATTGCAGCTACAACTGGTTTTTTACTTTGTGCTATTGTATCTAAAATACGCTGACCTTCTTTAGATATTTCATAAATATCGTTTTCACTTTTAGCTTGTTGTAGCATAGTGATATCAGCACCAGCAATAAAATTATCAGTTTTTCCGCTTATAAGTACCGCTGATGTAACTAATGAATTTGTCTCAATATCTTTTAATACAGCAACCATTTCTTGCATTATTTCTGGATTTAAAATGTTTACCTACATGAAAATTCATATGTTTCTGTTTATTTTATAAACTTTTTAGATGCTGTTATAGTTCCATATATCAACTCAATATAACTATACCTTGACTCCTGGAGAGTCAATAGTAACAACAGCTACATTGTCCACTACTTTATATTTTAAATGCTTTTTACTATTTGCTGTGGCCATCGCTCTAAGTGGTTGACATAATGCTATCAAAAATAGATATATTAATTTTATCAGTCATTCTCCATCTGCATTTCTATTCTTATACTTGTTCATGAATAAATTGTAATGTAATATAAAATAATGCATAGTATACAAAATGATACAATCTTTATACAATTACGATAAAAGTATATGATAGCTATGAACCAAAATAAAATTGGTACATTTTACTCTGGTGATGCCTCTAATCATCATCATATGCTAAGCTGTTATGTCATTTCCACAAAAAAATTAAATGTATATACTATACGCAAATTAATTATACTATTCCTTTATTCAATCATATTCTCAATATTCAATATATTTACACACTATTCCTTATAAATTAATTATTGTGAACATGTGTCTCCGGTATGGGCGTTAATTTTATACAGAAGTGCAAAGGTTGTTTTATGTAGGACGATATCGTCTCAAAACTGATTACTGTAACTCTTCAAAGGAAAAACATCTGAGTGTAGCCAATTCGTCTGCTGTGATAATCACCTGTCTGTCTTACAAAATTTGTATTTCTACGCGGAATCCGCGTAAGGGCCCCAAGTAATCTGCAACTCGCCATGTTTCAGCAAATTATTCCTCAACCAAACTCACGTTATAAGAAATCCTTTCATACGTACATATGTACAGACACATGCCAGACACTGTTCAACATATATCGCAATACTCGCACACATATCGAGAGTGCATAATACGCATGCGCAAATCGGCCGGCTACTGTCCTAACCTACACGTTTAACTATACTTTTGCAGGACTTTGACCTCAACCTGATATAGTCAATACAAATTTATATGGCTCATACGTGTGTAGTATCTTCATTCATTTTTTTAAATATTTTTTTCAGATCTCTTGATGGTTTTCTTATGTTACTTAAAGTTACTTAAATACATCATTGCGATTACAAAAGCACATAACTGTTATAACGTATAACAAATATTTCATAATGTACATGTATATATTAAATGTATTGTAATAAGCTAATTTATATTTTAAAGGACAGGGAGAAAAATAAAACGTTGGAGTTATATTTAGAATTAAAATATTTTGAAGGTATACAAAACGGTCATAGAATAAAATTCGTACGTTCTTGAAAATGTTAATAAAGTAATTTTATGAAGATTTACGTATTGGTTATGTAATTCGGTTATTCGTTTGTTTTATATAATAATACATATATAGTATAATGCGTAAAATAATAATAATTATAACGCAATATAAAAGCTGCAACTGCATTGCATTATATTTAATCCAGTTCTATAATTGCTCGGTATCTAAGTTCGTACGTGTTTAGTTTGGTACGACCGTAACAGAGTTCGCTAGTAGATTCCTGGTGGTAAAATTTTTATAAAATGAATACTTATCTTTTTGTATTAAAGTTACAAGTGCGTTTATAAATTTATTTAGAATCCTCAGCAATGCGAATATATTTTTTAATGCAATGCAGTATGGTTTTTACGACGTGCAAGCATTTATGAAACACAACGTTTTTAGACTACATTATATAGTCTTCTTGTGATATGGACTTGTAGTTAAATCTTTTAATAATTATTCAGTAAACCTTTTTTCCAATAACGTTAATTGTACAACACTGAAAAACGTTTAAACTTTACAAAATGTTCAATCTGAAGACATATTCTTATAAAAAGCACCTACGTGACGGTGGTATTGCCTTAGCATTTGTTGTATTCTTCTGTGAATACTTAATATATTACATAGTGCTTATACAGGTGAGCAAGAAATTTTCTATGCAGATATTTATGTAATGTTAAAAGACTATACATTATTATAATTGTATATATCAGTGCGGATGGCCATCATTGGATCCTCATAAGGCTGATATAACGATTAAACAACCTAACATAGAAGAAAGACCAGTGTATGCAATGTTTATAGCAGATACCCACTTATTAGGGACAAGAAATGGGCATTGGTTTGATAAACTAAGAAGGTTTGCTATTCAGCAATTCTTTATGTGTTATTTGTAACTACAAATTAGTTAATAATAGCAATCACATTTGTCATCTAACAGGAACATTTAAAATTTTAGGGAATGGCAAATGTATAGAACATTTCAAACTATGATTACCATCCATAAACCAGATATAATCTTTATATTAGGTATGAAAATACTGATGGCATGGCTATCCATCAAGCGGCAAACTCTTTCAGTGTGATGTGATATTATTACAGGAGATATATTTGATGAAGGCCTATGGTGTAGTTCTGCAGAATTTGATCAATATATGGCACGATTTCATTCGCTCTTTTCTGTACCCAAAAACACTCATCTTTATGTTGTGGCTGGTAATCACGATATGGGATTTCATTATGGTAAAATGAAATATATACAAACAATACTTCATCAACAATACTTCATCATTCCAATTTAATATAAAATTATTATTTTAGCAATTACTCCATATTTGAATCAAAGATTTGTAAATGGGTTCAAAGCGTCAAGTGTACGAAGAGTAAGCATAAGAGGAAATCACTTTGTACTGATCAATAGTATGGCATTAGAAGGTGATGGTTGCTTTTTATGTCGCCCAACTGAAATTGCAATAAATAAGATTGCTCGTAAGTTGAATCGTAATAGAAGAAATAGTATTAATAATACAATTTTAATTTATTTGACAAATGATATGTCAAAAATAATATTTTAGGGCATTTAAAGTGCGCAAAGGATGAAGAGGATTGTGGTAAAACAAATACAATATCAATATATAGTAGGCCAATCATCTTACAAGTCAGTGATTATTGCCTATTATCCTCAAGAAATTATTTGCTATAGTGTTATATTAAACTTACATTTTTCATTAGCATTTCCCCATGTATCGTGAATCTGATGAGATGTGCAATGAGATAGATCAAGCACCGGATGAAATAAAAAATATAAAATTTCGAGAAAGATGGGAATGCCTCTCAAAGGAAGCGTCTGAACAAGTATGATATGCATTTTATATTTTGTCATTAAACCAATATGTTTATAAACGTGTATCTTTTAGCTTCTGGACATTTTGAAACCAAGATTAATTGTAAATGGACATACACATCATGGATGTAGGAGAATACATAGAAAAGATATCTTAGAAATTACAATTCCATCTTTTAGCTGGCGTAACAAAGATAACCCATCTCTGTTATTGGTAAGACACAAATTATGAAGAATCATATTACTTTTCATTCTGCTTCTTAGCAATAGCAAGTGAAATACAAAAATTCATGTTGTAGGGTATTTTCACACCAGATAATTATGCTGTATCAAAGTGTTATATGCCCGTGGAAACCACTGTGAGAAATATTTATATTATTAGCATAATATGTATTATTATATACTTACTTGCACAATGTAGAACTAGGCAAAACCGGAACCACTTTTTGAAACATCATTGAGTATATTATAGTTATTTATAGAAATTGTTATATTTGCTAGGTATATTTAAAACCTTAAATTAATTATATGATTATAGCAACTGAGACGATTCTCATATCGTCCAAAAATTAGTACGTATTTTGATTCGTACATTATTTACATTACTAGAATTATAAAACACTTGCTTTGTTTTCAGTGATACACTAGTCTGTCTATATCTATTAGATATAAATATTAGGCATCCAGCGTTAAGTATCATAAAATATATTTACTGAATGTACCTATCTGCATAATTAATATACATATGCATAAATGTGCCAAAATATATTATTACACGTGGATCTCTTGTATTGGTAAATATTGTAATTATATAAATTCTACAAATCTTAAGGAATGAAGTCTACGGTTAGACTAACACAAATATAAGTAAATACACGAATTTTGTATTAATAACTTTACATTGTAACATATTATTACGTCAACATTAATTTGCAGACATAGATGCAAACTATTGTTATTCTTATTCTTATTGCAATAAAATATGATATAATTATAAAGTGATATTAAATGTAACTATGTATTGCATTGACTATTATTAATATCACATATCTCAATATTTTTACATAGTTTCTTATATGAATTTAAGAAACAATATTAATATAGCCAATGCACTTTTTCTAATTTCCTTGTCTTTTCATTTCACTGGATTATGTGAGTAGTACTACTCGTTTTGATGAACTATAAGTACTTACATGAAAACAAAACTTTAATTATTATAAATAAAGAGAATATGTTCATAATATATTATTACAAACTGATATAAAGTGAAAGAATATATTGACACATCAAACATTCATACATCAGTCATCAATAATTTGATTTCAAATATCCAAAGTACAGCTTACTTTCTTGATAATACTTGTTTCATTATTGAACAAATTTCTTGTATTCTTGCACAAAAAAGAACTTTATAAAGTTTGTAAATTATGGTTCACATACATTATATATCATTTTCTGAAGTTAAAATGAGATATATTAAAACTAAACAACTATTGTACTGTCATTTTTACATGTATAATCAAAAGAAATTTAAGGACCTTTGTAATATTAAAAGGATATTGTTTTTTTCTAATATCAATGATGTTACCAATTATGATTTTGACTAGTCTATTTTAACAGCTGCATAAATTTTTCTAATAAATGCATATGCTGCAAAGAAACCTATTGTACCTGTTAATAACCAGAAAGTCAATACCATTAATGCGGTATAACCAAAATACATAAGTGTTGGAACCAATTCTGTGATTTCCAGTTTTGTCATGAAATAAAAAACTGAATAAGCTAAAACATACACTGCCGATCCTCCGCTCACTATAAAACTTCTCCACCACCATCTGTAATCCTAGCAAAACAACAAACGAAATGTGTTACAATTCTTAATAAGAAGTACATGTTTGAATAAGAAATACTTACTTCTCCACATAATTGAAAATAGACCATTACTATAGATATTTGGGAACATGATATTACAAGAATACAAAAAACAAGAAATAGGAACCCGAAAAGATAGTAAAACTGATTCTCCCACAGTGCAGTCAGAATGAAAAACAATTCTATAAATACAGCTCCAAAAGGCAAAATTCCAGCCATCAGTATACTGCAAACATAATTAGGTTAATATATACTCTTTAGAAAATATATTAATAATTTTTTATACATACCATAATATTGGATTCATATACCACAATTGATCAGGAACTTGTCTCGGAATCTGATTTGTTCTGACAGGATGTGTAAATGGTTGCTTACGATATCCAAAGAAATATCCAAGGTATACAAGTGGAAGTGATATACCAAACCAAAGACAGAGTAGGGCTAACATAGTTGTAAATGGCACTGCACCAGAACTATGCTTTCCCCATATAAAAAAATTGAGGAAGAAACATGTTGTAAAAACTATTCCAGGATATAATGTTGCTGTCTGAAATAACCATATAATAACAAGTTATACTATTTGTATTGTATATAGACAAATGGACAGTTATTTGATTACCAAAAGTGCAGCTCTTCTCCATTCTCGTCCTCGCATAGTTTTATACAAACGTGCAGAAAAGTAACCAGCAATCAATCCAGAAAATACATATAAAAATATTGCGCATGTTCCTAATGCTCCTCTACTTGCAGGAGATAACATACCCAACATAGCAAAAACTAAAATTTGTTACATTATTTATTGAGGTTTATAATCTCATCATTCACGCTGATTTAATATAATCTTACATATTGTGATGAGGGCCATAAAAAAGATCTGGATTCCGCTTCCAATCACTGCAGCGAATAAACGAGAATTACTTGGAGGTCGAAACACATCTCCGTGGACCAACTTCCAGCCAGTTTCTTCAATAACTTCATCCAATCCTGCTAGACTATCACTTTCGCCTGCGTTATAACGAGCTATATCCCTTCGTAGTGTTCTAACCATTATCATAGTTAAGATTCCTACAGATATTGCATATGGATATATGTTAAACATATTTATTCCATGAAAATATATAAAATGATAGAAAAAGATACCTGCACTTTACGTACCGGAAAGGAAGAAAACCACAATGAGGGAATTAATGATAGAGAACCAATGAATTTCAACATCACTCATGCCTAAGTATATATCCCATCTGCTAGCCCAACTTACATCAGACTTCTTCCATTCTACAGAATAAAGGAAGAAAAGACTTGTGCCTTTAGGATTAACAAATTGCGGACCTGTCTGTGGTGGTAATATGCAAGTATTTCCATCAAATGTTAGTTGATGTAAATCAACAGAACGAGCTTCAACTTCAAATCCAACTACCCTAAATTCGTTTCTAAAACAAAAGTATAAAAATATTTTTCATGTTCCCCTTATTACAGACGCGCATACAATTATATATTGAGTACTAACTCTCCATGTTTATGATAACTTAATTTTAATTTAAGATAATTGTTGATATAGACTTTATTGTTTATAATGCCACCTAAGCGATACCCATGATATAAAATTACGTTATTTGTCTCCTTGTGGACCTTTTTTGTAGCTGCAGGTAAATTGTCTATCAGTCTGAAAATAAACAAAGCCTATAAAATATATGTTAAATACGCCAGTACAGTTATCAGTTTTCTTACAGATGTACAGAATATTCATGTTGAATTCTTTCTATGACTTTTTGAGAATCGTCTTCGTTCCACGTTATTGGTTTGGTTGGATCATGACATAAAAGTCTACAACTTATATTTTCTCCCATTACTACTTCGTAAGGTGTATTTACAATCCTGCAAACCAAATACAATTTTTAATCATCCATATTTATTGCATCCAAGCAACGATAATTACCTGTCTCCGCGCAAGACTTCACCCAAGTTTTCAGACTTATATATAAAGGTACCATTTTTTGGTAAGCAAAAAGGAAGAGAGTAATACTCGTATGGCAACTGTGTGTGCGTACTAGTCATTTTGACAGCTTTAACATCAATTTTCTGCCCCTTTTTAAATTCCACAGGGGCAACTCCGGGTACGTAGAAGCCATTGGTTTCAATTAAAAGAGATATTATCACAAGCACAGCACCATTTCTTCTTAATCTTCCCTATTGTAATAAATCCTTTCATATAATATACCACAATACCATATATTTTAGCACATTGTTAAGTTTCATTTAAAACGCATACTTCATAGGATCCTATTAATATGAATGATTTGAGATTATTCCAATAAAGATTAAACCACAATAATAAATAGGTTTAAAAGCCAAGTAATTCGTTGGAGTAGCTTTTGATCAACACGTTATTCATTTACATCTATTAGAAGATGAAACAGTTATAGGAGTAAACATGTTATTTAACAAGATCTAGACTTTGTCACAGTGTTCCTGACAGAACCAATATCAATAGTGTGTCATGAAATATTCGCTTGGCCGTCAATGAAACGTAATTTTTAGGAATAAACCGCCACGTGTGTTTACTCAAAACATTTACGATCGGACTCTTTATTTTATTCCACAAAAACAAAGCATACGAATATACCTACCATCCTATGATATTATTATCGTTAAAGGCGCGCCACGCCGTGCTTCGTATTCAATCCTTGGTTGCTACTCGCACTATTCACCGATCACGTCAAAAATGAAATTTACTTCAATCCGAAGCTGTCGCGAAACATGTGACCAGTCAAGTAACAAGAATAATTTCCTTCGAAAATCCCTAGGCAGTAACTTTTATATTTACATGCAAGAGTATATGACGTCTAATGGCCATGATATTTACCGGTATATATAATAGATATTGCAAGGAAAAATGCACTGCAAACCAACGTAAACCGTTCTGTCTCATGCGCTTCGACATATGATGATCGAGTAATGAATAGTAAAAGAGTAATGCTATTCTTAGATTCAGCAGTATTGCACTTTTATATGCAACTTTTTATTACTAAAGTAGAATGTGCTAATTAGACAATAATTTCCTTAAAGCATCTTCTCTTTTCTATATAAATCGTGCTTTTCGGCTAGGTATACTTTTCGAGCTAATATTCGTATTTTAAACGCACTGCAGAAGTATTAAACCGGGTAGTAAAAAAATGAGGACAATTGTATTCGTTCTTGAAATTCCCGCAATTTTTTAACCCTGCAGAGTTAAAGGAAGTGAATCTTATGTAATTAAAACATTTTTATGCGATGAATAGACAAGGTTTTAAGTTATATTCGGGAAGGCTATAACGTAACATGAATTACGCTTACATCTTATTACAATATATATCTGCTAATTGTAAATAGATAGCAACACGGGGAATAATAGTTAGTGTTTTGACCAGGCTTTTCCGAGCGAAAAAATATACCCCCGAAAAGGAAAATATCGTCCCACGTGGGGACTCGTTTAATTACAAGTTACGTTATTTAGATATGCGTCTGTTCGGTTAATTTTTATTTCGGAACAATGGTACAGGTGAGTGGAAACTTTACAGTATATTATATTGATAAGTTTCCGCTGATTAAGTCTAAACCAGTGCATTTTTCTACCAGGTCTATTGGGAATTTTTGATTGTTTTTTTTCCGCTGTCATCCATTAGTAAATAGGAAAGATGGCAGCAGATTATTGCGCTTTTTTCCCGTACGTTCAGGGGCAGACATTTTTCTTAAAACTAAACCATTTCACAAAAATTTCTGTTAAAGTTTCGTCAAAACATTGCTTACGAATCACTTTTTTGAACAAAATTTAGCGCGTTCTTTATTTTTTTTAATAAAACTCGAGAAACATTAAGAGAAATATAAGAGATGGTAAATTTTTATTAGTAATCTTGTACAGTGTGTAATAAAATGAGAAAAGAAATATTTAAAAGCGAATCATATAAGGCAGAAGAGTAATATTAGGCTATGTTTTATTGTTGCTTTATGTTTATACATATTTTGTGAGAAGTAATATAAAATAAAATTTTTAGATTGGTCATAAATTGACTGTGATAATGCCTTCACATTGCATAAAAATATATTACTTTTATGAACTATTAATACTTGTATTTGCAGGCAATCGATGAAATGGAGCAAAGAGATCTTCCACAGGCTTTTCGCCTGTTGGGTGAGATGAATGCCAATGTTCTACAAGTAAATCAACTTGTAGACAACATGCTGATTCGCGTGAAAAATGGAGAGATTTCTACTGACAAGGGACTGAGTTTCTTGGAGATGAAGTACCACATGTTACTTTCGTATCTCATTAATTTAACTTATGTAGTATTGAGGAAATGTTCTGGAGAGCGTATTGAGGGAGATCCATCAATTGATCGTTTAATTGAAATCAGGACTGTCTTAGAAAAAATCCGACCAATAGACCACAAGCTTAAATATCAAATAGATAAACTAGTCAAGACTGCTGTAACTGGTACCACTAATAGTGATGATCCAAGTAATTTTAAAGCAAACCCCGATGCGCTGATTGCCAAAATTGACAGCCTTGATGAAGAATCTGACAGCGATCAGGATGCAGACATGGATGGTTTCAAGTCAACGCAATCTAGGAAATCCAATATATATATACCACCCAAACTTGCTGCGGTGCACTATGGTTAGTATTTTTGTGCAAAACATTATAAAGCAATAATATGGATTTTGATTGTCGGTACCTATATTTCTTTAAATATGTACATATGAAAAATTGATGTTCCACATTTATTCAAAACTAGATATCAGAGAATGTATGATATTACAGACGGCGATGAGTCAGTAGCAGAGAAGATGCGTAAAGCTGGTGAAAGGGCACGTAGACGCGCTGTGTCTGGGGCTGTCTTAAGAGAATTAAAGGAGGAATATTTGGATGCTCCCATAGAAGATACGCATGGTTTGGGAGAGAAACAAGCTAGTTTGGGACGTGAAAATAAAAGGAAGATTGAATATGAAGAAAATTATATGACGCGTTTGCCCATAACAAAGCAAGAAAAGCATAGACGCCGCCAAATGACAACTTTGGGTACCCTTGGCGAGGAGATTACTTCTTTTGGAGAATCGTCGTCTATGCCCGCTAAGAAAAGAAAAGCCCAGAAAAAGGGGAAAGCAAAAAAAAGTAAGCAGATATTTTTCATATCTCAATATATTATGTTCAACTAGAAAATAGTATATCAATTATAAGTTTGATTAAACATTTTATAGGTTTCAAGAAAAAACGGCATCACTAAATCAGGATTACAGTAACATGCAGCATTAACGGCTAAGGTAAAGCGCAAAAAACTTACTTGAATTCTTCTTGACAAAAGCAGATGCCATTAATACTCGTTAATAAGTTAAGCTAAATAACTCATAAATCTAGTAATAAAAGACAGCCGCCGACGGTGAGGTAAAATAGCACGATGGTAATTTATTACAGTATAAGACATACTAATCGTCGTGTAATTGATAATTATAGTTAATAATGATTTTAACCTTTAATTGTTGTCTGAAATCAATTTTTATCTATGGAGTTGAAATATTCCATGAAACATAAATTGTATTCCAGTATGTGAAAAAAAGTCAAGGTACATACGAGCTTAACTTCCAAAAAAAAAAAGTGGAAACATCATCATATATATGGTTAATGAAGTAACGAATTTCGGCTCCAAGATCTAAAATTGCAAATTAAACGTAAAAGTTGAAAGCGGAAGACTTTTCTGCTTTATTTTGAGATATTCTCCAGCTATAGAAATGAAAACCAGTAACATAGCAGGAGGGATGATATTGAGATAATTGTTACAAAAGCGTAAAAATCACAAGACATTCAGTGCAAAGAATAGGAAACTCAAGTTTAATAAGAGAAAAAAATAGAGTCTAGAAATTGCAAAAATTTTGCAACTTCTACGAATAATGTTCATTGTGCGATATCGCATGTCTTAGGATTTTCTCGCTGTCTTAATGTAGTGAAGTAGTTACTAGTTTTACTATTATATGTATGTTTCGTTTGTGTTTTTCCCCTGGTGAACTGTTGAGGCTATTACATCTCGATGTGAATCATATTTTATGTTAAAGTTTCGTTTTTACAATGTGTTGATGCATTGTATTTGTTGTTTTCACTTGAAATTGAGTTCGTTAAGTCGTTAAACTTATATTAAAGGTAATATAAGGATAACACGAATGTGTCAAAATTCAAAATTGATGTCGTCAATTTCTCAAGTACTATTTATGTTTACTGTGTTTAATTTCTTAGGGAGGGGGAACGTGTGATATCAGAATGAAAACTAATATATGAAGATTAGAGCGAATATCACTTCTGCAATTGTACAAAAAAAAACGTTGCACAATCAAATATCTGAGAGTGTTGCAGATGATCCGTACTTAAAATGCCTCCGTTATATTATACATGCTGTCAAGTATTATACTTGAATAATCTTTTGTGAACAATAGAAACAATATTAAGCACAAACAATATAGCTAGGAGACATGTATATCTCCACTCTTTGTTCCTGCAGAGGTGATCCGCATTACCTTCAACAGTACTAATTCGCCATGTGCTAACCAAGGGCTCAACCATCCATAGATGTTATATTTTTTACAGAAGTGTTCATAGATTGAGCCAACTTGGTACAGCATGATGTTACATGTGCCCTCTCTTTTCCAATCTGTGAAGACGATTGAAATGTGATAAATTATTCATGAAATAATAGTTAATGAAACTAACAAAATAGCACAATTGCTGGGCATTATTTACAAGTGCTAGCAAGCCTAATGTCAGCAGCCTTGTCGTATTTGGTAATGAAGTTGGAATACTGAATAGCGGGAAGATTTTGACACGGATTATGTCAAAGCACTCTTGCACTGTCTCATGCTCATTTAAGTGCAGTATAGTTAATACAAAAAAGCTAATGTTAAACCAGGGTGTTTCAAAATTTGCCCGACATTTAGTTTTCTCATACTCCATGCATAGACGATAATTTTCGAAGCACACTTACAACTGGAATGACTATGAGTCCAAAATATTAAATCGTGTATATGCGACACATCCTTAGTTACTTATAGGTTTTAAATTATTCGTGACTGCAGTGCGAAATAATTATTTACAATAGATAGAATACAATTGAAAAGGATGGCCTGAACGATTTACACTTTAATTATATAAATAGACACATATATATTTTTCTCATATATATTCCTATGTTTTGGGCTTATAGTAAAAGTGTATGGGTGTGAAAAAGTATTCGTATGAGACACATATCCACACACCACTTATAGCAGCAAGGTAATAGGATTACATTGAATACACTACCTCAAATCAATAGAAATATGGATTTACAGTAATAAAACTGCATCAGTTACGTTTACATTATTGTGTTGCTTCTTATTTATATAATTACTGGTACAGAAATGTTTTCATGCAGATACACTCTTTATGTATTAGGATAAACATGTCTTCATTTTCATTTTCCATTGCTTATATAGTGGGCGCAAATTTTCTATCAACGTACAAATAGACACGAGATATGTAAACGTCACTGCAAGCAGCAATTTTTAAGTAGTCCTTCAAATCCAACAACGCTGCCGAATACCAAACTAAACGTAACGAAATATCTTTGCAGCAGAGATGAAATAGGGATGATTTATTAACTACATTCATAGTCTGAAGAATATATTTCATTTATTGATAAATTTTTTGTAATTTATGTACTATGGCTATTCAATGTGTGTGAGAGGTAGAGAGGAAGAGCGAGAGCGAGAGAGAGAGAGAGAGAGAGAGAAAGAGGAACAGAGTATCTGAGAGAGAGCGAAAGAGTGAGAGAGAAAGATAAAATTTACCTGTATATTACAAATGGTTATTATGTATGAATTATTATCATTATTAATTAATATCATTATTAAAATTATTATTACCATTATTATTATTATTACTATTCTTATCATCATGTAGAATGCTTCTTACTGACTGAATAAAATGTTTTCAATGTCATTTACGTTAGTCCAAGATATCAATTTCTTTTTGCGCTCTATTCTCCAAGTTAGTTTACAATGTAAAAATATATACTGTTTACCTACAATTTTTCTAGTGATTTTTATCGCCATATTGGTATCTCCATACACGAATCGCTGGGCTCGAGTATACCTTCGCAACGTATGTCGACGACACGTCTTACCGATTTCTTTCAGACGATCTGCCTGTCGTTGATCCGTGGCACGGCCGACGAAGTGGTACGTAAGATCATTTCAAACAGTGGAGTGTTAGTGCGTATCCTTATCTATGAAGCATGACAACAATCCAGCTCAAGGTGCCAAACGATCATAGGCTTGACATCTTTCAGTTTTCGCTTTTTTTTTCCCAGTTACGATTGACTGTTATGCACGAATGTGTGATTATCAGAGATCGTATACTTCTTAAGCTACGATATATAATAAATTCGATTTCCATTCTCGGCCTCATGACTCATGCCATTCTCAAAATTTGTTCCCTCGCTGTGATTCCGGTCATTCTTTTTCTCGCTTCCTCCTTTCCTCTCGCTACGTTGTTTTCTCCTTTCTTTTGCTTACTACTTGTCTTTGTCCATCGTATACGTCCCTCTCTTTCCGCTGCTCCCTGCAACATGTCGAGAGTACCAGCGGCGCTCACATGGGTGCCGTGTAAATTATTTTTATCACTACGTAGACTTCAGCGAAATAACCTGCTGTTGCAAGGATTCCACGTTTCGCACTACATTCCGGCGAGTGTGGCGAACAACATCGAATTCAGTTCCTATACGTAGGTTTTTTCATTTCTCTGCCATAAAGGTCCATTATCCCTTACGCATACTACCCATTTTCGTAGTTATTTTTAAATCACCCGCGGCGCAAAACTACGCATCGTGGGTTTATAAAGCTATTCAATTGAAAATATTTCGAAGACACGAAAGCATATAAATATAGTCCCGCTTCTTTCTCATGATTTTCATTCCCACGCCCAGTACCTTTTATGGTAGGCAGCTGTTATTTTTTTCCATCTATTCGTCGTTTTTGCTCTATTCGCCTTGTTCTATTCATAATCAAATTATGTTTGCGCTTGTAATTAATGCTTTTGAAAGTCGTTCTATTGGACAAATTTCACTCTTTATTTTTTGTTTAATAACTTTGAATACGATAACTAATATAGTTATTGCCGATTTTATTACCGCTTGTTCAAATATTGTTATACGAACGGCAGACATTTTTTTCCATCCCCCTGAATAGCGAAAGTTTTGCGAATTTGATCGATTTCGTTTGTTTTCAATCTTGAATTCGTGACGCATATTAAATTATTTCAGCTGCGGCACGAAGGAAGTTTGAACTAATTAGCATGTATTGAAGGCTCGTATACTGTCAGCAGTGTGAAGTAAAAGTGCGCGGAATGAAAACATATGTCAATTTATTTGTGCAGTGTACTTTTGTATAAAATATTTAAAAGTATAGAAATATTAATTCATAATTATTGATACTCTAAGATCATATACAATGGCCGCAACGCAACTGAACAGAGCTCGAACTATTAAGAAACTCGAAAAACCCCGGCCGCTCAAACTTAATCAGCGCCACTCGACCGTCGATGGGCGGATTACGACAGGTAAATTACATTAATAGTATAGTATCATTATTAAATTATCCGTAATAACGAAAAAATGCAAGCTAATAGGATTGAAGCAATGAAGTGAAACCTAAAACTTTCAAGCTGTTTTGATTAATCTTCTACATTAAGAATAAGAAAAAAAATTATATGGTACTATTTGAAAATATATACTACATTTTTTTTAGTGGAGGACATAGTGTCCTTGATCGACAACGTTGCAATGCAACTAACTAATGGTTTCCATGACCGAATGCTACAAATGAATGTGATCACTATGTGCAACCATCTCAAACTATATGCACATCAGCTAGAGGCTATTTACAAAGGTACATATATAGATATAGATACAGATATGTATACGTAAAGATGGTAAAGAACGCAACGATAAAGATTGTTATTGAAAAAAAATATTCTGACATGTAATATAATTTGTACATACAGATCAGCTGGACAGAGCTTTTGTTGCGATCAGGAATGGAAGCCAAGACGAGAAATTAGACTTGACGACTAGGGTTCACCTGCTGGAACTTATCGAGTTGAGAGCAAAGCAATGGCGTCATACGGATTCTATGGATGTGTATTATACCCAAAAATTATCACATTTGGATAATGTAAGTTAACAAATCTTGTTTTATCTAACAAATATGTCGTAATAAACGTTATGACATGATTAGGCAGAAACAATTCCTGATACACCTACAAATTCGTTGGCATCACCTTTGATGAGTATTACTTCACCAACAACAGCACCGTTGCTGGGGCCTGGAGAAGTGATAAAGAACAGCGGAAAATTTGTGAAGCCTACACGTATTCCTGGAAAGAATTATTGCAAGGACGAAGTTGTTATACGTAACAGTGATTCGGGCAAAGGTAAGAGATATGCACAATGCACATATTTTTCTTACATATTAAACAAAAGATATATACATGATACTTCGTGTAAAGTGAAGTTTGATTCACATTTTATATGATGTTCATTCTTTGAATTTCTTTTTTAAGATATTTCATTTATTGCTCTTTCCGCTAAGACATTGCTTGTGCAACATGAAGTTTTCATTTCTTTGCAATAAATTCATTCTAAAAATATTCATTTTCACGTATCTTACAATAATTTACACAAAAAATACAGTGATGGGAATAAAGGGACGGCGTGTTCACATGATCGAACAACTCAGCCAGACGATCATCTCCTTCCAGCGAGGTAAAAAAATGAGTTGCAAGCAGCTTCTCAGCATCGTGCTCATGCATAAAAAATATGATAATCAATTAATTCTATGAACTTTCAATGTCTTTAGCTACTTTCTAATAACTCCATAATAACTGAACCTGCACAAAGTGAGATGATTTGCAATGGTTTGCTCGTTTCAGTCATACATGATTTTGTGATGGTACATTTTTAAGGATTTTCCTTAATGCACAATATGTACTTAAAATTTTACATCTTTTTCAGAGATTTAAAATTAATCTTAACCTTTCCAATTAAAGAAATGTAACATTTCTTTATTCCTGCAAATGCATAATACTTTGATTAATTAGATTTTAACTAAATTAGACACATAAATTAAATTCAAAATATACATCCAATCTATTAATATATTTTATTTACACATAAATCTTTTGATATGTATCATAATCTAATTAGCATTATAGCTAAGAAGTGACACAGAGAATTATGAGAATTAATATAGATTCTGAAATCCATACTTTGCAGATATACTGTAGTGATGTTTGAACAGATCTGTATGTGTATTTATGATTGAGTTTGAGGCGAGATTTTGTTTCACTTATGTCTATTATTTCCAACATTGCATGAATTCATCACGCCTTAACTATAACAATATAAAGTGTTTGATTTTTAATAACATAGGAACAGCTTACTTTATTTATCGGAATCTTGGATAAGCATTATGTTATTGCAACTTTAAGCTTAGCAAAGTTTAAATATGGTTACTAAAATGTATTGAAAGCAATATCTCAATAATTAAGCAGCAAAGGACAGGTGTCCGATGTACTTCAAGACATTTCTTGAAGGTGAATATGGTTACCTGCTTGTTTTTCTTCTCTTCTCATCTATTTTGCTGTTGTAAAATATATTTTAACTATCTATTCCAAATTCATAATACATACGTATCTTCTAGATTGTGTGTTTTATTAAACAACCATGAAACATAGTCAATTATATGTTCTAGACCTCTTTAGAATCTCATGTTGAAGAAGGACATAATATTTAATTGATAAAGATGAGAAAGCATATCCTTTTATGCCGTATATTCGATATGTGTCATGATTAATATTTATTAATACATATGTAATCATGTATCTCTATGCTCTGCAATAAATTAACAATCCTGTGTACAGGTTAATTTTTATTATGCCAAAATACATATATAATTATCTATTTAATATTATTGTATATAATGCATTCATTTTACAATATACTTTATTCTTTAGTAAACCCTGGAGCAAAAGAACGACTTGTCCAAATCACGGGTACTTCTGAGGACAAGATACAGTAAGTACAAACATCTAATACTTTACAGATATGTCGCTTTAAGATATTACGATTAATATAACCATTGTTTTCTGTTTGCGAAATCATTGATATCAGTTATGCGAAGGACTTAATAAAAGATACGATACAACGAAATGCATCACCGGTGAGATTGGAGCAAGGTGGAGGAGAAAAGGGAGGTATGGGTGGATCCAGTTCCTCATTGAATAGCAGTGCATCGGATGAAAGTAATCGACTACAGCAACAGCAGAATTCTCGTATAAGAGGTTCGCTCCTCCACAGCTTCTCCACCAACGACGCCAGCATAGGCGAATACAAATATACGGTTACGGTTGGTAACCAATCTCTTAAAATCACAGGATGCAATCTGGATCTTGTTAGGGTAATTATTTTTGCTTTTTCACGCATGTAATAAATCATACTGTGTCCTAATCGATCCTTATAATTTATCAGACTGCAAAGTTGGTACTGGATGAATATTTCTTGGGCGACCCTGAACATTTTGGAAGTGCAATAGAGTATTTTAATTTTGAAGAGGAACCTGCCTATTGCGTATCAACTTCTAGTACGCAACAAATACCTCTAACTCCAAACAATAGTAATGCATTGGGTAAAGAGTTAAGTTTAGACAGCGTTCCTACCTTAGAAAGTGAAGAGACTTACAAAGCTCATCTAAATCCTGAAGTGCAACAACCTCAACAAGGTGTTTAATCTGAATAAATTGATTAAATGAATATGTAGTTGAATTATATTAGCAGGAATGGCCATGCTACAAAGTAATGTATTTTATCTAGTTCCAGAAGCTAGAGAGCTCACGTATGAGTTTTTATTGCTGTGTTCAACTGGTCCTTATGCAAAGCGACCACCCGCAGATTGGGATCGCATTCAAAAGGAATGTCCCAGCATTGTTCGCAAGGTACACCACTGTGATACCAATGCTAATCACGTGACATGTGGTACTGTTAACGCTAATCTTGCTTGCAAGATGACTAATATTTAATGTCCCCGCATTGATAAAAATTATTTATTTATCCATTATCCTGAACGTAGTTCCAAAGATTTCTGACTGATATTATGATTTTATTTGAAATGTTTACATGAAATTAACTTAGTATTTGTTAATAACGCATTTAGTAATAAAATGCGTTCTACTTGAGTAAATAGTATTGGAGTTGCTAATCAATATTATAATTATTATAAAAAAAAAATGATCTGTTAGCATATACATTAGCAATACATTTTAAAGGATATTAAAGGGTTTATTGTATATTAGTCAATATATAATTGGATATGACATAAGTAGTTAAATAATATGGTTATAGGCATACTATGACAGATAAAGAAAAGGGTTTATATTGATATTAAACCAAAGACTTAGTATTAAAATGGTAGTACTTATATTGCTTGATGGAAGATATATTTACATGTAAATCATAATTTTTACACTCGGTGATGGATTATAAATTAGTAACTATTAGTATTTAACAAGTAGATACATTTTAAGGAATATAAGCAGATATACATTGCATTAATACAGAGAATGATTACATGTCAATGTGTATAGTGTAATACATATGAATTAATATATATATATATACATATATATAAAAGAATGTTCTGTACTAAGGTAATATATTTAATGCAGCATTTAGGTATTTTAATGCTACTGGAAATAATGTTAAGGAGAAATATTAAGGTCTTTTTCATAGCTCTTCTTCCATCCTTACGCATATTCTTAAACAAGCAATATAAATAACACCTTTATGCACGTTAAAGACTGACTGTAAAATTTGATATATTAACAATGTAAAAAAAACTGCAACTTGTTGTATTATGTTTGTTAACAAAATAATTTCACGAATTTTATGTTCCTACAATTTATGTTCCTATATTATACAAATATAAATTATGTTTTGATAATGATATTATTATTTACTTAACAATACTTTCGCAATGGAATTTATTGTAACGTATAATCGTGTGATCAGCATTTTTTGCTATTGTAAACGTGCAATTGTTTTTTCCTCCTGTATTGAAAAGAAACTACAAGATAATAAATTAAATTAATATATATATATTTATATACATATATACATGTATTATGCTGTAAGGTGCATGTCGAATTTTTATCCTAAGAAGACTAGTTTCTCCATTTGTGCCGTTTTCCAAGCTAAACACGTTTCATAAATCTGACATAGAGTCATCGTACATTTGGCCACAGTAATTGCCATGCTCTCCTCTGTAAGTTATATTCACAAAGTTTACTAATTTTACCAGATGTGAAATATTACAAAAATATGCAACAGTATCCTTAATAGTCGTATTAATAAAGCATGTTATTTATACAAAAAAAAATGTACTGCTTCACAAAACGAAAGCATGCTGCTTGTGTCTTTATCACAAGGTAAGGCAACATCATATATCATGTTCATGATGTCAACATTAAGTAAATATACTTAATTTGATTGACAGGCACCGATTCGCTGGTTCGAACCGGAGGCATATAAAAGTAAGGTAGCCGCTGCAGGTCTTGTTGCAATATTACCAGCTGGAGAAGGAGAAACGGATCCCGAATGAAATTGCAATTTTCAATGAATCTTGAAATTGTGCGTATATATAGAAACATAGCTTTATGCCAGTTCTTTTACTGATTGACGTATTAATTTACTAAAATCTTTGACTGAAACATTATTTCGTCATTACGTTGATATTTTTGAATTTGAAGAGATTCCATTAGTAATCTTGATAAAAAATTTTAATTTCAAGTTTGCTATGCCAGATGATATCAAGGTAATGGAAGTATATTGACCATGTACACGCTATCGGTACTTCATATAGTACAAAAACAAATTATTGCAGTCAAACAGTGCATTACCAAGACTGCGAGTCAAGTTGTTTAAATTATTTTGAAAGACAGTGATTTCTTTTATAGTCTTAGTTGTAATAGAACAAATTATAGCGCTAGTAAGAAATGAAAAACATGCACGCAATGTGTATGACCAAGAAACTCTTAAATGATGATGTAGCGTTTTTGCTCTTGATCCTTAACATTTTATGGCTAAAACACATGTACCTTTGTCAAAAGATACATGGACTAAAACTAATTTTGTAAGAGGAACGTATGGGGATAAAAATTTGAAAAAAAAAAAAACTTAGAAATACGTAACACATTTGTGTACGCGATGTCAAAACTAATACATTCTTTCTTTTAAATGGCAATATTATTGTCACCGGTAGCCGGAAAAAAGGGACGAGTATCTTGATTTAGAATAGTCTAGTCCTCCTATTGAAAGTAGGATTTACCACTTTGGTAATTACTCTGCTGTGCCACAATAATGGAAAAAAAAAACGAAACTTTTTGATTAATACCAAGATTTTATATTTTATACGCTAAAATGAGGGTGCTCTGTGCAGTATATATTATTATTTTCAAATCGTACAATGAAGAATATTAAAGGTATTCTTACACATAATTACTGTGACACGTTATCATCTAACATTTCACATTGATTATGCAATAGTACGATTAGTATGGTTGTGGCTTTAGAAGTTCCTTAAGAAATACAAAAGATATTTTCTCTCTATATTTATATTTATATCATAGACGGTTTACAAGCTAGAAGATAACAAGTTATGCATAGGCATACTCATTAATTTTGGTGATCCGATGTTAGTTGTTTTTGCCTACTTCGTATTACCGATATTGTTTGCATGTTAATTTCTAATTACCTTCTGGCTTGTAGTATTTGCCAAAAAAATTGAAGTATTTATCCAAGAAGGGATTGTACTGCACAAAGTTTGAAACGCTATGTAAGTTTTTACACTGTTTAATAATTATTATGAATTTACACAAATATTTTAATAAGTTATGTAATAATTTATTTCTATTGTCACTAACTACGGTAATACAATATAATGTTATTGTACTTTGTCGTTTAATAATAAATGAATAAAAGCCACAAATATTATCAATCCCTCAATTATCTCTGTAGAAGGAAATGTAAACAAGTCTGCAAAGCAATGAATTGTTAGTTTTGTTTTTATTTTGTTGTATAATACTCTAAATTTAGTATTTCGATGACTTCCTTACCGACATTATGAACTATGTAGAATTTACTTCACACCAATATCTACCTGCACGAAGTGGATATGCAAATAATTTCACTTTAGCCTTGTTTGACACTATCACTTTTATTATTTCAGTAATGTATAGAAATGTTAATATCCGAAACATATATATGTATTTGTGTATATATATACTTCGAATTTGTGCAAATTCAATTGTACTAAACGTCGATTGCATCCTTACATAAGTTCTTGTAAAAGTTAAAAATGTTACAATTTTTGACATTATGTGCATAAAACATTTGATACTAGAGGCCTATTACCGATTGCATTTTATCATAACTTGTCTTCACATCAATATGTAATAGCTATATTGCAAATCATCGTAAATTAGGAATAATATAATACACATTTAAGATTCTATCAACTTATTAATCGTACATAATACATAAGTCCATACTTGAATATACACGATCAGCTTCTCTCAATGTGACATTTCTCGTGAAGTTTTTAAATATACTCCTAAGTTACAGCAACATTTGTGGTATAATATAACAGGAGAATTTTGAATAGTTAGCCAATCCAAAACTGAGGATATAGATTATAATGCTTAGATTTGAGAAACTGACCTGTAATGTAGCAGGCTATCTAATTATACAATCAATCGTACAACAATTGGCAGTCGTGCAGAACAGTGGTCTTTAAATATATCATTGATAAGACTATTGTAGAAATATGTGTTAAACAGTGATAATGAAACAAATTAACGCGTCATGGCTTATAATATGCGTAAACAAGGACTGCAAAAAACCACCATTCGAATTAAACATTAATGTAACTTTAGCATCGTACACTTGTCTTAAATATATGTATATGTATATATACATATATTTTTTCTTCGTGTGTATATATATGTATACACACACACTTATGTTTGACAATGGTTATTTGTATCTGCATATAACACAGATTTACCAGAATACTTAATATTCTGAGATAAATAATTGGTAGCACGGTTTATTCTAGAGATAATGTAGCAGCAGATGGTAAATAATTTGTATTTTTAATTCATCTTTCACTACTATAATTTGAGTCCCATTTCACTTAATTACACAAAAGATACTATTTTTACTTGCTAATAGAATGATGAATACCGTTCTCATAGTCTATATAGAATCAAAGTATTTTCATGAAATCATTGCAAGTGTATATTGCAGATAAATATTCGCTAGAACGGCTTATCATCACATTCAACGAAATGACCATGCATTACACTAATATTCATTATTGCTAAGTGAGCAGAAACGGCAAATGATTAACGGTACAAAGTCATTAGTGTGATTGCAAGGTCCGTACGTGTACAAACATTAAAAAAATGTTAAAGGATACATTATTTTCACATTTATTACAATCTAAATATTGTTTTATAAAACATAAATCGCTAAAAGCGATAATCTACTTAAATACATCGGTGTAGCGTAATCATTTTTGGGACGATCCATTCCAACTAAGTTCGCTTTCCACATTTCCAGTTTTATAAAGTTTACACTTAAAAAAATGTATGTGTTACCTTAATATACTAAAACATTTTAATGAATATCATAAGTGGTCTTCTATCCATGATATATCTGTTTACGAGAATAGCCGAATGAAAATAATATAAAATTGACTGCTCATGCAGTAGATGTTAATATTAATCAGATACTTGTGTTAATCATATGGCTGGCAATGTTTTAACGAATATTCCTATTTACAATGCAGCAGCCTATATTTATTGAGCACCTCTGTATATAGAGGTTGCGAAAAAATCTTGTACTATTAAAGTAATAGATGTTAACCCCTAGATTTAGATTCATTGCACAAATTCTGTGCTACTCTACTACTCCACACGTATAAGAAATGTCTACCTAATGGATTTAATTTTCTATATTCGTCAAGTGATTTAATTTTATTACTTAATTATTTATAACATTAATTGAACGCCCTACGCAAATCTACGCGACCGCTAAAACCTGCGCAATGATTGCCAAGCGATCAGATTACTATAAGTATGTATTAATTACACACTGAATATAAAGTCTCCACCGAAATTTAATACGGTGCTCTATATAAAATATCTTCCCACACTCTTACATGTATTTTTTGTGAATATAAAAAATTATACCATCACTTTTTCTCCCGATATTAAAACAAAAATTCACTAAATACAATCAGTGGGAGTTATCTCGTAATATCCTGGATGGGGTTAAAAGACATAGTCCGGACCTGCCATGTCTATTGCCCACCTAAACTTATCTCTCTGAGTTTTATTATAAATTTTCTCGATGGGAACATTGTTCTTTTTACACCTGTGCACAAGAAAAGTCGTTAGAAATATCTTAAATTAACCTTTTTTTAAACTACAATACACGAATTACTTACCATGCAACCGAAATTCTGGGGTCAAGATAGTTTAGCTTGGAAGTACCCAAAGCAATTTCTTTATTTTCTTCTCTATCAGTCGCTTGGACTTCCAGCTTTGTCAGTTGTTCCTTCAATCGCTCGAGCGTCTTCTTCTTCTTCTCATAGATGCTATAAAGAAATTAAAATATAATTTTTGTTTCACCCAAATGTCATAGACTTATACAAATGATATCCAACATACACTTTCTCTTTAACCGAGCCATGCTTTGCATCGCGTTTGGCATCCTTTGCCTGCATCTCTGCTTCATTTATAGCTTCTTTCTTGGCTTCTATCTTAGCTTTCAAATTTTCCATGGACTTCGCATGCGTTTTAGGTACAGAACGTTGATGGTTACACAATATGGCAACTGCCCGATTTGCTCTATTGTAAGACAAAATTTTCTCAGCCTCTGTATCATCAGGATTTGTCAATTGATCTAATTGTTGCTGTAACGTCCATGATGCATTGTACGTCCTAAACACTTTAGCCGTCAGACCTTCCATCAGCTCATTCAAATGTTTATTCATGACTGTGGTATTTAAGCGATCAAATAAATCGTCACCAGGAGATTTATTCTCCATAAATAGCTGAAGATTCTTAAAAACCCGCTTCTCTACTGGCACCTCGTTATAATATCTTATGGAATCTTTACCTGAAATACATTTATAATAAGAATATACACCAGTGAAAACGTTTAAACTACTTATATGCCTATTAAACTTACCTAGAAAATCAAATACAACAACATATTCCCTGCCATCTTTTTGCTCATGTAAAGAGATATGTTCCACCCGCAAAGAGCAGCAGCCGACAGTATCAGCTTGATCCTCGTCTTTTTCATTACCAGCCCTAAGTGCCAACTTGTCAATAAAGTATAATGCTACAGCTCTTTGTCTTATACGCATTTCTTTGCTTTTCCAGTCTTCTCTGTATTCTGCACGAATTTTATCAATAGACTGTGCCAATTTTCTGGCAGTCTCATATTTTTGCCAATCTTTTTCACCTTTGAGTTTACTGGATGGATTAAGCATAACATATTTCACTTGCCCTTGAATATTTTCTGTCCAAGAAGCAAGCCAAGTAACATTAGGATCATGCCTGATTTCTTTCCATTTATGACCAGGTGGTGGTTTTGGTATATTGGAATCTTTTGAACAATTGATGAGAACTTCTTCAGGCATAACCCTTTTTTTCAATTTACCCATTTTAGGGTGCTCACCGCGACCTCTGAATAAGCCAGGAGGTTCAATTTTAAAGTTCCCTATTTTTTCTTTATGCCCGTCAATCGTGCAAAAACCATACTCCTTTTGAATTTCTTCATTTTTCTCTTTTATTTTCTGCTTTTCCTCTTTCGTCATTGCTTTTCTCTCTTCGCTTTTTTGAAGAAAATACGCATGCATTTCTTTGAAATTGCATTTACTCAGATCCATAATTTTTGCTCTTTCAGAATCTGTCATTACTTCTCTCCAATCATGGAAGAAGTTGGTATTAAATGCTGGTTTGGTAGTATAATCATGATCTAACATGCGCGCATAGAAGGTTGCTACTTCTTCCGTATCTTGACTCAATTTCATTTCCTTTCCGTGATAATAAAATTTTACGTCGGGTGGAAGTGGCTCGTATGGTGGTGCAAATACTGGTCCTTTATGTTCTAAGAATGTCCACTTTGTTCCATCATTCTTCTTTTCCTCTTCCCACCTAAATCACAAAGTGTATTATTTAAAGAATAATTAGAAATATCGGAATTCTAAAAAGAACAACGCATAAGATATTTAGCATCTATAACCTGAAATTAATTGGAATATACGATGACGCATATTTATGAGAAAAAAAACGGACAGAATTTAACAAACACCCGGAGTGTAAGAGCGAAGTTACACGCATCAATCGTTTACCCATTTGAAATAAATTTCAAATTCATAAAAGCTTTTTACTGGATACTGGCAAGCATGGTATTGATGACAGAGAGTGAGGTTATGTAATTGCCCGATATCCCGCGCGAGATTTAAAATTTAAGAATAGTACCATTTCCACACTTCTTGCTCCTCTTCTTGCTTCTTTTTCCTTGGACTGGGATTCTCTCCTTTCGATGTCCTTGCACCCTTTTTCTTTGGTTTCTATAAAACAAACATTGAAATTGTAATCATAATATTATAGAAAACAAATATGCAAAACATGGAAATCGATGTATGTTCACCTCTTCCGGTTCATCAGAATCATCTTCTTCCCCATGTTTTCTTTTCTTTTTTTTCGTCTTTGAAACGCTCTTCTTTGTTTTCTTACGAGAAGATAGTGGCAGATCCTCTTCTTCGTCACTCTCTATTTTTCTTTTAAACTTCGGCGAGGACATCGATCTTGAACACTGTAAAACATGGAAGCAGTAAATTTGATAATACTACATACTTTATAAATTACGTATACAGTAGATAGGCATTGTGATATCACCAGTTAAAAAAGAATTGTATTATTAAAGTTACATTGTGCATACCAATGGCATATCTTCATCAGACTCTTCTTCCGTTTTAATAGTTGTATTATGAAGCTCTGAAAGTCTTGTATCATTCAAATCGGAATCCATACTTCCTTCCTCCTCTTTAACAGGTTCCTCGTCATCTTCATCCTCTTTAATGTAAAGCGGTTGTTCCTCTCCACTATCATCGTCATCTTCAGGCTCTATTTGAGAGATAGGTTCGTCTTTCACCTCTTGCTTTATATCATGATTATAGTGATATCCTTCACTTTCTATATGATTAGGTTTCAAGTCAATCTCTTCCTTTATTCTAACATCCTCTTTTTCCTTGTCTTTCCTATCTCTCTCCTCTTTATGCTTAGATTTTTCCTTATCATGACGATGGCGATCTTTGTCTTTGTCATGGCGATGTTTATCTTTGTTGGACGAACTATGTTTATCTTTGTCTTTTTCAGAAGAGCGATGCTTTTCTTTGTCAGTCGAGTGAGATGTGGAATGTCTCTCTTTATCTTTCTCCGATGAATGCTTTTTCTCTTTCTCTTTCTCCTTAGAGAGACTCTTGTCCTTGTCCTTTTCACGAGAACTAGAACTCAAGGAGCTATGTTTATGTTTATCCTTATCCTTGCTTCTTGAACCTTCCTTTTCTCTACTGGAGTTGTCCTTATCTTTCGAGCTGCTATGGTGCCTGCAATAACGTGTTTGAATTTCGACAAAAATAAAGTGATAGATACGCACACCAACCAGTTAAACATTTTTTGTAATTTCATACCTATCTTTATCCTTTGAGCTAGAGCTAGATTTATGATGATGTTCTCTGTCTTTACTCTTGTCTTTATCTTTGTCTTTTTCCTTGCTAGAGGAGTTACTACTTTTATGCTCTTTATCCTTGCCAGAGGAAGAGCTGCTCTTTTTGTCCTTGTCTTTATCCTTGCTGCTACTACTACTGTCATGTTTATCCTTTTCCTTTAAAGAACTAGAACTGTGTTTATGCCTATCCTTGTCCTTATCTCGATGTTCACTCTTGTGATTTTTGTCTTTGTCTTTACTCCTATCTTTGTCTCTATGATCCGACTTATGTGAACGTTCCTTTTCTTTATCCCTATGTTCAGATTTGTGTTCTCTTTTTCGGTCAAAGCCATTGGACATTCCATTCAGATGAGCATCTAAGACAAATAGAGATTCGTGTGTTTTGCGTGTTAATACTTTCATATATGTATTAATTATTACTTTGCCCCTAGTTAAATTGGAAAAAATATTTCATTCAATTATATAGCTTTATCCATAATTATAAATGTGAATAGTAACAGTAAATAAAAATATTTTTCAAATCTCATAATTTGTTTTTACTAAATAATTGATCAAAGTAATAATAGATCCAGTTCTTTTTTCTTTCTGTAATATTATTACATTGCATATCAAAATCGCGTGTATTTCATGTATAGTACAATTAATGTTAAAAATATACATTTTGTATTATAAATAACATGAAAAATTAATTTCCAAAATTAATATCTAGAATTCAGAATGCCTTTTGAAGTCATTTATAATTTTATGTGGAAAGGCCGAGATACATTGTATTAACTTTAGATCCACGCGGTACAATAAGTAACATATATCAAATAATCAATTTTGCATATTAACGGAGGTCGAAAAGAAACCTAAAATTTGATTTGTAGGAAGTCGTAAGTTGTTCGAACGCTTCGTCGGAATCGAAACACGTGTCGGACCGGTCGGGTCGTTGGCAGCCCAACTCCCGCAGTTGTTGCGTTCAACATAATATTCGAAGCCCTGCAGCCCCGATTTTCTCCTTAGTCAGAGTACGTATGCTAACTCCACGAATATACGACTTACCGCTATGATTCCCAGAGGCATTGATGTTCTCCTTGGTCCTTCTTTCCTAAAACAAAAAAACGTGTCCTAAGGCATCATTGTACTACCAGTTCGTCGAACGAACTTCTGCCCCGTATCGGACTTAACGTCTGGCGGTACGAAGTGAGGCAGGCAGGACTTAGCCGCAGACGCCATTTTGGGACTTAGAAAAATTTCGCGTCCGTGGTCGTACCATATCTCCAAGAGGAAAGCGCCGATATACGAGCGAATATCGAAAAACCGTACACGTAGACAAATGCGTACCAACGAGTTGATGCGGGATAGCCACTTACCAAATCGGAATTAGGCTGCGATGATGGTTGCTCGAGCTCCATTTCTCGTACAGAACGCGACTGATAGTCTCTGGCAGCGCAAGAGCTAACAGGAGCGAGAGAAGTAAAGAGGAGTGGAGACACTCACACACCAGTCAGTACTCTGCCATACACTCCGCGCGAGACTGCAGAGTCTACGCTTAGGTCGTATAGGATGCTCAGTCTAAGTGTCAGAAATGTGCGATTGCGCATGCACGTCGATGCTCCGCCTCTTCGATCCTCGATGAAAGCCCTCTTCCCCGCGGAACGCTTCTCGAAGAAGCGTTCACATACGGTGTGGATGACCGTTCTGACGATGTAACCTGTAAGCACTGAGGAGCGATTTAAACCAGACGTCGGATAATTCTGCGTAATATCAGTATCGAAACGTTCCGTGCGAGTCCGTTTTACGAACAAAGTCCATCCTGAAGATTCTGGTCTCTGTATCGCGCGTTGTGATTTAGTCAAATATCTTGATGGAGTAACACGGATTTGATTCGAGATTTATCGCGAATTCACGTAAAACATGTATTTTTCGATGTATTTAATTACATTCGGTTGTAACGCGAAGGCTTATCGCGGAAGTACTATTACGAGCTGACGAAGAATTTTTTGACGCGTAATGTCATCGAAAAATGTCTCTAAATGTTATTCTATATGTTAATGTAAATCGTAGACAGTGCTATTTTTTATAAAATGGTTTCCGCGTGTTCTTCAACATTGAAAATACTACAAAAAAAGTTGCAAGAATTTTCCAGCTGGTGTATAATAATTCTTTTATAAAAATACATGTATTATTTTTTATCTCTTTCAATACCAATTAAGAAGGATGTATTGAATTTGGACATACATTATCCTACAATGTTCAATATTATCCATTGTATACCTTTATTACACATATGTAGACGATGACATGACCTGTGCCAATATATAACTAGGTTTAAAAGTTTGACAGTTACAGAAAAATGCACAGCCAAAACTTATTAATGAAATCAGTATTACAAAATTTCAATGATTTTTATAATATAATCATCTATCTACAGTAACATAATAGTTTTGTACAATGTTAAATCAGTGATGATAGGATGTTATGTGTGACTCGACACAATTGGTGCACGGTTTATAATCTTCTTTTAACGTTTTTCGTATTTCGGTTTTCCACTGCTTGTCATCGGTGTCTTCGTTTTTTGAAAAACAAATGCAGCATATAGCGCTGAAAAATAATGGTTATATTTATTACATACATGGATTATATTACTGTACGCAAATGCAAACTTTCCTACTCACAAGCAACATCCCATTCGGATTGCGATAAAGTACCAATTTTACGATGATCGGGTACGTTTTGCATGTACTGTACAGCATGTTGATAGTCCTGTGTGGCTTTACCAAGTAGGGGCACTGCGTGGTATGGTGGATAGGTTTCTAAAGCTTGAATCTTCCCTAACAGCGACCTTCCTTCGTGTTTCATTTGTTCATAATAGCTATCAAACCTTTAATGAAATTAAAGGGTCATATTTATGCTTAGTGATTAACACCTCGATAAGGATTGATTAAAATATTCATACAGCATTTATTACCCTTTGAACATTACTAAGTCAAGTCCGAATTTGGAGGCTAATTTGCAGAGTATGGGTGGATAAACGAGAAATTCTGGACAATTAACAACGCCTTCTAGCTGAAAGTCATACTTAGCACCAAATAGCGGTGGCTTTTCTTTGTCTATAGATGAAAACTCTACAGTATAAATATCATTGCCAAATTTGTTCCCATCTGTGTTTTGCCATCTGGAACTGTGAGACGCGAAAACACTTGGTAACTTGTACATAAAAAATATGATCAAAGTGATACATAAATATAGTATTAAAAATGGTGCATACACCAGATCATATGCATTTGGAATAGTTCCAACAAAGTATCCTCCAGGCTTCAAGCATTCACTGGCATTTCTGAACATACACTCTGCCTGCGGCAATGACTCGAAGCAGTAATGGAAGGCAAACTGGCAGCTAACTAAATCGAGCTGTATACTGGCATCTTTGTACTTCTCCCTTAAACGAACCTGAAAGTCTTCTGCTTGACCAATTCTCATTGATAGATATGTGTACATACAAACAATAAAAAGCTATTATATTGCTCCAGATAACATACTTTCTCAGTTATATTTATAATCTTGTAAGCTAACATACGTATTCACATATTTTATATTCATGGAGAATCAATACTTGTATCAATAGACCTTAATAAAGATAAAGCATATAAATACCTTTGTACAATCGGCCACTATAAATTCTGCTTTAAAAATTGGCTCAAACCCTTTTTCATTGTTACACTTCGTTACCATATCATTATACCTTTGCTGACATTGCTCAATTGATACATCAGCTATATCTGCACAAATTAAATGTCTAACATTTTTGTTCCTCCACTTAAGAAGATCACCACCTTTTCCACAGCACATATCCAAGATTTTTACGGATGTTCCATGCATCTTTTCCTGATTTATTTTGGACAAGTATTCATCTGTATGTACACATCAAGAATTAATTAACATCCAATAGTATTAATGTTATGTATTCTCCCCAATAACATTATTATATCAATAAAAAATTTAATTACTTATGAGCATGCTTTTTAGCCAATTGTTGAAGTTTCTCATGTACAAAATACGACTCTGATTTCTTCGAGCAATACCCTTCTCTTCCAATGCATTATAATGCTGCGTAACCAATACAGTATTGTCGGCAACCTGTTCTGTTTTTTCCTCCGCTTTGTTTTCTCTGCTGCTACCAACTGACAAATCTGACGGTGTACTCGAGCTCTACAATAAACAGGAATTTTAGGGCAGAAAATTAATGACAGGAGGCGGGAATTTTAATAACGAAAAAACTTCGTACGGTAGTAAAATTAAGCGTACTGAATATTTAATCAGTTCAGCATCTGATGGTTCTGAAGTGCGTCGCCTTTTTTCAGGAACATAACCGCTCTCGGAGTCTTTGCGTTTAACGACTTTCGACCTTGACGGTACATCCTCCCCTTTCGACTTTTGCGTAGCGTCCTCGGCACCCCGCTTTTCCGAAGACGTTATCCCTTGTTTATCCTGTGGCTTTTTTGGCGTTGCAACGCAAGGTGCAGACATTTCAATATGACAATTTTACGAAATGGTCAATTAGAATTTGCCTACGCTTACAAATAATAATTGCATATACCGACGGACCCTATGCTTCAGATAAATCCTACGCGAGTCGTTATTATAAACTGAAGAAAAAGAAAAGGAAGCCCTTGCTAATAGTCACGCACGCTAAACGATTACAGGATCCGGATATACTTATGGCGATGTCAAGACAATGTTAGTTCTTTATAACAGAAGCTGCCAGGATGGCGCCACGTTCATTCGGCACTTATGATAATGCAGTCGTTCATAGAGCTATAAAAACACCGTGGTTTTGGATAGATAGTTGCAAAACAGATAGTCGTAAACAACGACATTTGCAAATAATTTATAACGCTCCGGGACCTCCGTTTCGACGCTCTCTCTCCGGGATTTGTTATCCTTATTTTCTAATGATACCAACTTAAGTACACTACGTTGCATCGCTTAACTTACGCGGAGGTTATAGCAAAATGGAAAAAAACGAAATACGCTGGTTGTTATTAATCATTTTATTTACAAATGAATTGCGGTAATGTAGCATTTATTTTTCATCAACATAATCATACATGTTTTCACAGGAAATGCATGATCAGTGTATTTTTATTTTATAATTAGAATTATGAATGACTCTTTATTTTACAACATTGTTTTCATTATCATAAATAATTGCATGCGATTAAACTGTATTTTCTTATTTGAGCAGTATGAAAACCTGTATTTTAATGTTTTAGTAGTGCGTATATGTTAAAATATTCTTAATAATAACCGCAAAATGTACTTTCAAGCGCTTATGCTATATAATATGTTATAGATATTTATATAGTCGAATAAATTAAAAAAACGAAGATAAATTACCTACAAGCATTTGTATTGATACCTGGGAAATTTGGTGATGTTTACATTCGGCAGTGGTACCACTCATTAGCAAATGAGTTTGTAGAAAAGTGTACTGCAACAGTATTTGAACTTATTTCGTTTAATGTAGGTAAATATACTAGTACTGCTTTCAAAGGCGTGTCATAATTACTTCCCGTTAATATCAAACTCTCATATTGTAAAATATAAGAATGTTACATTCGCATACCTTTGGTTTACAAAGTTGGTATGTAGATGCTGAATTTCTTTTTTACTTGCACCACACCGTCTCATCTATTATCTGATCTAGATTTGTTGTGTGTATGACATTCTTATCTATCAGCTTATCTCAAATTCAATAAGAAACCAAGATAAATAATAGCACAGTGCTTGGCTGTCAAGAAAGATCATGGTACATTATTGTTTTAGGTATTTAAGGTATTACCCACATAAAATTTAGCTAAGGAACAGAGGCCTTTATCCATCCTGTTTTATGCAACAGATATTGCATGTACCGTAAAACCATGGACAATTTTCCAGCGCAAAGGTATGAGACCAAAATTGAAACTTTTGACACATGTATGATTGACGCTGCAAATCAGCAACGTGAAATTCCTGCGACCATGAGTGGACAAGTACCTGCTCAGTCGGTTCAAGTTGACAATCAAGAAAATCACGAAACATCGGCGTTGCATCAACAACAACAACAGCAACCGCAGTCGCAACAAGACCAGTCTAATCATGTTTCACAAGTTCAACCCAATAGTCAGCAAAGCATGACCCTTACTCCTGTACGATTACCAGCTATACTCGATGGTGAATTTTTCACAGTTATCAGAGTTGAAGATACAAATGTTACAGTTAAATGTTTGCAATGTCAAAAACTGTTGAACGGAAATTTAAAGTCTACCGGTAATTTTCTTAGTCATATAAAGGTGAGTAGTGAGCATTTGTGTTTGAATAAATCAAGGCATCTGTTATTATATTTATATTTTATTTATAATTCTTGTTATCTTTTAGAGGGTACATCCATTTATGGTAGATAAAATTAAATGCAAATCTAATCAGAGAAAACCAGCGATGGTGTATATCGACTTGTCAGCAGATAAATGTCCGGAGATTGTTCGAACAAAGCGCGGCTACAGAAAATGCTACAAAACTGTACGTTCTCCTACATTTAGTTTATTTATAAAAAATGTGTACTTGTGCTTTATCTTTATAAATTAATATCTATTTATTCAGGAAGAATGCCAACAAGGAAACGAAGAGTCTTATGATCAATCTGCAGAATGGACAGATTCTCCATTAATTAGGCGACGTAGGTCAGAAGAACCTGAATCAACTGATCTTTTAAAGATATCACATAATAATTCGTTTATGGTAGAGGATGAATTTGATGCAATTGGAAGAAATGTTGCAGCTAAACTTAGAAATATGAGGCTAGACCAAAGAATAATTGCGGAGAAATTACTGAATGATGTTTTGTTTGAAGCGCAACTTGGTAATCTTCACAGAGATTCCAATATTCATGTGTAACAAAATATTTTAGCTCATGAAGGATGTTGAAGTACAAGTGAATAGCATACTATAATTTAGTTGAATAGATGTGCAAACAACATATATTTTTTAGCGAATCAAACTATTACTATACAGCAGACTATATATTTGAACGTCATGTTTTAATATACCACTCTTTTAATAACAGCTAAAGTGGTGTGACACATATATTACAAATATATTTTTGAGTTCCTTTCGCGCATACAAAATAATGAAAAATGTGACTGGTTGGAAGGCATCTTTTGCTCATATATATATATATGTATGTATATATATATGGTGACAGCAGTGAAAAGACTTGTGAATCATCGAAAGCTTAGGTTGGAAGGTATAGATATTTTAATACTTATAGGAATCGGTATAAGTAACTATAATTATTTGTGTACATATATATATGTACTTTTGTAAATATTATTGTATGGTATAAAATCCGCAGTTAAGGAAATGTGCTGCCGATATAGTAACTATTTGTAAGTCTTTTTTCAGACGGAACATTTTTCTATAAATACTATATGATTAAAGCTATTTGTAACTTATAGCCAGTAACGACAAATACATACATAACGTTCTACCTCGGGATTGACATCAGTTCTTTACACAATATTTCTTAAAATACACTACAACTTTAGTTGTTTAACAATTTTCGTTGATATATCATAAAGTACATAAACCTTGTACGATAAAAGGAATATTGTGCGCAAATTTTGTGGCAAAAATACTCTAAACTTAAATATATCCTACACTATTTCATAAATATGAAGGATACACTAATTAAAAATTAATATTCCACAGAATGAAAAATAATGTAGAATACACATAATTTATAAGAATTTATATAACTATGTATAAAAATGATTGCTGCAAGTCTTACATTTTTTTAAAACAAAATTATCTTGGGTATCTGTCAGCTGTTGTATACTCTACATTTCTTTGGTTTAAGTAGAATATGATATACTAAAGTCGACAAAATGCAGAGTGTCATGCTTACAAAAATGGCATAAAATACATAAGAATACCAAAATCCATCCCAATCAGCATAAAAATACCAAATTAATGTTAAAATGGTATTTTGTATCAGTACAAAAATGTAATATGGTAACAACCATTTATCGGCATATTTAAACTTGATTCGATATTCGATCAAGCTGAAAATATAAACCAGTCCCAGCCATAAATTTACGAAGAATGTTATAACGTCATAATATTTTGCATAGTAAAAGAGATATGCCAACATGATTGCGTAATGAAATCCTATCACTCCTAATAAATAATACGGATAGAATTCATAGAATACGGCAATTGCCAATACGCGCGCTGAGATAAAGAAAAACCACCACAAAAATGATAATAATTTGCCTATTGGATCGTCTTCTTCTAATCCCTTCGATGAATATTTTCGTCTTGGAACTTTCAGACTTTCAGCACTCTCTGCTATTTTTTTATTTTCCTCGGCAATAGATACAGATTTTGCAGGTGCTTTAGGTTGGTTCTGATTTTCAGGACTTATATATGTGGAATCTGGTCTCGGAGGTGCTGGTACATCCGGTACAGGTAAAGGTATTACTGTTGTAATTCCACGAAGAGGTGTTGGAGGTGGTGTGATGTGCGCATTCTTTGGCGGTAAAGGGGGAGTTACTGAAATTTGTCGTTCCAAGGAAATATGCGATTCTCCTTGCTCTACAGATTCCTTCTGTTCTTCTAATACTCCCAATTCATCTTTATTTTCGATCGTGTTCTCATCAGGATTTGTGGTATTATCCTCCGGTTTGTTTATTGATTGCAATGGTGTTCTTTCCTCAAAATTACTTAATTCCTTAATATAAAAAAGAAAAATGTATACATTTTTTATTTACTATATTTAGTAAAATATCGTTTATTCTGAAGAATAGACTACCTGAATGCGATATTTTTTTAACCACATCGCCCATGGTAATTTTCGTCCATTTACGCGTTGGCTTTCAAATCTTTGAAAAGAAGTTGTTTCAATAGCTACTACCGCAATGGACATAAAAATCGATAATACTTGTACGATTACTGTAAATATGATACAAAGAATTATTACTTTTGTTATTATCCATATGAGAGCATGGATAAAAATGTACTCAAGAAATATACTTACCAGACTGATTCGTACGATTTGCTAGACTCTCTCTGAACAATAAATGTATTTGAAAAACAGCCTGTGGCGCAGCTTGAAACCAAGCTTGTAAAAAAAAGTATAGTTCAATGGCTGCTGGTGCAGCTGCAACATTCAGTGTTTTCGTTCTCTCTCCGCCTGACAAAATAATCGCGTCCACTGACAATACAATCAGTCCTGCGTATCTACAAAAATTATATTACTATAAATGATATAAACGTATATTTAAGTATTTAAATAATATTGCACAAGTATACAAATTTGTCATATAATTAAATGGTACCTGTAAAGCGCAAAAAATACAAATCCAACAAGTTGACATACTTGAAGAGCAAACCAACCCAGGATACCCTTTGTCACTTTATCATCACTTGTCATCCACCAGTCAGGTCTTGAAATTGTTAGAATAAAGTACGAAAGTGCTGGCGCATATATAAAGGCAATAGTACAACATCCCCAAATCGGGTTATTTTCTCTAATGTGCTGAATAGCAACCACTAGATCCGCAGAAAAATGAAGTATATATACAATGCAGCTAATTAATGTTGGAATAAGAAAAACCAAATAAATTTGCTCTGTTGATTTAAGAGGAACTTTCAAATAGCGTGTAGATTTTCTTTGGCAAATTTCTCCTAAATTCTTCCCCATCTTTTTACAATTGTATGGTTTCCTCCTTATCCTTTTATTCTATGTCCTTCACACATAGTTTGTTAATTATCCGTATCTTTGAATATTTCAAAGTAAGGTAGTCATCTAAAATGATATAGCACATAAATATAATCTCTGAATAAAAATAATACCATTAAAGAACTGAAAATTACTTAAATATCAATATCATACATTACTACTGTATCATCAGGAATTGCTTATCACCTCATTCATGAAGCAATAAAGTTATGCTTTTCCCATGAACTTGACTGTAGAGATTCCATTGCAATAAACGATTCATGCCACTGCTAAATGACGTACAAACAGCTGTTTTTATATCTTATAAAAAACTGAATATCAGAATAAAAAGAACACTTTATTTTTATATACCGTACATAATACATAAATTAGATAACCATGCACAAACCTTAATCCGAAAAAAGGAACATCAAACATAACTGTAGCAGTTTAGTCAGCGTGTACGGAAAACGGGTATATAGCAGGTCAGATAATTTGATAAGATTTCGTTCTGTCCTGTCGCGATAAAACCGTCGTATCTATCGATGCTGCTTGACTAACTGCTATAGAAAGAGTAGAAATTATGAGATGGAGTGAGAGAGAGACAAATACGAGGTTATATTTCTATACCTATAGAATAACATCTGATTGCCACATATGCGTAATATAGTGCGTGTAGCATAATACGCGATCTAAAGTGTGATCGACATACAGGACATTTCATTTTTCACCTTATTGTGTTTGTATAGGCCAGAAAGAGGATATGTTTTTTTTGTGAATGAAAAGGGATAACATTTATATAACATCAAACTTTTATTTCAATGATTAATATAAGTACACAATATAATAATTATTCTCGCACATTTCTTTTTTTATGATATACTATTTTCCCTGGCCTCTTTAGGGTCGGCTGGCTCAAAATCAGCCATGAATGTATTGTATTGATCCATGATATTTGATTCAGGTTTATTGCACTCATCGTCATATTCTGCGCCAACTGACCATAAAGTCTCTAAATCATAGTGTGCTCTTGCTGATGCTGAAAAAATATGTATTGCGATGTTTCCTGAAAAATTGATGTGTATGAATTTAGAAATTCACTGCTAAATTAATCCAATGTGCAGGTTGCCGTTGTTAATTATTTTTGTAGTAAGAAATACCTAAATCCATTGCTATCCAATCTTTTGATTGTTTTCCTTCAACTTTGGGCAGTATGTCATTTTTATGTCGTTTTAATTTGTAAACCTTACGTACAAAGGTAGCAAGAGCTTGCATGTGTTTCTGGGACTTAGCTGTTACTACAATAATGTAGTCTACGTATGAATATTCTGGTGGTACGGCAGCAACAAAAATCTGCTTTGCATTATCTTTTTGTAATACTGCCATAATATCTTCAATGTCAAATACGCCTTTGACTCCCCCTAATAAATTATAATATCAAAACTTATTAAGAGAATTTCATATTATAGATATACATATAAAAAATAGAAACATTTACTTACGCTCCAAATTTAATCCTTCGTAGGGATCGCGGCATTCCGCTGGTTTATTTAAATATTCAAGATTAATCTGTTCCTGCACTTCGTTTACATCGAAAATTATGTCCCCATCCTCTTCACGAAAGGCTTTGTATTTCTTGCTAATTCCTCCAGCAAGGTTATGATCATCTTCTTGATCCGATTCATCTTTCTTACCGGAAAATCTGATTTTATTATTTGTGGAAAATTTTCTTGATAACCTTAATTGAGAATACGTTAATAAACTAGTTTCGCCGTAATAAAAACAGTTGCACAATATTTTTCTTGCCCGGTGCAATCTCGAAAGCATTTGGTTGCGCATGTTGGTTAGGATTTAAAATATGAGGTTATACCACTGGTACGAGGATGGTGCGACTCTTACCACTGCGCTCCAGGCACTGAACTTATTATAGGGTATGCTTTTTCGTAATCTTTGTTAGGATGAGAATCGTTATTCGTGATCGCTCTTATATTATATGTGTATCACATGGGTGGGGTAATAGAAAGATGCATAGAATCTAAGTATATCTTGAATAGTCGTTTTATTGTACTAAACAAGATGATTTATAAAATGGTTACTCTCTGTGTGAAAAACATGTTGACAAAATGGTGCAGGTAGCTTGGTTTGTATACTTCAGGTTGTCGGTAAAGCATCACAGTAGCGGAAATAGCATGTTATTCCTACAGCTGCAACACATATAAAGAATATTGCATTATAGAAGATAAAGATTGTGCAATAATATGGATATAAAATTTAATAATAATCATTAAAATATTACTATATATCATTGTTAGTAGGTTGTACTGTTATATAAATAAAATAACTTTATCCTTTGTTCAAGGACCATACCCATTCAATAATAATATACTACATCTTGTATTATAGTTTACTTACAGAATTAAAATATAGTTTATTTAGACCTCGCACGCATCTTCCTCCTCTTGCGCTTTAGCCTGCGCATTCTCTTCTTACGCCACTAAAGAAAAAAATTAAATGCAACTTAACCTCCTAGATCCTTTGGCTCATGTATATATATGAACATTTCCTCGTTATGTCAAATATAGAGTAACACAATTGACTTTATTATATTAGTTTTTTTTTTATTGAAAATACAAATTAGTTTAGTCGAAGTTTAAGTAATCTGTAGTTCAGATATAAACTTAATATAAGGCGTCGTGTCATATCGAAAGAGCGTGCTCAAGACGGAAAAAATGTATATCATGGCAAACACTACACAAATGTATAATACTTATTTTTTCACAAAAAATATCACGAGCATTATTAACGAAAGATGATTACGCACCTTGGCCCTCATTTTGCGGGGGTTTAAATTCTAGATTGCTCTAGAATTTTTCGATTGCCACGGATTTGTGATCCGCTGCTTCCCTCGACTTCCCAAACCAATATGGAAGAGACGTGATCGTTGCTTCAAAACCCAGGGAACGTCGGTCTGGTAGTTCTCACACCCGCTTCTAGGGGGCTGGAACTGAGTGGTATATTGTTAAACATTGTAAAAGTGTATAAATTTCTATAAAGCAATGTAAAATATTTGATATGGCAATAATCCACCGAAAAATTCACTATTTAAAATAGCAATAATTTTCTTGCACAGTATTTTAGTGTACTGCATGTTGGTTAATTTGCGCGTAGTAAGAGCGCCAAACTTTATACTTATCCGTTCCACTTCCACGGCCCCGCATTTTCCCGCGTTTAAAGGGACCTCCCGCGAAAAACTAAAGCACTTGGCACCTGTTACATATCGCGTTACTTGTAATTAATTGGTAGTGTGGCATAAGATTCAAAGTGAATATAACTGTAGCAAATAATGTCACAGGAACGTTCGTTTTATTGATCGAATTAGTATTTGGTTCGGGACAATTTTTGGACGATTATCTTGATAGGCAAAACAAACAGCTGCAGGTTAAACGCTGTGACGAGTTCTGTTTTCGGAGTAACACGCAAAATATTTTATGCAGTCTGTAATCATTGCATGCTCTAATTTTTCGATTTTTTCGTGTACCAACAGAATTAGTTTGTACTTGAAAAAATGACGAGTGTCCAGACAACTATTCCGTTCAGTATACGAAAAAAATGTTCGTTTTATGGGAAGAAAGAGAATGTTGTAGTGCAAGACTTTTCCAATGCAACTGTCCGGAATAGCTCTTCTTCATATACGCCTACCGTTAAGAAAATTGTTACTTTAAGTAGCAGTGAATCCGAATCAGACTCTGATATAGAAAATACATTAAAGGAAAATGGAATGAAAATCAATTCTCGAGAAAATGGTTTGGTTGTTAAAACACCCAGGCGTATTCGGAAATCTAGTGAATCTGACGGTAAGCAAATTTTATTTTTTTCTATTTTTATATCTATTATATATGTTTCTATATATAGATATGTTATTTATATGTTGTACATATTTATTATAGGAGAGCAAGGTTCTACACCCCCCAAACAAAGGAAAGCAGAAAAGTCTGATTTATCTCCTTCAACACCTACAACGCCTTCAACTCTTTTGGACCGGCTCAATTTATCATCATCTTTGAATGAAAGTGAAAAGTTGATGCCCAAAAAATTATTTGCATTAGATAAATATCGTAATGCACGCAAAGCATTGCATAGTTCCGCACCAGCTAATTTACCTGGAAGGGAAGTGGAATTAGCAAAGCTACAAGAGTTTATTGATAGCCATTTAAACAGCAACACATCCGGTTCACTTTATGTTTCTGGACCACCAGGGACAGGCAAAACAGCATGCCTCTCAAAAATAATGCAACAATCACAAATGAGGTCAAAGTTTAAAGTTGTATATGTCAATTGCACTACAATGAAATCAGCTACAACAATTTATGGAAAGATTATTCAGGAATTGGGTTTGACTGCAAACAAGTCTGGAAAAAATAGCAAGGCTAATATTGAAAAATATTTAATTTCTGACCATAAAATATTGCTTTTGATACTGGATGAGATTGATCAATTAGATAGCAAGAAACAGTCTGTATTATATTCTATATTTGAGTGGCCATCATTACCGAATTCAAAAATAATTTTGGTTGGTATAGCTAATGCTTTAGACCTAACAGACAGAATATTACCTCGATTACAGGCGAGGTGTGACCTAAAGCCAAAATTAATTCACTTTGCCCCGTATACAAAGCAACAAATATCTAATATCATCTCTACGAGATTAAAAGAGGCAAATGTATCTGACGTTTTTACTGGGACTGCTATACAAATGTTAGCTGGAAAAGTAGCTGCTATCTCTGGAGATATAAGAAGGGCGTTAGATATAAGTAGAAGAGTAGTGGAACTTGCGGAATCTCACAAAACTACGCAGATTTTACAACCCACCATTAACAATGGTAAGTTAGCATTAGAAAGTGATTTTTATATTGCAGTGTTCGGTTGAAATAGTAAAAAAAAATTTAATGAATTTAATTAATCACGAAATTAACTGTTTTGCTGATAAATCATTCAGCATGGGTGAGTATAAAAAAATTCATGACACATCAAAAATACTGACCGACTTTCTTTGTGTTACATCTATTTGAATTTACAGGGATTGGGAAATAATTTTTTATTTTAAACATGCTTAAATACTGTATCCTATGATAATTGCAGATAGCCCAAAGAAACAACCACCTACTGCTGAGAAATCAGTCGATTTAAAAGAAGTAATAACTGTTCTAAATGGTGTGTATGGTGGTTCCCAAAATATGGATAAAGAAGAAAGTACTTTTCCCTTACAACAAAAGCTTTTGTTATGTTCCTTTTTGCTTATCTTAAACAAAGGACGAAATAAAGATGTGACTATTGGAAAAGTAAGTATATGGAAAAGAATAATTGCATTAAATAATTCGAAACTTAGAATAATGTTGTACTTATATTTCAGTTACACGAAGTGTATAAAAAAGTTTGCAAAAAGAGGAATATTCATGCTGTGGATATTTCCGAATTTGTTAGTTTATGCAGGTTAATAGAAACAAGAGGTGTATTGAGAATAGCTGGCAAGAAGGAACCCCGTTTATGTAAAGTGAATTTAGAATGGGATCAGGAGGAACTGGATATTGCCTTGCAAGATAAAAATATGATGGCAGAAATTATTAATGACACGACTTGTTTGTGAACATTTTATGACGTTACATTTTTCGTATGTTTAACTGACGAATTTTTAAAAAGTGCCTTACATCTTTAGGAATGTATTAAATTTTTACATGTTTAGCATGAATATTTATATTTACTTGTTTTAATGGATGTATTCTCACATACTTCGAGAATACGGTTAACGATTAAGTAATAAAATTAATAGTAATATACAAATATACATATATATATATACACATATTGTAGGGATAGTTTTTATAAGCGTCGACAGTTGGACTGATTGTAATTTATACATAATTCATAATAATATGTGTTTAAAAACTTACATTAGATTATTTACATTGTAATGCGATGACAGAAGTACCACAATACGTTACTGTATGATTCAAGAATTTTATTATTACTTAGAATTTCAAATAAATAATTTATTTTTTAATTTTATTGCCTCTTGTCATTTTTCCAAGACCGTTATGTATTTCTTGATGTAATTCACGTTGCGCGGTTTAAACGTGCATCTCGATACACCTGCCATCTTTAGGTAAGCGTCACAATTTTAGTGTCTCCTTAGTTGCAAAGCATAGTTTATCAAAAGCAGGAGTCATGTCAGCCCTTCTCGTGCCAGAAATTCCGCCTGCAGGCTTCTCCTTCGATCTTTGTCAAAGGTAAAAAAACATCTTGATAGAAATGTAATATTAATGATCAATATATATATATATTTCAGAATATCATCTTCGGACAATACTCTAAACTATATAACCTATATTTAACTAATACTGCTGTGTCATTTTTAAGGATGCAACCCTTCTCTGAGCTTACCTAACATGAAATTAATACTGATTACATTATAAACTGACTTTTGTTCTTGTGAGCTAATGAATAATGTTATTGTATTTCAGAAATAACACTTTAGTACAGAAGGGATATCAAGCACCGAAAGCCGTGAAAACAGGTACTACAATTGTTGGAGTAGTGTTCAAAGATGGGGTCGTACTTGGTGGTGACACGCGAGCAACCGAAGATACCATTGTTGCCGATAAGAATTGCAGCAAGATACATTACCTTGCGCAAAATATGTAGTGAGTATATAAATATGATGTGACATTAAACTCATGCTGATGTTGATTAAAGCTTGAAATTACTTAACTAAATTATCAATTTCCAGTTGCTGCGGTGCAGGGACTGCTGTTGATACTGAAATGACGACTCAGATGATAGCTAGCCAATTAGAACTACATCGCCTAAATACTGGTCGCATGGTACCCGTTTGTACCGCCAATGCAATGATTAAGCAATTGTTGTTTCGTTATCAAGGACACATTGGTGCAGCTTTAGTCTTAGGAGGAGTTGATTTAGATGGACCGCATCTCTATTGTATCTATCCTCATGGGTGTTCTGACAAACACATGTATACTACTATGGGATCAGGATCTTTGGCGGCAATGGCCGTTTTTGAAAGCAGATGGAAACCTGACATGACAGTAAGAAACGTTTATGTTTACAAAAGATATTGGATAAAATAGTTAATTTTATACTCGAAATATAACAATTTAGGAGGAAGAAGCTAAAAGTCTAGTCGCAGATGGTATCCGCGCTGGAGTATTCAACGATTTAGGATCTGGTTCAAACGTTGATCTTTGCGTAATTCGTAAAGGATCTGTTGATTACTTGCGGCCTTATGACTTAGCAAATGTAAAAGGAAAGCGTCAAATGTCTTACCGCTACAAACATGGTACTACGGCTATCCTTAATAAATCCGTTCATCCGATAATCATAGAATCTGAAACAGTGCGCAAAATTGATGCAGAACCGATGGATACATCATCTTGAAGCTCGTGCTAATTTTTCTTTTTTTAATCTAACTGAAGATACGATGTGAATTTACAGGAAATAAAATCTTAATTACAATACATGGAATCAAGTATTCTTTAACGTTATTTCCTTCAAGCAATATAATCGGTCGATATATTATGTTTCAAACAATTATGACAAACTTAAATACTATGTACGATACTATATTGAATACGAAAATTCTATCAAAAAAGTCCAGTCGATTGTTTGAGTCTCTGCCTTTTCCAAGCTGGGAGTTTCTCAAACTCTGCTGGTTTCATTTTAAAGATAGCGATGAAGTTGTCGAAGGTTAGATGCATTTCTTTACGCGCAACATCAACGCTAGGTGGCAAATTCTCCGGATCGCTCTTCAGAACTGCAAGGGGATATTTCACGTAGTTATCAAAATCACTAGAAGACTTGACCGACCCTTGTAACTTTGCAGGAGGCTGATTCTCTTGCAGCGCATTACAAAATAATTCAAAGGACCTATAGTCTCGCAACAAATTGTGATTCCAATTCTCAAATAGTCCTATGAAGGTGGACGGTTCCAAACCTGAAAGATATTAGAGTTGAAGCACATTTCCGATGATATCCAATCTCATGAAAAGAAACACTTTACTCTACCTTGCTTGATTACCGAAATCGTCGTATTCCGATCACGTCCAGACGGATGGGTGTACAGGAATATCATAGCATCCTGCACGCAATCTCTCAGCGATCTTGGTGCCGAGAATTTACCCAGCCACACCCAAATCACATTTCCAGCATCGAGAAGCCAGGTGGCTTCGGGTATGAGGCAATTTTGCCCAAAACCAAGGACTTCCTCGCCGACAAAGGTGTCACCTTCGGTCTGGCACTGATAGAGATGTCTTTCGAGGTCTTCGCCGATCTCGATCGTCTCCGACCCGTAAAAGCCCTTGCCACCTAATTCATTCCAAAAATCATCGTCCTCCTTACCTTCGGTCACCAGCGGTGCGTTTCTGGGTGCCAGGCGCCGCGACGCCTGTCTGGCATCGCCAGTGCTCCTGCCTCCACACCAGACAACCGGCATATCCGAGAATAATATGAACACCCCACTGGAATCCAAGCTGCTGGACCTTAACGGTCGTTCCACCGCCTTTGACGTGTACGGCGTAGAACCAAATACCCTCACCAGGTATCTTTCGGGCGCTGAAAAGAGTCTTCTCAAGTAATTGTTCACGACTCATGCTTCGGTGAAATGGACTTTCTTACGCAAGTCACGATGACGTCCAGCGAGTATCTTCAGTTTTCCATCGTAAATCTGTAGCAGATGAGGCGGCTCCCTACCCTGTGATGCTTTCACCAACTGACCAGAACTTTCCTCCGCTAGGTGACAAGCCGCTTCCAATGCCGCCTCCCTGTCTATTCTCATCGAGTGAACACCCTCCCAGCAGTAGATCTGTAATCGGGAAACTTTGTCAGTGTCCTGCGATCAATCATTAACGTTCAGTCATTTTTTCCGAACATCAAGAAATCTCTCAGCCTCGACTCTCTCTGGGAGATCGTAACGCTCTGGATAAGGCAGATCAAACGGAATACGTTCTTTCCAACTTTCTCCCTCGCTCTCTCTCTTACGCACAATGGTTTTGCATCTGCGTCCTTGGCCGTACTTGTAGCGCATCACGTAGCAGGCTTCCGCGTAGTAGATGCCATTATCCTCCACGTGCACCTTTCCCTCTTTCTGATTCACCCTCCACAGTGTCCTCTCCCCCGATCCGTCGTCCACCAGTTGACACTCGGCCGCCATTCGCGGCCTCTCGTTCATATAATCAGGTTCGAAGTTCGAGGGCAACGTCAACGGCCTTGTTCTCGACGGCTCCCAGCCCCTCAGTATCGCCCTCATCTCCGTAGGCTCGTGGCCTTCGATGGCCCTCGCGACGGGCATTCCGCTGCTGTAATTCTTCTTCTTCACGAACCCACGAGCGTTCCTGACCGCCTCCAATTTCTCGCGCGCGTTCACCTCGCGCCCCACCCAGGCCCAAACCCCTGCTTCTCCACGGTCGATCAGGTACACCGCGTCGGAGGTGAGATCCGATCGAAGAATCGGCCCTGACTTCAGTTCGGCCACCTTGTACTTCCCAGACTGCTCGCTGCATCTATACAACTTAACGGGGCTCGGTACGCTGATCCTGTGCGGCCTGTCGGGGCTGACCATCCTGGTCAAAGGGTCCAAGACGCTATCGAGGAGCTTCCTATCCTCGATTGGCAAGGTCTGCTCGTATCCGTCCTCGACCATGACGACGCGCCCGTTGTTGTTCTCCTTCCTCGCTTCAAGGATGCTGCTGGCGTGCTTCTTGTGCAACGGCTCCGAGGTCGAGCCCAACCACAGGAAGACGACGTCCCTGGAAGCAACGGAGCTCTGATTCTGGGCCAAGCGGACGCTGTAATTGAATCGGGAAATATGGGCTACTTGAAGTGAACGTCGATTATGATAACGTCCCGACAGCTGAACTGCTCCCAGTGAACCTTCTCCAGCTCCGTCAGGATGGGTATAGCGACTCCCGACACTCGGTGCAGCGTGCAGGAGGCCGCCCCGAAGTGGAAGTTCTCGATGACGAGACGTTGTCGAAAGTAAGCCAGGAACCTCGGGCTTTCGCGGCCCTGCGCCTCTCTCGAGAGGATCATCGCCGATACCTGGGAGTCCAGTTCGGCGGCGCGCAGAGCCGCGGCACCGGAAACAGTAGAATCGCAGGCAGCACCGATCCAAAAGTGGATCGCGCGCACCGCGGGTGTCGACTTTAAATCCTTTATCTGCGCCCAACGAAGACAATTCCATGAGGTAAGGAAATCGTTCGATTTAGCTACCAGATTCAAGTGTGATAGTGCAACGGGTCTTTTTACATATCGCGCAGGGTAATTCGGAAACAACTGTTTATTTCTACGTTTAAGTAGGAATCTACATCGGCACATTGTCTTATAAAGAAGAACGTGCGATTTAAAGCATAATTTTGGGTTACTCCAATGTAGTAAAACGAAACTCGAGTTTGATTCTATTGAGTAGGTATGCCTTGCGTGTTTAGAAAAATGATAAATAGGCGCCATTTTGATCGAACGCGCGTAATACTTAATTAACGGAGTATCAAAGTAGGGGATTGAAGATCTCCACCGGGCAATTTCTCCGTTAATTAAACATTTCCATGAGCCTCGCGAAGTTTCCTTCGCGTGTCTCGAGGAAAATCTCGCGAAGCATTTTCTTCCACGCTCACGATTTGGTGCTGTTCCTGGATAGCGAAACTGGGTTGGGGGTAAATGTAAGCTGAAGAATAACGATGGAATTACCGGCATTCCGGGATACGGAAGTGCATTGTCTTTGGCCGACACCGCGTAGATAATGTATGCTGATTCCGAGAGGAAATATCCCATATTGCTCCCCGTAACGGCTATGGCGCGTAGCCCCTGGCGCAAAACATAAGCTGTTCGCATTACCAGATACAGAATTCGGCCGTAAGAATAGCAGGCCGACTTTGTCTTCCCGCGAAATAAAATGTGGCTTTAGCTTTAGGAAGAGTCTCAAACGTACCTCGATTCTCCAGATTCGAAAGGTGCAGCTGTTCTTCGGGACGTTCTTGAAAGTCTCTCCATTGGAATCGTCGGAACGACAGCTCCTGTCGTCCTGCATGATAGCGAGTGAACTTTCGAGATTAATTATACCCGTGCTCGACATACTGTTAGAAGTTCGCGTCAAAAGTTCCTCCTCGCAACGGCCTTATCCTCCTCGCAACCTCCTTTTCGATCTCTTCGAGCCCGAGTCCCCCGTCTAGCGCTCCATACACGATATCTCAGTGCAAACCGATCGATCTTCGCCGGGAAACATTTCCCTTGCCTTTCTCAAGGGCATCGACGATAACCGCGATAAACCACTGGAATTACCGAGTGTAACCCTCGAGGACCATTAAAGCACCGTGTATTGTAATAAACGAGAAACAATTCCGCCGATTAACGAATCCAAGCTCGGTTCGCGATGGATTCAAAACTCGTGGCCCCTCAGACCTCGCGAGCTCGGCCCGTCTTCCTCCTCGAAAATCGAAAAAAAAACTCCGACCCACATTCCAGTATCGTTCTTCGATTCGCAAATGGCTTTGCCGTTAATCCCAGTGCGATCGATGTCTAACTGCAGGAGTTTTAATCCGACGAGCGCGCCGATTCCTCGATCCTCTCCCGATCGCTCTCGTTCTCACTGGCCGAGCCTGTGCTCGTGCATTTCGCAACGGAGAAATGCGACCAGCGCACCACGGCTACCGGCTGAAAACTGGGGTATGAGATCTCGCAGGAGAGCGATATCCTCGCGAGAACTTAAAAGCATATAATTCGGCTGGTGGTACCGTAAGCGCGCGAGGGAATAAGGAGAGCCGCCTTTCTGACACGATTCTTTACGCGGATACGCGTCTTTTCGTTACCAGGTCTGCCGCAAAGTATTTGATTTTTTTCTTAAATCGATTCGAATTCTGAACTACGGCCCTTTGATATTTTAATATTTCTCTCTGCACCTTTAATTCTTTCTTTAAATCTTTCCGAGCTGGAGTGGTGGTAGGACTGCGCGAGTAAAAGATAATTATAATCCGCTCGAAACTAGGATAAAAACCGATGCTTTTCGATCCACCTGTCGCGACGGATGCGCGTAACTCTCTCGCATACAGAAACGATCGAAAGCGCGCGCGCGCGCGCGCGCGTGAACTTTTGCCTCGAACAGCATTCGCGCGCTCTCCATTCATTTCTGGGCGCAGAAAGTCGCGTACGCTTAAATGTGCCTACACGAATAATGAGCATAAGTACCCGGATTTGCACGGCTACGATCCGGCGAGAGCGTGTGAGCCGGTCTACTAGTTGGATCGACCGTGTACGTGCAATTTCGCCTTTGACCGTATACGCGCGAGCTTCATTCATATCCGCCTCTGTTTCTCCTATGGCACGATCGTACGTACGTCTCCGCGTGTGCCGCTTAAGTATCGTCCGCGACGATCATTTGCAACAGGAAGTCGCAACTGCACTTGCCGCACGCCCACCGGTGGCTCGGGTTTTGCATCGGACCTCGCGAGGAGGTGAAAACTCGAGGTCATTCTGGGAACTCTCCGCGGAGTTTACCTTTCGACATTTCCTTGCGCAACCCAGGGACACCGGTTGCCCGTGTCTCGAGGTATCGAGATAGGTATAATTACTCATTGAGTTTCCCCGAGAAGGTGAAAACTCGAGCATAGTTATTCAACTCTATATTTCGTATGCTTTCCTACGCGCGGATGCAACGATCGAGGCTTGTGTTTCAAATTTTAAAACGCCCACATCTCTTTCGACCTCTGTTTTTCGGTACAACTATATTCTAAGTTAGGTCGGAATAAAAGTAGAAACCGGTAGAAATCTGATTATTCCGCGGAGACCGACATAGGATATTATCGTACGTACGAGCTTGTTCTTAGATACTCGATTCTTCGCGGCGAATGGCCAAACGTTATAGACTCCTCCGAAGGATCTTACATCACCGTCTTATTTCGCCGGCCGCTTTCACGGCATTACACTCGCGCAGGCACTCACCCGCTTAGAGAAATCCATTGTGCCCTCTTCTCCTTTTCTTCCTTCCTTCCTTCCTTCCTTCCTTTCTTCTTATTCTCTCTTTCTTTTTTTTTTGGCGAATCCCTCACGTCATTTAAAAGGTACGCGCGAGATTCCGTCGTGATATGCACGAAGGAGCAGGAGAGGCCGGCTGGCGCGAAGTTACACCGTCTAACTGTACGCGAACAACTGATACTATACGTTCCTGACTAAAAAGAAACCGTACCGGTGCGGACTCGTCCGGAAGTGGGTCCGGAACTCCGGGCGGCCAGCCGTGACCAACGGGTACTTCATGAATATACGTCGAGCCATGCGGGCACAGGCGTTCATCTCACCTGAACGCATCTGCACTGTATCTTTCTAACGTTATCCTGGATTACAAAACCACTCGTGCAAGATTTTTAACGTACATATTACGTTTAACTAGGAGCATCTGCTTTAACCGTTGTGCAGGAAAGCTGTGGCTAATACATCGGGCAAGACGGTACCCACGAATTAAAGGTTTACCCTTGTTTATTTTTCAGGCGATGAATTAGACATTGCTATGATCCTATGTTGGATCGTAACGAGATTCGAGGAAAAGAAGGTTTGATCGTTAGAGAATATTACTGTGCTTTTAAGTGATTTTGTACTCAAAGAGGATATCCAAGGGATGCTTCGTTTAACCGCTTAAAAATCGATTTCTTTATTTAAAATCGTCGAAAATTGTGATTACAATGGATGCCCAGCCTTGTAATAATTTTCGTTTTTTCAAGAGAATCGATGAAAGAATCGTCGAAAACGATTTGAGCTCCACGCCAATTTTAGCCAATTACACGTAACTTCGGTTATAATTTTGCAGAGTAATTCAGAGCGGTGTTTTAACGATGACAAATGCGCGGAGTTAAACTTCTTTGTTCTGCTTACATCAAGAGGGAGGAAATATCCGATGGACTGGCCCAACGAAGAGTCCGATCATCCGAGCGGTACACCGATTGATAAAATCTCTCTTATGTCTGCTAATAACGGCACTGTATGCCTTGTTTTTATGATCAGTTGAGAATTTTTTGTGGGAGGAGAGAAACCTTTCGAAAAACGCCAAGAGCAACGTGAGCCTGAATAACGTGCTTGGCTACAATGTCTGTTCTCAAGGAATACAGGTTCGATTGATCGCCGATCTTAAGGACGCTTTCTGTTGCATTTTTTGCTTAATCAAACGTTTTTGGACATTTATATGTGCGTGCTGTTTTTCTCGATACGTCCTCCGACAACAGGTCAGTTTCGAGAATTGCAAGGAATCGAGGAGCTTCATATCGCCTTTCGAACATTTAAAACTCGAAGCAGAGCCAAGGGATGACACGATCCCGTTGCAGCGCACGATCAGCTTACAAACTGACGAAAACGACAATGTCTCGCAAGAGGAGATTGTAGGAGGTTTTCGAACGAGAGAAATGTCATCCTTTCGTTTGGTGATTCAGAGCCCCGATATTCTAAATTTCCAGGTGATGATCGTGTTGCATTTACTAAGTGGTAAAGGCAATGAGGAAAATAATCATTTAGAGCGTTACAACCTGGGGACAATTTTTGTTTGAATATCCATGGCGTACTTCTTACATATATAGGGTACGAGACATGCTCCGGAGGATGTCGCTCGTTATTGGAAAAAAGACTCGAGGATGTGGTTATGGAAATCTGTGAGATATGCGAGGAGAAAAGGGGGCCAGCAGAAGCCTTCCTTTCTCGAGAAGGACGAGACAGGATAATGCATAAATTCGCGAATAATAATTTTGGATCAAATATTTTTTCTATTATTACTTTATTTATTTTATCTTACATATATATATACGTCGAGGTGAAATGCTGATCACCTTGTACATTTATTTCAACGTTTACAAATGTGTGTATTTATGTTGTCACATGGAATTAGTACAGTAACATTTAGGTATGCTACGTTTTATGCGAAAAGCGGCGAGTCGTGGATAAGGTATGTGAAATGAATAATCAGGAAGTAGAAATTAAATGAATAACGTGCCGTCGGTAAATTTTTGCTTTCTTCATTTTATCCACATGTTTCTAAGTTATCCACCGATTCACCTTCCAGCGTCTCGCCAACTTCAAAACGTACGAAATCGACTATCTTAGCTTCTTCCTTCTGTAATATCTGTTGTACAGACATATCGGGATCAAGTAAGAATTCTTGATATATTAATAGTGATTCATCGTCCATATTTTCGGCTGGTTCGTCACGTTCTTCATTGCCCACTTTCAATGGATTCAGTCCTGCCACGATTAAGTTACATGTAATGTAGGGAAAAGGACAAAAATGATTGCAAGAAAAATATAGAAAGTATAGCTACCAATAACGTGCTGACACAGCTGTAATCCAAGCACGTCGATATCATTTTGAGATTCCAGCGCCACTAATGCTCCATATTTACCAAAGGATACTGGAACTGGGTTCAAGGGTGCTGGATGCGTACAACCATACAGCTTGACTTTTGGTTGTGCAGCCATACATGCAGCACGCCGTATGTTTATATTCTCTCCAAGACGCCCAATGGCCAAAACTGTATGATCGGCTAAAGATTTTCCATTTTGTGTCCTTAATTCTTTTACAGTACCATTTGACAAAATTGTCTTATTTAGCATAGTATCGTTGTCGATGGCCAGTGCATAGTGTAGCACTGTAGCTGCTACAAGCTGCGCTAAGTCGCGAAACTGTTGATTTCTAGCTACAAAATCTGTCTCACAATTTATTTCCACCAGTGCGGCGTGATTTACATGCGAAACCATAGCTATGACACCTTGGGTGGTACTTCGGGTTTTCAGCTTCATCGCCTGATCCCATCCATGCTGTTGCGCTTGTTCCTTTAACCATTGTTCAGCCTAAATAAACCACAAAATTATAGTCCATCGTAAGGCCAAACTTGAAAAAAAAACTATGTGCACAATGGAACAAATAGAATGGGCAGTGTACTTTTACGATGTTGTTCTCGTTTAATTCCAAAGCTTTTTTGCAGTTGACAAACGTGTAACCAGTTTTCTTGCGTAAAGTCGCTAGCAAGGAACTTTGCGTGGCCTGTGACAACCAAACGCTTGTGTGCAACGAACGAAAGAATTGTCGTGCGATCATCTGAAATCGGGAATAAAATTTCGCATTAAATCAACGAACAGAGATGCTCTCCTGAAGAAATGTCACATAACCTATGCAACGTTTCCAGAGTTCGTGACAGAATTTTCGTATCAACAAAAATCGACGTCCTCGGCGATTTAAGAAGATCATTAGATGAGAAATTTTGGGATAACTTTGTAAATCGATGGATATCGTTGCCTAGAGACTACAGTCAATTGCACCGATTGCTTTAATCCTTGCGGCGAAACGCAATACGGAAATAAAAGAAAAAGAACGCGTGTTACGTTTACAGTACTTTCCAATGTCGATTTACAGGGGCGCGAGAACGTCGTGCTCGAATGGTACGATAGATAAATAAGGATCAGGTAAAATTATTTGGAAAACATTTACCTTAGGAAAGGCGATAACTAGTTCCTAACCATACTTTTTGCACTTGCTCTCGAAGCTGGCGCCACCTATGAAACACGCAACACGCAACTACGAGGTATAAAAAAATCTTTAAATTTTCAGCCCCCTCGGACGTTACTGTCTCTGCACGAAATACGCGCTTTTCTTCGCTTTTTGACGAGCCGCGTAAAATTCTATAATCCTTTAGAAATTCCGTAAGGTACTCTTAAGCGGCTCGTCGATGTGCAAGCCTGTATATTTTTCACTCGAATAAATAGAATTGCGTAACATTGTTTCACACCTGCATCCCTTTTGTTACCTGGCAAAGCATCGTATATTTTTATACATTTCGGCAATTTGATGGTAGGTGCTTGAAAATGGAGAGCGATTATTCGGACGTGTCGTCCTACAAAATCCGCGATTTAAAAGCCCGAAAACGACGCATCACGGAAAACCCTGCTATTCCGATTATATTGGAGCCGGAAATCGAACCCCTGTTTTCGTTGCCTCCCGATTTACGCGATCAGCAAGTCTGCGAAGAGAAAATCTCTGACTTGTCGGGAAGGGGTGGAAAGAAGCATAGATTGCGGTACACCGAGAAACGCTCGAAAATGAGGGAATTCCGTGGGTAAGAACCGCCGTTTCGCGAGGAACCGGTTGCTCGCTAAATTATGCGACTGCTCTTCGCAGATACGTCGTCGGTTTAATTCTAAAACCCGATTTATCGACAATGGACACGAACTTGAGCGAGGAGAAAGACGTGAATCGATATTATCATTATATCTGCAACGGCGTTGATACAACTCAGACGGCGTACGCCCAGGAAGATTTCATGCAGAAGCTGTTGGACTTAATTCCATTTAATCTTCGGGAACGGTTCGGCGAATATACGAATAATTTATTGTCGGAGATCAGGGAGGACTTTGCGCGAAACGTTAAAAGGGCCATCGTCGAATTTGCTCTCGGAGGATATTCCGAGGAGTCTGTGCTCGAGGTTGGGTATTTTCCGCGCTTTCGAATAATACAAACATATTTTTGCACCGTTCAAGCTCGCTCTATCCCTCGAGCATCGATGAATTGTTTTAATACCAAACTCGTTATACATTAGGAACTGAGTAAGGAGATGCACGAGCTCGAGTACGTTCTACCAAGTCTAATGGAACAACTGAATCAATATCGGGACGTTTTGCGAACCGATTTGTATTTGATTAATCCGTGTATGAGGATGACTCTAGAACGTTGGGTTCGCAATTACGGGTACGTCGGTGTGACATACTTCGATTTAACATCGACGCAACCGATAAAGTGTTCGTTGATTTCAGCAAGTTTCGGTTGATCGACTTAGAGAGCATCGTAGAGCGCAAGGGAAGTTGGGATTTGGCACGGTTTGAAAATTTGATCGTTCGACAAATATCGGCGGCGAGGAAAACGTTAAAGAGCGATTGGTACAGCGGAATACAGGAGATTTTTTTAGCGGTAGCGAGCTGCCCAATTTTATTAGCCGGATATTTACCTCGAGATCTCGACGCTTCCGGCAGAAAGTCCGTGCACGTATATAATTGCGACGCTATGAATTCCTCTTTTTTTCAGAATAATAGAAAAGGATTCGTACCTAGTCCTTTGCAAAGAAAACAGTTCAAGAGATTTTTCGACTGCGCAGGTAAGCTAATGGAATCTCAGCTTTTGACGGCCTGCAAGAATAGTCTAAAAGACTTTATGAGCTACGTCATCGACGGTGAGGTGAATCGTCATTCTTGATTTTCTACGATGCTATTTGAAAGCGTGCTGAATAATAACGTATTTAGCAAATATTATTTGCGTAGCCCCTCCGCTGCGAATTTAAAGTGAATATCATCGTGAGCTCCAAGGAGCTTGAGTTTGATCCACCATTCTCGAAATTCAAGGATACGCTTTGCAATATTTTGGACAGGATATGTCAAGCTGTAGCAAATTTCGACAGATTGGAGACGCAATTATATTTAGATTGGTCGGGGCCGCAAGAATTTTTAAAGGTCTGACTCCATGTTTTTGCGATCCGCTACGAGACTGATTTACAATAAACGCTTTTAAGTTGGAATAAAATTTGAGGCCCAAAATTCATTATCGTTTACTCCGATATAGCCAAAGGTATCCCAAGCCATTGTACGGGAACTTAAAATGAACATCAATAATATGATCGACGAGCAAAGGATATTACCCGAACAAATATTGGAGGAGCTGAAAGTGTAATTGACCATTTTACAACGTTAGCTGTAAACCAATTTGCCAGCGCCAAAGAACAGTGGGTTATTGTTGTCGTCGTAGGTACGCTTACCTTTACAACGACCAGGAGCTACGCTCGGTCGAGGTCTTTCTGAACGACGAGAACAAAAAACTGGAGGAGTATGAGGAGAGAATCAAGCAGTATCACACTCTTAGCGTGCAAATTCCAATAGAGACCGAAAGGACGGCCTTCGCGGGTTTGTTCGAAATTTCCCGTCAAATATTCGTCGAAACCATCGTCGCCAACGTCGATCGTTTCAAGGGCATGCTGATCGCTCGTCTGGTCGATAAATATCAAACGACCGCAAAATCGTAAATCTTTACAGTCGACGAGTACCAAACAACAACCGCACTGTTGCCAATTCTTTAATCTCCGATTCCCATCGCTCGCTTTTAGGGCCATCGACGAATATCAGAGGATAAGCGATCGCGCCCTGAGCGAGCCGCCCAATACTGCCGCTTTAATGGAACTGATCGGCTTCGTCAGAACGGCCTCCGAGGTTTTATCAAGGAACCTCGAGAGCAAGCTTCAGGAAATAATCGAGCATCTCCTCTTCTTGTCGGATTACTGGCTGCTCACGGAAACCGAAATAAGCACCAATAACGCGGCGTTTCAGTGGTACCAGAAAATGCCGCAGATCTTCGAGGATAATCGTGTAATCGTCGAGAACAAAACGCAGGAGTATCAGGAGGCACTGAAAGGTCCTTAAAGCAACAGCGCGATTCCGGCGGATCTAAAATCGGATGTACGATCTGATACGTGTGCTTTCCCACGCTGCAGTCAGATACCAGAAATTCGAGGAAGAGCTGGAAGCTTACGCTAAGCAGGTCGAGGAGGTTCAATATTGGGGCGACGTAGCTGAGATTTATCGATATCAGAGAAGGGCCCAGAATCTCGAGAATAAGCTGATCGCCGCCATGGATAAGATCGATAAATTCAACGAAGAAGAGGCGGCCTTCGGTTGGGAGGTCACGCAGTATCCATACAGGAAGAGGATCGCGGATCGTTTGGTGCCCTTTAAAAAGCTCTTCGACGCCACCTGCGAGTTCCTGACTAAGTACGATAAATGGATAAACACGACGATCGGCTCTTACGAGCCCGAGGACATCGAGAACGATGTTGGACAAGCATACAGGTATATCTACGAATCGTCCTCCCCCTTTAATCCTACGTTCTCAGTCTCTCTAGGGGTATTTTGCAAAAACAGGACGATATACAAGTTGGAGAAGAGCCTCCAAGAGCCGGACGCGAGGAATCTGGCGGCTACGGTGCGGGAGAAGATCGAGGAGTTCAAGGAGCGTATGCCGGTCGTACTTACCCTTGGTAATCCTGGCTTAAAGCCTCGGCACTGGGAGCAAATCTCGACGATCGCCGGACTGCCCATCAAGGTCGATGCTGATCTGACTTTGGGGAAAGTGCTGGACATGGGATTGGATGGATTCATCCCGAAGTTCGAGGGCATTTCCGAAGGTGCCACGAAGGAGAGCAGCTTGGAGAAGGCGATGGACAGGATGCAGAGGGATTGGGCGGATATGCTCTTCACCGTGAACCCTTACAAAGACACTGGAACCTACGTGGTCGCGGGGGTCGATGAGATACAGCTACTTTTGGACGATCATATAACGAAAGCGGTTACGATCAAGAATTCCCCTCATATAAAACCTTTCGAAGTGAGGATAATGTGAGTACGGATCTTAAGGGTTAGGGTATCTTCGATACGATTTATAGTACGATATAGCGATAAATGATATTTAATAATAATGTGATAAATCGTGCAGAAAGTGGGAGAGTAAGTTGCATTTACTGCAAGATATTCTGGATCAGTGGCTGAAGGTTCAGGGGATTTGGATGTATTTGGAACCGATCTTTTCCTCCCCCGACATTCAGCAGCAGATGCCGGACGAGGGTAGGAAATTTTCGGCGGTCGACAAAACCTGGCGCGACATCATGAAGACCGTCGAGGCCAATCCACGGGTATTAGCCGTTGTGGAGATCGATAAGATGCTGGAGAGATTGAAAAAGAGCTTTGGCCTCTTGGAGCAGATTCAGAAAGGGCTGAACGATTACCTTGAGAAAAAGCGATTGTTCTTTCCGAGATTTTTCTTCCTCTCCAACGACGAATTGTTGGAGATACTTTCGGAGACGAAGGATCCCACGAGGTATCGCTTCTTCGAAATTATCGCCTACGAAATTTTAATCCTCGATACAACATTTCGGATTTATCGATATATTTTTCATTGTTGATCTATCGACGAATAATTAATAATAAATATATATGGCACGGATTTGTCGACGAGATTGGTGAATCGGTACATCATATATTGGATTTATTCCGTAGAGTTCAGCCTCATCTCAAGAAGTGTTTCGAAGGCATAGCCAAGTTGAAGTTCAACGAGGAACTGGAAGTGCTCGCGATGAGATCGGCCGAGGGCGAGGAAGTACCTTTGCTGGAAATAATATCGACTTCCGCGGCCAGGGGACAAGTCGAAAAATGGCTCGTCGAGCTCGAGACGGAAATGCGCAAGAGTATTCGGCACGTAGTCGAGCAAGCGATCGAAGCTTATCCCATCAAAGAGAGGTCGACGTGGGTTCTGGAATGGCCCGGCCAGACCATTCTTTGCGTTGGTCAGACGTACTGGACGCAGCAAGTAGAGGAGGCGATGTTGGGCGGGCTCGGAGGCCTCAAAAACTACTTGGATCAGAGTCAAGCGGAGCTCAACGAGATTATATTGCTCATCAGGGGCAAACTGTCGAAACAAAACCGGATTACACTCGGTAGGAGTTTCCAGAATTCCTTATACCCCGAATCGATCCTAATACCACGAGCATCACCCATTAATTCCACATTATAGAAGCGTTGGTAACGCTCGACGTACACGGAAAGGACGTTTTGAACGAACTGTACAAAGAGAAGGTGATTAAAAACACGGACTTCAAGTGGCTCTGTCAGCTTAGGTATTACTGGCTGGTAAGAACTATTTTCCATCCCATCCTACACTCTTAATTAAATTTCGCGAATCGCGTGACGCATCGAGAGCATTCTCGATTAGGAACAAAACATGTGGGCCTACATGATCAACTCTTACCAACGATACGGTTACGAATACCTTGGCAACACGTCGCGATTGGTGATCACCCCTTTGACGGATCGATGCTACCGCACTCTCTTCGGCGCCTTGAGCCTCCATCTGGGCGGTGCACCGGAGGGACCAGCCGGAACTGGCAAGACCGAGACGACGAAGGACCTCGCCAAAGCCGTGGCCAAGCAGTGCGTCGTGTTCAATTGCTCCGAGGGCCTCGACTACATAGCCCTCGGGAAGTTCTTCAAGGGCCTGGCCTCCTGCGGCGCCTGGTCCTGCTTCGACGAGTTCAATCGCATCGACCTCGAGGTCCTCTCCGTCGTGGCACAGCAGATACTCACGATACAGCGCGCCATCAATTCTGGCGCCGAGCGGATGATCTTCGAGGGCACCGACATCTTCCTCGATCCGACCTGCGCGATATTCATCACGATGAATCCCGGATACGCCGGCAGATCCGAGCTGCCCGACAATCTGAAGGCCCTCTTCCGTCCCGTCGCCATGATGGTGCCCGATTACGCCCTCATAGCCGAGAATACCCTCTACTCCTACGGCTTCTACAACGGCAGACCCCTGGCTGTGAAGATCGTCACGGCCTACAAGCTCTGCTCCGAACAGCTGAGCAGCCAGCACCACTACGATTACGGAATGCGGGCGGTCAAGTCGGTCCTGATAGCCGCTGGCAATCTGAAGCTCCGTTATCCCGAGGAATCCGAGGATATCTTGATGCTCAGAAGCATTCTGGACGTGAATCTACCCAAGTTCCTCGTCCACGATCTCCCGCTCTTCGAGGGCATAGCCTCCGACCTGTTTCCAGGTATTGCGCTTCCGGCCCCGGATTACACGCACATCAATGCGTGCACGATGGAGGCCTGCGCGGCTGCTAATCTGCAGTGCACGGATTTCTTCCTGGAGAAGATACAGCAGATATACGAGATGATGATCGTCAGGCATGGCTTCATGATCGTGGGTCTACCTTTTGGCGGGAAGACCTCGGCTTACAGGATGCTGGCGGAGTGTCTGGCGCTGTTGGAGGAGCGCAAGCTGATGAACGAGCATCGGGTGGAGATCACGGTGATTAATCCGAAGGCGATCACCATGGGCCAATTGTACGGCCAGTTCGACCCGGCCTCGCACGAGTGGAGCGACGGCGTCCTGGCGGTTTGCTATCGAGCCTTCGCGGTCTCTACCAATGAGAACAGGAAGTGGCTGGTCTTCGACGGGCCCGTGGACGCGCTTTGGATCGAGAACATGAACACCGTGCTGGATGATAACAAGAAGTTGTGCCTCACCTCGGGGGAGATCATCCAACTTGCGCCTACGACGAACTTGATCTTCGAGCCGATGGATTTGGAGGTAGGATGGTTAGAGTACTGTTTTTGTTTTTTTTACATTAGATGTATAACTTTGTATAACACCTGTGACAATGCTTTGAATCGTAAATGTGTAACCAGTTTTTTACGATAAAGCCTTGCTTTTTGGAAAAAAAAAAACACCGGAAGGAAAGTTGTATATCTGATACAATTTTTATTCGTCCATAATATTTTTTGCGATGAATGATCATCGATAAAGGAATTGATGGTGACTCGTAATCGGTGATAGTGAGCCTCTATACATCGTTCGTCCATGAGACAGAATATACGAATGATTTTGGAATAAATGCTTTTCTTTGCATTAAAATGTCAGGTCGCATCACCGGCGACAGTTTCGCGCTGCGGTATGATTTACATGGAGCCGGTTAGCTTGGGCTGGACTCCGCTTTTAATTTCGTGGTTGAACACACTGCCGACGACTTTGACGGAACACGTTAAAAACCATTTAAAAGACATGTACACCAGGTTCTGCCCGGCCATTTTACATTTAATTCGCAGATGTGGAACGAAGGTACCGATCGTTTCTGTATTTTATGCATTATACTCCCGTCGATATTTAGTTTTTCACTCCAACTTTGACTAAACCCAGGAAATGATAACGATGCCTGACGCTAATCTGGTACGTTCCGTGATGTACTTGTTCGATTGTTTTCTGGACGATTTTTCCGACGAGAAATACCTTCAAACCCTCTCGGACTTGGACATGAGAGCGCAGATCGAGGTACGTCTCGTATTTCACGCTTGAAGAGACACATTCCTCGATGAAATTAACCTTCCAGGGTTGCTTCTTCTTCTCCTGCATCTGGGCGATGGGCAGTACCTTGATGTCGAATTATCGCGAATGGTTCAGTATACTATTCAGAGCTCTGATGGAGCGAGAATTTCCAGAAGAAGTCAGAGCACGCTTTGGCATACCAGCGGATATCGAGGATCCCAAGAAACCGTACGTGGTGCCCATTCCAACGCTCGGCTCGGTTTACGATTACAAGTTCGTCAAGGAAGGCAAAGGCAGGTGGAGGCCCTGGTTGGACGATCTTCAAGACGTGCCACCGATCCCCAAGGACATGCCTGTCAACCAGATAATCGTATCGACCGTCGAGACGGTTCGCTACTTTCATCTCTTCCAATACCTCGTTCGCCACCACAAACCAGTTCTTCTGGTGGGTCCAACCGGCACTGGAAAGTCCGTCTACATCATGGAGTTTCTACTGAAGAGGAACGACGTCGAGACCTTTAAGCCTCTCTTCGTCATGTTCTCCGCGCAGACGACCGCCAATCAGACCCAGGACATTATTATGAGCAAATTGGACAGGAGAAGGAAGGGATTGTACGGTGCGCCGCCTGGAAGACAGTGGGTCGTCTTCGTGGACGACCTTTCGATGCCTCAGAAGGAGGAGTACGGCGCACAGCCGCCGATAGAATTGCTGAGACAGTGGCTGGACCACTGGACCTGGTACGATCGCAAGGAAGTCGTGCCCATTAAATTGATCGACGTGCAGCTGATATGCGCCATGGGCCCGCCATCGAGTGGCCTCGACGTTACTCCCAGATTCAAGCGGCACTTTTTCACCCTCAGTATCTCGGAATTCGACGACGAAGTCCTGGTAACGATCTTCAGTAAGATCATGGTCTGGCATTTTAACAGACACGGTTTTCCAGATTTCTTTGAACCCTGCATCGAGTACGTCGTTAATGGCACCTTAGACGTTTATAGGGAAACGAGGCGGCACCTTCTGCCCACCCCGGCTAAGTCGCACTATCTCTTTAATCTGCGCGATTTCTCGCGAGTGATTCAAGGAGTGTTGCTCTCCACGCCTGAGACCACGACCGATCCGGTATGTATGCATATTTTTATTAAATATACATATGGTGGTTCAGAACTCACCTTAAACAGTAGGTTCTAGGCCAAATGACCTTAAAAGTCGATGCCAAAAAATGAATTAAAAAAAAGATATATATATATTAAGATTATTAAAATCTTCGACAATATCGCGTATTCCTTCGTTTTTCTCGTGGTGCTTAACCCGCTGCGCTTCGCTTCGATCGATATGGTGCTCGTACTTGATTTTTTACGTTCAATTAATTTTCCCTTATTCGCCGTTTCTGCTGCGAATATAATAAGCATTCGTGCTTTTTAGACCGGCATGAAACGTTTATGGGTGCACGAAGTTCTCCGCGTCTATGGAGACCGTTTAGTCGACGATATCGACAGTAAGTGGCTGATCGATCAAATGCGAAAGACCATACAGGAGCGTATGGACGACGATATAGACCGCCTCTTTGAAGATTTAATCGAAGAACCGCATAGCCATGTAGGTCGCTCCCAGCTCCTTCCCTTTAAATCGCTAATACAGCCGCGCTGTTATTACAGGTGACGGATGTTCAATTGCGAAATCTGGTCTATTGCGATTTCCAAGATCCGCTCGCGGATAAAAAATTGTACACGGAGGTCGCCGACTTGGATACCCTCGCGCACATCGTCGAGGAATACCTCGCGGAGTACAATTCCATTTCAAAAACTCCCATGAACCTCGTTCTCTTCAGGTACACCCTTTCTCTAAATCCTACTTACGGATACTTCGTAGTATTTAGCAGCTACCGTTAGAACGGATTATTTTCGGAAAAAGGAGAAATCCTCTTTTACGTCTCAACATTGAAACACGAGAAATCTCGTGAGCGGTCCTTTAAATATTAACACCCTTCGCGTCCTTCTTATTAAGATTTGCAGTGGAGCACCTTTCGAAGATCTGCCGGGTGATGATGCAGCCAAGGAGTCACGCCCTCCTGATAGGCGTCGGCGGCTCGGGCCGTCAGTCTTTGACAAAGCTGGCCGCCCACATCTCCGACTACGAGCTCTTCCAGGTGGAGATGTCGCAGCAGTACGGCCTCCACGACTGGCACGAGGACCTGAAGAGCATCCTGAGGAGGAGCGCCGCGAGCGACCTGCACACCGTCTTCCTCTTCATGGACACTCAGATAAAGGAGGAGGCGTTCCTCGAGGACATCAGCAACCTGCTCAACTCGGGCGAGGTGCCGAATCTCTTCGCGGCGGACGAGAAGTCCGAGATCTGCGAGAAGATGCGCGCCATCGATCGACAGAGGGACAGGTCGATGCAGACGGACGGCAGTCCGGTCGCCCTCTTCAACTTCTTCGTCCAGACCGTGCGCGAGCACCTGCACGTGGTCGCCACGATGTCGCCGATCGGGGACAACTTTCGAGTTAGGATAAGAAAGTTTCCCGCTCTGGTCAACTGCTGCACGATCGATTGGCTTCAGCCCTGGCCCGAGGACGCTCTCCTGGCCGTGGCTACGAAGTTCCTCAGCGAAATCGAGATGCCCGATACGGAGCGCGACGCCTGCATCGAGATGTGCCAATTCTTCCACACCTCGACCCAGGACCTCTCGAGGGAATTCCTGAAGAAGGCCAGGAGGCACAACTACGTAACGCCGACTTCTTACCTGGAGCTCATCAATACCTTCAAGGATCTCCTGGATGGGAAGAGGAGAGAGGTGCTGGAGGGGAAGAGGAGGTACGAGGCTGGTCTTGGGAAGTTGGACGGCACGCATAAGCAAGTGGGTAGAATGCAGGAGATCCTGGTTGCCCTGCAACCGAAGCTGCTGGTCGCGGCGAAGGACGTCGAGAGGATGTTCCTCGATGTTCAGAAGGAGAGCGACGAGGCCAGCGCGATAGAGCAGACCGTGAAGAAGGACGAGGAGGCTGCTATGGTGAGTTGTTTTATGTAAATCTGGCGCTAAAAAATTCGTCAAACTCATCGGACAACTTGTTTCTTGAAAATCGTTCAGATTTGCGACGATTCCTTTTTAGAGATTTTTTACGAGTTTTAATTATATCAATAAAGTACCTCCTTTTTTAAAAATGGTTTCTTAAATTCTTCTCGTTTTTTAATGTTTTTTTTAAATAGATGAGTGAATATACACAGAAAGGGACAGAGAATTTTAATGCCAAGAATATATTTTCAAATTTTGTGGTCTAATCGTAAGTGATCATGGATGTAGCTGGTCGCAGCGGAAGCCGAGGGGATACGGGTCGAGTGCGACGCCGATTTGCAGGAAGTGATGCCGATATTGAACGCGGCGAATGCCGCCCTTAACACCCTGACGCCTCAGGACATTCAGATCGTGAAGTCGATGAAGCGCCCGCCGGCGGGCGTACGATTGGTCATGGAGGCAGTTTGCATTTTGAAGGTAACGAATTTCTAACACGGCGTACATATCTCGATATACCGCGATATACTTTGAGTAAATCTCCATCGAGATCTTAAGATAATAAGAGCCTCGAATTTTCTCATAGAAGATCGGTACCTTCAATTTTTCCACGCAATATTCAGTACTAGTTATTCAACATTAGCAGCTGCCAAAAATAATGGAAAAAAAAAATAAGACCGATAGATAGTATAAAATTGATTTCAGGACGTCAAACCAGAGAGAGTTCAAGGTGACGAGGGCATGGTCGACGATTATTGGAAGCCCTCTCTGCGTATCCTAGGCGACATGAAGTTCCTGGAATCCTTGCTAAACTACGACAAGGACAATATACCCGAGAGAATAATGACAAAGATCCGCACGACGATACTGACGAATCCCAACTTCGACCCCGAGAGGATCAGAAACGTATCGACCGCCTGCGAGGGCCTCTGCAGGTGGGTCTTCGCCCTGTCCGAGTACGACAAGGTCGCCAGGGTGGTGGCGCCTAAGAAGATGGCCCTGGCGAAGGCAGAGGCGGACTACGGCTTCGCGATGGAGCAGCTGAGCCTGAAGAGAAGTCAGCTGCAGGAGGTGCAGGACAGGCTGGCCAGGTTGGAGAAGCTGCTGGCGCAGAGAAAGGCGGAGTATCAGGCGATGACGGACGAGGTGAAGGAGTGCGAGGAGAAATTGAGGAGGGCGAAGGAGCTGATCGGTGGCCTTGGCGGGGAATACACCAGGTGGTCGGCCACAGCGAAGATGCTGGGCGAACGTTACTACAATTTAACGGGCGACATCCTCATAGGATCTGGAATCGTCGCCTACCTGGGCGTCTTCACCACTCAATATCGACAGAAGCAAATCGAGAATTGGGTCCAGATCTGCTCCGACTTGCGGATTGTTTGCACTATGGATTATCAGCTGACGCAGATCTTGGGAGACCCCGTTTTGATCAGATCTTGGAGCATCTTCGGCCTCCCGAGCGATCTCTTCTCCGTCGACAACGGAATAATCGTGACGAACTCCCGACGGTGGCCGCTGATGATCGATCCTCAGGGCCAGGCGAACAAGTGGATCAAGAACATGGAGAAGGCCTCTAATATCAACGTGATCAGACTGACTCAGGCGGATTATATGAGGGTTTTGGAAAACGCCATACAGTTCGGCCAACCCGTGCTGCTGGAAAACGTCGGCGAGGAACTCGACGCGGCACTGGAACCTCTTCTCCTGAAACAGACCTTCAAATCCGGTGGCGCTGTTTGCATTAAAGTCGGGGATTCGATCATCGAGTATTCCGACAAATTTCGGTACCAATGCTCTTCCGTTTTTCAAACACAGTTTCCGAACTAATCGATCGAATAGATGTATGGAATGTCCGAAATACTGTTCGTAGATTTTACATTACCACGAAAATGCGTAATCCTCACTATCTGCCGGAAGTGGCGGTGAAGGTGACGTTGTTGAATTTCATGATAACGCCGATCGGTTTGGAGGATCAGTTATTAGGCATCGTCGTCGCCAAGGAGAGGCCCGACTTGGAGTCGGAAAAAAATCAATTGATAGTCCAAGGCGCCGCTAACAAGAAGTACGTTCGTATTGCTCGCAAGCGTTCGCGCCTTTCTCCCAATATCTCTTTGCAGAACCTTGAAGGAGATCGAGGACAAAATCCTGGAAGTGTTGTCAGGCTCCGAGGAGAACATCCTCGAGGACGAAACCGCGATCAGTATTTTGAGCTCCTCGAAGACCCTGGCGAACGAGATTCAAGCTAAGCAGGCGGCAGCCGAAGTCACTGAAAAATCCATCGATGCCGCGAGACTGCAGTACACGTCGATAGCCGTTTACAGCACGGTGCTATTTTTTTCAATCGGTAAGTCATTCCTCGGATAACGAGAAACGGATCTCAGTGTCCACGAATATCGCGCAATTTAGGATTACTTCGATACAAATATCACGGATATAGCAGATTATCGAGAGAAATAAACCTCGCGTTTAACCTTCGATTCCCTGCAGATTATCGAGAGAAATAAAGATTACATACAACCTTCGATTCTCCACAACAGTCGATTATTATACGTTAATTGAATTTCCCGCTCGACATCCGGAGTTCATTAGTCAGCGAGTCTCGAGCCAAGTCATTCGGCTCAAGAATGACTTCGCTTAAAATAAGCGTTCCCGTTATTCCCAGCTGTGCTCGCGAATATCGACCCGATGTATCAATATTCCTTGGTATGGTTCGTCAACCTCTTCAAGAACACGATCGACAACACGCCCCCCGTCGAGGACATACAGCAACGACTGAAAGACCTGACCAAGTTCTTCACCTACTCCCTGTACGTGAACATATGTCGGTCGCTCTTCGAAAAGGACAAGCTTCTGTTCTCCCTCCTCCTCTCCGTGAACTTGCTGAATAAGCAGGGCCAGATCTCGATGCCCCAATGGATGTTCCTGTTAACCGGCGGCGTCGGCCTCGAGAATCCCTTCGTTAATCCCACTCAATGGCTGCCCTCGAAATCCTGGGACGAGCTGTGCCGCTTGGACGCAGTTCCTGGTTTTACGGTGAGAAACGTTAAGTCAGTATTACAACGAGACCACCCCCCCTCCCCTCCTCACATCGATTGTCGATACGCTCGAGCAGGGAATTAAAGATTCCTTCGTGCAAAACGTCCTCGAGTGGAAGAGGATTTTCGATCACAAGGAGCCCCACACGTTGACGTTTCCCGCTCCGTACGACCAGCTTATTGCCTTCGAAAGAATGCTCGTGCTGCGCTGCGTGCGTCCGGACAAAGTACTTCCAGCTGTGCAACGATTCGTCGAAGGTAAATCCCACTTGGTCCTCGCTCGCTCGACTCTCATCGCCGGGATGTTCTCCTCGCAGGACAATTAGGACGACAATTCGTCGAGCCTCCGCCCTTCGATCTGGCCTCGTCTTACGCGGACTCCTACTCCTGCATACCGCTGATATTCGTCCTGACGCCGGGCGCCGATCCGATGGCCATTTTGCTGAAATTCGCGGACGACCAGGGCTTCGGTTCGAACAGACTTTTCTCGCTGTCCTTGGGTCAAGGGCAGGGAGTCATTGCCGCCGGACTGATCGACGAGGGCGTAAAAAGCGGTACCTGGGTGGTGCTGCAGAATTGTCACCTTGCCAAAAGCTTCATGCCCCAGCTGGAGAAAGTAGCGAGACAAATATTTCCATTGCACCAAGCGTGTATCGTGCATCATCCTCGCGCGATGGCTAATTTCCTTTTCAGATTTGCGAGAGTTTCACCGGCGAAACGGTACATCCGGACTTTAGGCTGTGGCTGACGAGTTATCCGGTGGATCATTTTCCAGTCAGCATACTGCAAAACGGCGTGAAAATGACGAATGAGCCCCCGAAAGGGCTTCGAGCGAATATAACCAGATCCTTTTTGCAGGTAATATCGTCGCGCGTGGGGGGGAAAAAAAAAATAGATGGAACATCGTAAAGACGGCATGGTCGTCAAATTTATTATCCTTCCGCACGACAGGACCCTATATGCGATGCCGATTTCTTCGAGACCTCGCAGCAGAAGGGGCCGTTCAAGAAATTGCTCTTCTCCCTGTGCTTTTTTCACGCCATAGTTCAGGAACGTAGAAAATTCGGGCCGATCGGCTGGAACAATCAATACGAATTTAACGAGACTGATTTGCGCATCAGTGCGTTGCAGCTTAAAATATTTTTAGACCAGTACGACGATGTTCAGTACACGGCGTTGAAGTATCTAACAGGTATCCGGTTGCCACGTGGCCGTTCGATTATTCAACGACGATACGGTCTTCGATATAATCGTGCCGAGTGTACTTTGTAATCCAGCGTTAATGTTTTTCAGGAGAGTGCAATTACGGTGGCCGAGTGACCGACGAGTGGGACAGGAGAACCTTGATCACGATTTTGGGGAAATTTTACTGCACGAATGTCGTCGAGGATGAGAACTATTTGTTCGATCCCAGCGGTATATATTATGTACCACGAGTGACCGAGCACGTCGAATTTTTGGAATACGTCAAATCGTTGCCAATGTCCACCTCGCCCAGCGTGTTCGGCATGAACGAGAATGCGGACATAATAAAGGACCAGCAGGAAACGCATTTGATGTTAACTTCGATTTTAGCTACCCAGGTGCAAACCCTTTTGCAGAGCTATTTTTTTTTCTATCGAGATACTACTTTTATTCACGATAACACTTTTTTTTACGATATCACGTTTCGATGAACACCAGGAGACTCTTAAACCCAAAGTAAGTTACTCGGAGATACTCTTCGATCTTAGACGTATAAATATTCATATTACATTCCACTCTTATGCCACTAGCTGAGGAAGGAAAAGAGAAAGGTAAAGCATTGCTCATACAGTTTCGCTTCTCAAACAACGTACGTACTGTAATAAACGCAAGTTAGGATCACATTCATCCCGAGCCGTCACCTTTTGATCTCACACCCCATTAGTGCTTTCGCTGATCCGTTAAACTTATTAACGCGCGAGATGCATAATGCACGTTTCCTGCCGTGGCGATCGACGTTTGGCCATCGTCAAAGGGTTAACGAGTCGCGATTTAGTGAGTCAGCCCGTCTCTCGAGCAGGACACCGGAGAGGCAGAGACCGACGTTGGAAAATCACCGGACGAGGTCGTTTACGGGGTGGCGTCCGATATTCTCTCGAAGCTGCCGAAGGACTTCGATCTCGCGGACGCTCTCGAGAAATATCCGACGCTGTACGAACAAAGCATGAACACCGTGTTGGTGCAGGAAATGGGAAGATTCAACAAGCTATTGCAAACGATCAGGAATAGCCTCATAAATGTTCAGAGGGCGATCAAAGGTAAACGACGAAGCGAGACGCCGCTCCATCCTTCTTTCATGGCCCCCCGAACTTAATCCCAGGCCTGGCGATCATGAACCCGGATCTCGAGGAGGTCTACCTGTCGATAATAACCGGGAAAATTCCGAGGATGTGGATGAGAAATTCTTATCCATCTCTAAAGCCGCTCGGCAGTTACGTGCAGGACTTCCTGAGGAGGCTGAGTTTCTTTCAGGTACGCACTCCTGCCACGATAACGTTCTTCACGAGCCGCGACGCCTCGAGAGGCACGATCGTTCGATCTTCCTCGCCTCACTTTTTGCCCCCTTCAGACGTGGTACGAGGAAGGACCGCCGACGACCTTCTGGATATCCGGATTTTACTTCACGCAAGCGTTCCTCACTGGCGCGCGGCAGAACTACGCGAGGAAACACTCCATACCCATCGATCTCTTGATCTACGACTTCGTGCCCTTGAGAGGCACCGCCTTTCCGGAGCCACCCTTGGACGGTGTCTACGTTTACGGTTTGTTCCTCGACGGTGCGCGCTTCAACCTCGACACCATGACCCTCGACGAATCCCTGCCAAAAATTCTCTACGACACCGTGCCCTATGTAAGTCGTTCCTCTATTCCTTTAATTTGCTATCGGGTGTTTTGCTTTATCGTAGTAGACACGTAGATCGTTTTATATACGATTCTCGTGTCGCGCGTCAGATCTGGTTGATTCCCATGAAGAAGGACGAGATAGAGGAGAGGCACACTTACACCTGCCCGGTTTACAAGACGAGCGAGAGGAGAGGCGTGCTGTCGACGACGGGACATTCGACGAACTTTGTAATTGCCATATGGCTCCCGACGGTACTTCCAGCCGAGCACTGGATTCTTAGAGGCGTCGCCATGCTCTGCCAATTGTCTCAATAAAGATCCATCAGCCCCGAAACAGTTTACCCCTCGTATATCCTTAAATCGCGCCGCAGGTATTCGATCACACTTAATCGACTGTAAGGATCGTTCAAAACCACGCTCGTCCTCTCTCCTTCATTATCACCAGCCATGAGACATCTCGAGTCCTTCCGCTCAAACCTCCTATAAAAAGATAGGCCGTGCAGAAGCGAGGAACGAATAATCCTCGAAAATACGCATTCGTTAATTAGGCTACGGAAGAGCGCGAAACAACAGGTGGCGATGTATTACCCTCGTTCTTCATTCCGTGCTTCTTGGCCAACCGATGAACCCAGGTACGAAACAAGGATCCCCCGCCCACCGCCCGGCTTCGCGATCTTTTCGAAATCGACGCGCCTACGTGGGTGCCTGCAATTTCAACCGAAAGCACCGGAAACGATTCCTCGTAAATACCTCCAGCCCGACGCCCCGTGCGGACGACTTTTCCGCTATAGCGGGGGTGCAAAAAAAAAGAGCGGAAAAAGCAAAACGATAAACGAAAAAAAAAAAAGGAAAACTCGAAAGAGGAGCCCCGGCCTTTGGCACGAATACCGCGGGTAAAAAAGCATCGGCATTAAGTCTACCTAAAAACATCGCCGATTCCCGATAGCTACGTGTCCCTCCTCGATAAACGAGGAAGCGTATCCCCCTCCTCCCTCCCTCCCTCCCTCCGCAAAATCGAGATTCCCATGCAAACTGTTATCGTAAATATTGCAACCGGTATCAAGTGCTCCGCAGGCAGGTGCAGGAGAGATTTCGAAGGCAGCGTACGTCCGCAGGAGATAGCACGGTCGAGGAAGAGGAAGAGGAGGAGGAGGAGGAGGAGGAGGAGGAGGAGGAGGAGGAGGAGGAGGAAAGGGTGGCTGGAGGATGAGGAGGTAAAAGAGCCGAGGGAGGGGGGTAGAGGGAGAGGCGGCCGCGTTATATTCAGAGGGAAGGGCGGCAGGGGTAGGTTTCGGGCCGGAGGGCGGTCGGGACGTGGCCGTAGAGCGGGTGGTGGGTGGTTTCGGGGGTTGGTGGCGGCACCCTGTCTACCCGGACCGAGATCGCCGGAGGCTCGTTGCCTAGCGACCTCGTATTGATCTCTCCCCGTATCTCGGCTTTTCCCCCTATCCCACGTGCTCCTCCCTCTCTCTCTCTCTCTCTCTCTCTCTTCCTCTCACTCTCCGTCCCTCCATCTCGTTCCCTCCCTCTCTCTCCCTCCCTCGCCCCCTTCGCTATCTCCCTCTCTCTCCTCCTCCCGCGCCAGCACACCTCGTCTCCTCCGTTCGCTTCCTCTCCCTACCTCAACCTTTTTTTTGTCTTTCGCTCTCTTAGCCCGAACCCACCCCCCTCCCCAGGGCTCCTGGCCGTGGCGCACACCCTCCCAAAAATGCGTACATCCGCGTAGCCCCGGGCGCGCGTGTGCGTGCGCCTCGTTCCGGGCCGATTGAAAGAGAGCCGCGGAAACACGGTTATGACGATAATTTGTGTAATTCGCGGCGGCGAGGCGCGGCCGGTGCCGGGGGTTTGGGGAGGGGGGCGAGGGTGAAGGGAATGAAGGGGGGGCTGGGGGATCGAAGGACCCGCCTGGGCCTTGGTAAACATCCCGAGGAATTGTAATAAAGCGCGGCGTCGTTGGATTAGGTATCGAATGCTTTCAGCCCTGGGGCCGCAGGATGAATATTCATTTATTTAGCCGAGCCGCCCGGCGCGGCGTTCTTCGACGAGCCGCGCTCGGCACGATTTCGGCTGCCTTTCGAGGCTCCTCGATTAAGCGCGATCTTCCCTTTCGGCGGTACGAGGAATTCTTGCCTCTTAATTTTCCTCCTCCTCCCTCCCACTTCACGCTGGAAGCGGCAGGTCGAATATCGCGGGCTCCGAGGATATTAGCGCTGGAGGTGGTCGGCGAGGAGGGAAGGAAGCGGGACTTTTCCTGCGAATTATCCCACGTTCGCGTTAATGCTGTATCGCTCGTTACTCTCGATTCTGGGGCATCCGGTGCGCGGGTTGGATATTCAGCGAGGGAGGTCCTTCCAGTGGGTTACGCGGAGGAGAGGTTCCTTCCTCGTAGGTTCCTCGGTCGTTTCTCGATTATATCGAGGAGCACTGCGGGTCGATGAGTGCTCATCGCATGTGCCGTTAACGCGGCAACTTCCAGCTGTAATTTTGTATTTAGGCGTACTAGAAATATCCGCGAAGCGGAAGGAAGTCGATGGGGGATAATGAACAGGCTTATTTAGTAATTGAGAAAAATTATAGAATTTTTATTGCGTCCATAGTTTCAGGATACACGCATTCTCAACTTATATACTTCGATATAATAAAACGAGAAGACGGAGGGGTATAAAAAATACCCGACCACGGGTTTTGGAAAATTCTCCTGGCCAACGACGAGTCACGGGGGGGGGGAGGGCTCGAATTTCGGGGACGAGAGGGGGGATCCGTCGACTCGGACGATCGACCCCTCGGTTTTATCGGCGCGTGAAAATCTTCTCGCTTGCGAGAAGGCGAACGGCTCGCAATCAGGGCCAATTCCAAAGGGGGCAGCATTCCCGTGGAATATATCGTCCGAATAAAAGCGGGCACGAAATCCGGAGAGACCCCGAAAGGATCCTCCACGCCTACGTGGCACCTTCTCCTCGCTCCCCTCGCAGCCTCTTCCCATTGGCAGAGTGACCTTCATCCGAATTTCCTCCTCGCGCTTTGCGAGACGGGGCTGGAGGTGGAGGAAGAAGACGAGGGGAGAGAAGGAAGCGAGAAGATGGAGGAAAAGGCCGAAGGGAGGAGAGCTGAAAGATGGAGGAAAGGGATGAAGAGAGAGAGAGAATACAGCGAGAGGATAGAGGAAAAGGCTGAAGGGAGAGGACGGAGCGAGAGGAGGAAGGGAGAGGGTAGAGCGAGAAGATCGAGAGGGCGGAAGAGGGCCCGCCAAAAATGGCGCACCTTTTACTTTTATCCTCCGACAAGCCTGTGCGGGCTCGGGGCGTTTTGTTCTTGCCGATGGTTAATCGGAGGAATGGCCACGTGGCTGATTACATCCTTCGGTGGCGCAAGATACCAGGGAGGATAAAAAGTAAAAAGGCGCTTTGGGGTATCGGGGATAGGAGCGTGGAACGAATGTAGGGTAGTTCGCGTGGCTGGATATATCGGGCATGGCTCCTTTCCTTTTTTCCTCGAGATTCTGCAGCTCGACGATATTGGCCTAGCTGCCGAGAGAGATTTTAACGATCGCCGATTTGGCGGAAGGTTGGGAGTAACGGTCGGTGATAATTCTCCGGCTGTAGGGGCGTGAGGAATTTACGAGATGGACCAACATTAATCGTTGACCATAAGAGAGTAATAAGTTTTCCGCGGGGGCGCAGGGGATCGGGCGAGTACATGGTTTTCCTTAATGGTATAATGGCATAAAAGGTAATGAGAAAAAGTGCTCATTGTAAATCTTTCGTGATCGTTTTTTATTGCAGGATAAATCCACAGGTCGTTTAACTCGGTCACCGGTTTGGCTAATTCTGATACGATAAACCGGAAAGGGGGAGGGTGTAATGGGGGATGAAGAATTTCAAGTGCCACGCGTAAGCAATTTTTTTGCATCAAAACTAATTCTATTAGCTCAAGCGTATACGTGTGGCGGAACGTGTGGTATATATATATATATATATATATATATACAAATTTATATATCGAATTCTCGGTAATCGCGTTAAATTATGGCCTAACGTGGGGCGTATTAATCGACGAGAATCAGTTTATCCGTACATTTATTTATCGAGCCGCTTACATCGGGCAATATTTGATTTGTCGGCGTGTCGTGGTTTGCATTACTCGATAATTGCGGTATCGTTAACGATCGTTCCGAGCAGGATCATCCTCTTCCACAAAACGCATCATCATCGGTATAATCCGTGCGCATACTTACACACTGACAGTGGGCGATACAATGTCAATCGATCCACGCAATCTTAACTACGCTTACGACACGACTACTTATCAACCGTCATACCTTCTTCCGCAAGTTACCCAATCAAGCTCACCAAGCGGATTGCATCGCGTCCCAAGTATTCTAAGTAAATTCCCTAAAGATCTCCGCACTCTCCATAGGCATCATGCGTCTATTCACCATACCACTACTCTTCAACAGCATCACGCTTTCTTATTCAAACCTATCCAATTCTATCAACCTAACAAATTCCATTCCAAGTAATCCAGTTAAATCGCTTTCTTAAGTATTTCAATACTCTCCGTGACCATCGTGCATTTCCTTACTGTACCACTCGCTATTCTCACGCCTTCTTATTCGGCCAACGAAGGCGCACCTTCGATCAGGAGGGAAATAGTGACGAGAGCGCAATACTCAACAACCTCGTACTTCCTCGAACCTCTGGTCGCATCTCCAGGCTCCTCGCAGCTTCCCTCGCGGAGCGATCGCGGCTGGCGGCGCACCGGAAGCGGGCGAGAAAGGGACAGTGGTTGAGCATCGGCTTTGAATAATGGAGGACGCGTAGGTGGAGTGCCGAATGGAAAGCCCAGGGATGATTCCCGACGACGGCCGGGACGGTGCCCGTGGAGGCAAGAGTGGAAGTGGAAGTGGAAGTGGAAGTGGAAGTGGAGGCGGTAATGGTAGCGCCGCTGGTAGCGGTGCCTCCGACGAGGGTCGCGGCGGTCCAGGGGGATGCTGCGAGAAGGGATGGGTTGCCTGGCAACGTACGTCCACCCTTAAACCTCCGTCCACCCCCTTCCCTCCCCTTCACCCCCCCCTCCCCACTCCCTCGCCCTCCGCCACCCTTCGAGCCCACCTTTTTGCCCTTTCCACGCTTACGACTCGGTCGATACAACCGGCCGCTTTCGCCGTACGCCCGGGAATTCCCCAATTTCCATTACGGGGGTTCCGACTTTAAGTCCGACCTCGGCCTGCCCATCCGCCAGCGCCCTGCGATGGGACACTTAAAACGATTGCTAACCCCGCTCTTCTCGGTTTGCCTCTCTCTCCTCTTCCTCTCTCACCCTGGCCACTGCTGATGCTGCTGCCAGAAATTGGAGTCGAAGTGCCACTCCGCCGGTGGAGGCGCATTATCTTTGGGAAAATAATGGGGGCGTAGAGAGAGCTGAGGAGGAGGAGGAGGAGGAGGAGATGGGCGGTTACGAAGGGTCCTCCTGGTGGTTTTTTGTTTGGACGGAGGATGTAGGGTATTTCGATGTCCTTGAAAGATATGCCGGCATTGCGATCGGAGGAACGCGGGGAGAGCTCTCTCTCTCTCTCTCTCTCTCTCTCCTTCGTCTGTGATTCGCGCGAGGGGCTGAAGGGCGAGGGTGAGCAGGGCGGGGGGGAGGGGGATTTTCGTGAGGGAATGCGGAGAAAGAACGTGGTCGATCACCGCGCGGATGTGGGACACTTTGACGAACTTTAAAGATAATACCGGGAGCGAGATGTTTAAAGAGACTCGCGACGTGGAAGGACCGTCGAGCAGGCCGATGAGAGTAGTAACGATTTTCTTGGCGGATATTCCTGTGATATACCTTTTTTTTTTCTATAAAACTGTAGAACCCACCGGGGTTGAAGTGATTCCTTACCTGCGCTAGTACATCCGGTTGATCGATCGGCGGGCAGATAAGTATCGTGTCGGAGAAGTATTTACGGCAGAGACGGTGTGTGGAAGCGAAGGAGCCACTTTATTGATCAAATGTACATTTTAAGAGGACTGAGTAGCTTTTAGTATCTACAGAGTAGGGGTTCTAAGGTATCCGATCGCATTCGGCGCTACGCGATCGAGGGTGAAGGGGGCATTTAAAAATGTCCGTGGTACTGAGAGCGATATATACGAACAGCGATTACGTCGATGGTACAATTCTTTCGTCGCGCAAGGGGATTCGATTATTATATCTTGCGTAAAGTATGATAAAAGAAGCAAAATCGGATGTATCTCGCGTTGTATTATTTACCTCATACAAGGCGCTGCGCGAAAAAGGTAAATGTAAGATACCAGACGAGTAGATCCAAACGATGCGTTGGATATAGAATGAAAAAAAAAAAGGAATTCTATTTTCTACTTCAAGCTACACTGACCTTGTTTAACAAGGAAAATAAAGACGCAAGGATACGTAGCCCTTTGCGACGCGTCCCAACGATGTCCTCTTGGCGCTGCCGTAGACGAATTTCTACGAAGATCGTTGAATTTGGTCCGCTCTTGGCATTCACCGCGTGCCTTATGAATTTTGAAAAGTTGGCACATGGAAGCCCGCAGTGAACGCAAGGAGCACAGACTCACTCGTCTTCATGCCTCGACTTCCGGTCCCACAGTGGTATCGGCGTCTCTCTTCTCCGAACAAACACGGACTATCTTCCAACTTTCTTGCGTATACTTCGAGCGTACACTTCCGCTGTCCGGCGTCGTGCGTCATAAAATTCATTAAGGCGAGTATTTCCCCGAAACCGATCCTCGCGAGAGCTTCTCACGCTTTAAAACCGATATCGCAACACAATACCGAGATTTGCTTACACGTTGTACCGAGCTAACATCAAGTCGAATCGCAAAGTTTCGATCGGATCACTCGTTCCTTCGAATAATATTTTAATACGACCCGAAAATTCGAACATCCTCGAGAGAGCGCTCTCTCCCAAGAGAAGCGTATTTTAAATTGAAAAAGGATCAGAGCCGGCGCGAGATTCCTCGAGGTTCAATTCGACGAACTATTTCCACTCACTGCCTCGCACCGAAACGTCGCCGGAGCCTCGAGCGCGTACGCGTATCGTTGATAAAACCGATCGTAGGAGCGTTCACTCGTAATCGGGGGAAAAAAGGAAGACACGACACGACGAACGTCCCAATGCGAACTGAACTTGATGAGCGTCGAAACTATACTATGGAACGATACCACTCGCCCTATGGACCCACGATCAGGGGTGGTTCCGGGTGTGGGGTTCGCGGGGTGGGGGGCTCTCGGGGGTTCGTCAGTCCCACCATAACTTATTGCTTATTTCGCGGAGGGTGTACGACCCCGTGATATCCAGGGCCGAAGAGAGCAGCTGACGCTGGGGTTCCATTGTCTGTAGATATTCGCATAATCAAGAAACCCACCCCACGTCGTTCCACACTTTTCATGCCGGGGAAAAGGGACATATGGGATGCTCTGACTAATATCGAAGCCGATCCTAATGGACGATCGGGAGAGCCGAAATTCGAGATCGAAAGGAAGCGTGTAACGAATCGGCCTACCACGCACGCTTCGTCGCATCGACCTCGACGTTTCTCTTTCCTCCTCAGCCTTCGCGATCTACAACCTCTCCCCCGCCTACGTTACGCTACCTCCTTTCTCTCGCGATCAATCGAATCTCGCGAGCGACAAGCTCGGACGCGTCGAGTACGCGCCCGATACGACAACGAGGTTCGTTCGTCCTGTAATTGAAAACAGATTAATCAACGGCGGATGAATCCCAATTGCCGAATAAAACAATTTTCCCGTTACCTTTTTCACGAGACACAGATGCACGCACTTATACACGAGCGGGTGAGGAAGGGGATGATAAGGAGCGTGGCTCGCGCGAAGGCTCGACAATTCCAGATCGCGAATGCAAATGCGGGTTGTACGGGAGATTTTTGGGCGAGAGGTGATTGCCCTATCGGCCACCGAGTGTCCTGGAGAAAGTCGGAGCTCCGGTGGCAGGGACACGCGTCTGATACGTCCTCGAAACGCGATGGGGGAGGCGAAGAGGGGGGCGCGCTCGTTTTAAAGGGCGCGTGTCTGAGACGAAGGGGAGAGGAGGAGGAGAAGGAGGTGGAGGATGGCGAGAGAGAGGGGAGCGGGGCAGGGGTGGACGAAGGGGGTCCAGCGCGTGCTCGTCGAAAGCTACAGTTGCCCTAAAGGCCAATTCACATCCGGCGAGCGAAGAAGAAACGGGGGTTTCCGTGGCACAATGGGGCATTCCCTCGAAGGGCTGGGACCTCGTCTGCCAGAACTGTGGGTCAGGGTTACCAGGAGGGGGTTTCGTCCATCGATTTAGCTCTCCCCGCCCCCCCTCCCCCCACCGCCCTTTATCCCCTTCTATCCCCGGGCGACCCTCCTGAGCCCATTAACCCTCGCAGGAGATACCCTCGGAAACGAGGAATTTAATACGGAGTTATTTAAATGCTGCCGACGCGACATCCCGCGATGCTCCCGGGGCACGCGCCATTAATTTGGAAAAAAGTCCACGGGAAGAGCGAGAAAGGGCCGATCTTTGCTCGACGCGAATGGAACAGCTGCCGTGAAAGCTGCTTTATCCGAGGACAATGAGAGGGGAGCACGCGCGATAGCCGTTGGGATGTCGCGGAATGATGCGGATCGTGGAAGGTGGCTTTTGCGAGCTTTATTAATTTCCGTCGGACAAAGTTCGCCGGGAGGAGCGCGTCGAAGGGCTCGAGCGACGTTTCGAGCAGAAGGCCGCCCAAGGTACGAAGGACAGGGGTGTGTAATCGGGCGTGGCGGCACGAAGCTAATTATAAGTTCGATAAAATCTCAAGGACAAGAGCGATATTTGAGGCGATGAGCTTACGCGTCGAAGTTTATCGGTACTCGACGAAAAGTCGTCCCGGAGGTATTTTTACGCCGGGGAGAGAGCGAGATGAGTCGATCGACGATGTCGATGCTCGGAGCCCCGGGGGATGCTATCAAATATTGAGGTGAAGATTTTTAGCGCGACCCATGCGGCGCCCCGGTCAGGATGAATTTCATATACGATTCGTTAGAGAGGCGGAAAATAAACCGGGCGGTGTATAATCGACGTTAAACTTGATCGATACGGTGAATCTACTCCGTCTCCGGTGCGCTCCAGATTTACTACGGACGCGACATTGAGGCTCGCGAAGAGCCTCGACAAGCCGTTCCAGATAAGAGCTTTCGATCTCACCAATGAGTCCTTCGGCCCCTCCGATTTCGTGTCTCCTGACCGACATTTCGACGCCGCGGAGGGCATCCTAAAGTCGTCCCGAAATACGCCGTCGATGGGCGAAGCCTCGAAAGGACAGGATCGCTGAATGGCTTTACTCTCGTCCTGGCCTGGCCGTCCTCGTGACGTAATCAAGCACGTGCGCTCTGTCTGCACCCTTCTCAGGTGGGGTTGAAAACGTCACGGATACCAATCCTCCCCTGAAGGCACGCCCTCTTCATCGATCCTGGCGAACCCTCCTCCATTCATGAGAACCCTGGTACCAGGGCGACGAACCGCATGGTTCTACCTGGTATCTGGAACAAACGGACGGTTTTCGTGTGAGAAAGAGAGAGGGCGTAGACTGGAAGGGAGTGAGGAGCTCGTCTACGGACGCCGTGCGGGACGTCTCGACCCTAGCAGCTGTGTGATCCTAGGTCAGCAACAGCACTCCGACGTGATCGCGTTGACTTTTTCTAGACATTATTTTGAGTCGCGTGGATCGTCCGTCGGAATTCGTGTGGGCTCGAGCGAGAGAAAGGCGATGTGGTCGTGTGTCTCTATACCTTATCATTCTCCGATTATTCTTCTCTAGTCATCCTCCTTTAGCTTACCTCCCTTGGATCGTTTACGATTCATCGAGGTCGAGGGTGTTTCAAGCTCGTAAAGACTCGTCCTGGCACGTTAACCGAGGCGTTGTTGGGTCAATCGTTTTACACGTCCGTTGGTAACCGAATAAATGGCATTATTTCTGCATGCGAGTCCGAGCCCGCTGTCGATCGTCGAGCAGGACTCGAATGGCCGACGGATATAAATAGGATTACGCCGGTAAAAGTCCCGATCGGGTTTGTCAGCTGATCACATATTGACAGTTCGATAAGTTGGCACGAGAGCATCGCTCAATCGTCGAAACTGCTCTCGGTGCAATTAGTCCCGTGCCTTGACGCGCCGCCTCGACCGAAAGAAGCCGACGCAGCCTGGCGCGATTCAGACGATCGATCGGAAATATCTCCGAGAATAACCGTAAGGAACGATGGTAAATAAGCGGTGGAAGTTGTTATAACTGCGAGACATCGATGCAAAGTGCTTCCACACGATTGGAACATTTTCTATCTTCTGATCTTTTTTGCGTACCATTCCAACACGCGTAAAGGTGGTTATCGCAGGTACTTTGAGGGTTCGGTTTGTTTCGATTTATTCACCGTTCGAGCGAGGCTGTGAGATCCGCGAAACTTTGGTGGATTGGCGAGCGAACGTGGGGCCGAATTCGGATGGTAGCCGAATGTTAGTTTCGTGACAGAAAATTACGAAAATGGTAATTAGGCAGCTCGCGGCGACGTGCCGACTACGGCTTATTCATACTTCGTAGCCATGGCGATCCTGCACTACTGATAAAACAACAGTACACACCATAATGTACTTACGCGGAATAGGGGAGAACACCTTGTCTAACGGGTGTCACGAAAATCAGGGCACGTCGCGATGTCGTAAGACCTAACGTGCGACCGGCTGTACGAAAGCAATTTTGGGGGCAAAATTCTAGGCGGTTCAACGTACGTCTTACGTAATGCAGGTATTTTTCAGATCGAGCGTGAAATCGTGGCGTCATCGACAATCGCCTTTGCGAATATATTTATTTTGGAGTTGTTCGTTACCAGCGCAAGGTACTCCGTCATTCTACTTCTGTGGGATATTTTTATAATATAAATTTCATAGATGATTTATTTGTTACAAAAATATTTCGTAGTGGAGCTCGATTTATTATTCTAAATAACTTTGCGGCTCTGTAGACCATTTCACGGATAGTGACATGTGGTCTCGTGCACGTAAGTCGCTTTTATCGAAATTTCTAATTGACCATATGCCGTTGCATTCATCTGCCGTGATGTAAGCGAGAAGATGACTGCCTCGGTATAACAACGCGATTACGAAAGATAAACCGACGATTATAAAATACATTATTTACAGCCATACTTCTCTTTTTATATCGTTAAAAAAGGCGTCTGCGAGACTCGTGCAAACTAACATTTCATGTGATCTTCGTTCCAGAAAGGTCACCCGCTAGACGTCTGTACAAATTTTTCCAAGATTTTTTATCCGTCAAGTCGTATCATTCGTTTTCCCATATAAGACAATTGTTATCTAAGAATACATGCAAAACTCAATGTTACCGGTAAAACTATATAATTATTCAAATTCCTCCACAACCCCAAGGAATTTAATTCTACAACGATACGCATAGCCCCGGAAAATAAACATCAATTCGTTCTCAAACCTTCATCGTCATCCCCCGATCATCTTCGTTGCCTCAGATTACGCGAAACGCCGGCTGACCCTGAAGACGACCGTACCCGACCTCCACCTAACCTTGAAACGCGCGCTATCAAATTCACAAAAACCAACCTCCCGACGGAGCCAACGAAGAGCGATCCGCCCCGCGAGAAACCCTTCTTCGACTCTGCATCCCACGCGAAAGATTCAAGGAAATCTACCAGAACTCGAAATCCTCCAGCGCCCAAGGAAGCGACCTTCGCGGCATCGTAAAGAGACCCTGGAAAAGGATTACCTGGCGCTCTTCGAGGGTATCCCCGCGATCCTACATCAGAGAGGATCCGCGCGACTTCCTCGATCCTCGTCCGAATCCTGCGCCCAGGAAGAAGTCCCCGAGGGTCCCGAGCGACGAGCTCCTCGTATCAATGCCCCGTCGCGGCTCGCCGGAATCCTTCGTAAAGCGGCCAGAGTTCGGTATCCCGAAGGAGGAGAGCCGCGGTCCAGGAGGGCTGCGTCGACGTCGAGGCGAACTACGACGGCGGCGGCACCGACAGCGACGAGGAAGAAGAAGAAGAAGAAGGGGGCGCAGCAGGATGCGCCGTTTTGTGTCGGGACGGTGTTGTTGGTTTGATGGTCGCGGGACCACTGCGCCCTCTCCGTCTTCGCCCACCTAGCCCTGCCCCTCGATATCAAGCCCCAATCCCCCTCGTAGTGCCCCAGGGATCGACTCGTCTCCCTCCCACCTTCCGCCCTCTCGCTCCAGCCCTCCCGCGTTAGCCCCCACCAGCCCTCCTTCCCGGTGCCGCCGGCTCCGGAGCCACCCCCCTCTCTCTCTCCGCGAGAACGACCCCTCCAGAGCGTACACCCTGCCAGGAGCCGAAAACCGGGCCTCCGTTCTCTGCCCTTTCCACCCCTGCCGCGCATTTTCCGCGAGGGGCGCCGCCGGTGCTGCTCGCGGTCGCTGGGGGGTGGACGCGGAGTGGAGGTGGATCGTGTGGACCGTGGCCCGACGGGCCTCGACGCGAGGCTGCCCTCCCCCCCCCCCCTGCCCCACGCGCCACCCCCCTCCACGCCCCCCTCGCCGCCGCTGCTCGGCTGGTGGCGCGAGCGACTCTGGCGCGCCTCGCGCAAGCGTCACCCAGAAAATCGAGGCTCGTACCGTTCCGGCCCCCCACCCCTCTCGTTCCAGCTACCTCCGGCGTTCCGCTCGTCGCCGCTCTCCTCCTCGCGCTCAGCGGCGAGGGGGTGGCCGGAGGGAGGCTCCTGGGGTTGCGTTAGCCGTCTTCGTTCAAGGGCGTGCAACCTCCTTCCCACGAGCAACCTTCGGGGAGGAGGTTCCTCTCTCTCTCTCTCTCTCTCTCACTCTCTCTCTCTCTCTCTCTCTCTCTATCTATCTCGGCTCCTTCCTTCCTTCCTTCCTAATTCTTTTCCCTCCCCGCCGCTTCGGAACAACGCCGCCATCCCTACCGCGCCGACGTCCCTCGGTCCTGCTTTGTCCCGCGGCCGTGTCCGTCATTCTTCCTTCATCCGCGAGTCACCCAGAAACGAGGATCCTCCACGGCCCTCTCCTCTCCTTCCTTCCTCCCGTCGTCCTGCTCCGCGAGTTCTGCCGGGTGCAAGGTCTTCCCCGCTGCAGGCCGCCTCCTCGAGGATCGGAAATGAAGGCCTTACGTTCCGCCGGGTTTGGTCGCTCGGATATTTTCCCCTAAGCATTGTACGTGCACGCTCGAAGGTGCGCCGCTCTCTACCTATGCGCTTCCTTGTCCGGGAAATATCTGCCTTCCTCCCGGTTTTTTTTCCTCTCCCGCTTTTCACCTCGGTTAACCCTCGAGAAATCGCGCGGGGTGCGCGCGGTGGATCGCTCTTGTTTAGAGGAGTATGCGTGGGATATTGTTTGGGTTAAAAAGGCCTTTGGTGCTTTGGAAGAATTTCTCGGTCTGCTTACGGTATTGTTCCTAAATTAGAGGTTTTGACGATACGAAGGGTATGGATGAGAAGAACTGATGTGGACGAACGTCGCGCGGACTATCGATCCTCGATACTTGATTTAGCAGCGTTGATTAGCGCATCGTCGATACTTCGCGCGAGTACTAACCTTGGAGGATGTCGTGGGATGTCCTCGAGGTTAATCGTCCGGGTATTTCTTCGACCACCTCTCGGATTCTGGTGGCTCGGGGCGCGTGGCGAGGTTCGACGTTTTATAAGAATATACGATAATGCGAGAATGTACGTTTAATATCCGAGGGGGTAGTTAAGAGCGAGTTAAGAGTATTAACCTTTTTCCCCGAGCACCGACGCGCCCTGGGAGGTACGAAGGAGTAATCCTCTTGCAGCGGATGATTTTCTAAGTAGCGCCGTTTCCTCGATGCTCTTTGTTGAAGTACGTGTACTTACTCCAGAATCGGTTGCGCGTATTCTCTCGTAGAGTCGCTGCTAAAAAATTAAGAAGATAAAGCGCGAGCCGTGACCCGATACGCGAAACGACGAGGGCGGACTTTATTTTCGAGTCTCCTCACGAAGGAAATTAGCCCTTGTTTTAACGCTCGAAAGACGCCATAGCCTTTCGATGGAATTTTTGTTTCATACTCGGGATGCCCAAACGTTCCGCGCGCTTATCCAAAAGTAACGAGAAATTTTTTCGGACGCGTCACCGACGAACTAACGGCGAGATAAATTGGATTCGGTCCCTTTTTCTTCCCTCGTACGGAAACGAGCGATACGAGTCGTTTACGTCCTGCCGTTTCCGTTTCTTGCTGCGAGCATTCGCGTATGAGCTCGCTATCAGCACTCCCGCAGCTCCTCTTCTTCGCGAGGAATACGCGAGGACGAACCGGGAGCCTCTTACGAATAGAACCCGGGGCTTCGAGGATATAAAGAAAAATAGATGGCTCGGCGGAATTACCGCGATATTTCTACGCGAAAGACGTAATTACCACCAACACCCCCTCGGCTCATCGCTTTTAATTCCCAGCCCGGGTTAATTAATCGAGAGACCAGACCGCGCGACGGTCAGATGCGCCCTTAATACCGAATTTCCCCGGTTTGCTAATTTCCCGCTAGAAAATTCCATCTGCGCCAGCCCCGCTTCTGGCCGCACGCCGATACCAATTACACCCACGCACGTTCGCGAAGTAGGTTCCCCGGTAGGAAACTAACGCGAGCCCAGAAGGAAAGCTAAGTTTTATCCCCCCGCCCCTCCCACTCTCCCCGCCTCCTCTCGCGGATGGTATCGTCGATTACCCCAACCCTCCCCAGGCCTCGCTCTCTAATAATCATCTCCACCCATCTCCACGGCATGCACTCTGCCTCCGCCATCTTTCGAGTTCCAAACTTCTTTTCCTGCTCGAGATGAAGTCGTTCGATGGGGGAGGGGCAGGAGCTACCAGGGGCTGGAAGCCTTACTTTTCCCTCGGCCTCCTCCTCCTCCTCCTCCTCCTCCCCCTCCCACCTCCCCCCTCTCGCTCCCTTCTTCCTCCCTGGATCCTTCGTCGTACGCTGCTTCGATCCGCGAAGCTTTTGTTCGTGCGCCTCGACGATTCATATCTGCGCCGCGTATCGCGTTTAGGTAACCGCGCCATGCATCTTCGTCCGTGCGATCGAAACGGGACGGTGGGCCCTCGCCAATGGGAAATCATCATCCGCTTCTATCCTCGCGATTATCCTCGTCGCGTATAATGTGCGACTGAGCGGATCCGCTGGCACGTAGCGAATTATATGTACGGATATACATATATAGGTATATACTCGGGGGTGTGCGTTGGATCGGCTACGTAAATTATATCGGCCCGCCTATGTGGGCACGAGCATATTATCCGGGCACTACATGCTTACAATCTGATGCACGTGATACGCGCGCGGCGCAAACCCGAGTGTGTATATAGAGACAGGTGCGCTCGCGAAGGGAGATGCCGGACGTTGAGCGTACATTCCAAGAGATACCCGGAGCGTCTTTAGAATAATACGTTTACGCAGGTCGCTCTTGGAAAAATGGTTTTCCCAAAGCCCGGTTTCGGGGGATGGCCAGAGTTCTAAGTCCTTCTCAAGATGTTCGCGGAACGTTGAAAAACGCAAGGATTTTGTTATACTTTGGAAACATTATGATCGGTAGAGAAAACCGTTTGGCTCTGGTTATCTTTGGTATTGGTCAAGATCTTTTTACTCAACGAAAAACTTAGCCGGTTGACCGAACAAATGAAATTAACCAAGGTACGTCGTTACGTCCGTCAGGCACTTTGCTCGTAATTCGCTTTATCTGGTCAGAGTAGGAGGAGCCGCGATTACCGCAACCCTTGCGAGGTCGGTGGGCCGATTCGGGAAAATCGAATTCTGAAAAAAAGGGCCCGAGGGACCATAAAATTGCGAGGCGGAGGTCAGCGAGGAGGGCTCTCGCGAGTGGGATGGGTCTAATAGCCACCTGCTGTTAGACGACCGGAATCCCGGCGACTCCTGCGGAGAGCCAGCGGGATTTGTGTGCCCCGAGGATAAGGGACACGTTGATGGCGGGTCAACAAATGCGTAAACGTCAATGTGGACACTCGGAATAGGCCAAGACGATACGGAAGATCGATCGTGGCTCGCGGTTGGGTTAACCGCGATTCGATTTTGGCCAGGCTATTGGATTCTCGTTACAACCATTTTTAATCCCTCTCGATCGATCGATTATCTCGCAAGCTCACGATCATAGGTCAAAAGCAAACACCGTATTTATATGGAATAGGTTTAAATAACCTACGCGGGTACGACGAGAAGACGGAGACGGGGAAATCGGGTGCGACAGGCGTGAAATATTATTTCACACCCTAGACCGGTTACCGCCACGTCGGAATTTACGATCCACGATCGAAAAACAAATTTTTCGACGATCCAATGCATAGCGGAGATTGGTCACGGGCCGAGCTCTTACGCGGCCGCTGGCAACGCTCCAGCGAGCCTGCATCAAAGGAATTATTTTTTATGTTCGAATTAAATTGCCCGAAGCGAGGGCCGTTATCGAGGTTGGCAGAGGTGACGATTGCCATTCGGAAAAGGAATAGCCCCGGGTTTCGGCCAATTTCAACTCGCTACGGCCTCTGTCTTCGTGCCACCGCCGAATATCCCACTCGCGCCCGACTACCAAAGCCAAAGCGTATCCCCGAATATTTCATCCCCGGACGCTCCCTCTCCGTTGGCCTCCTCGCGAAATTCCTCCCTCCTCGATCTAAATAACGCATTTGCATACCCGAGGATGCGGAGGGAAAAAAGGCGCCGGTCGTGGGTGAAAAAAAAGTCGACCACGGTGTTCCATTAAGCAAGGCCACTGACCATGATTTTACCGATTACGCGCGCGCACAATGCCGCGTAATGCATCGGGGTAAAAAGCGGCGTGCCAAGCCCCGTGGAAAAATCCTCCCGCCCGGAGCGTTGCCACGGCCGCCGATCGAGAAGCCAGAGAAGGTATCTCGCCGATGAGAGAGTGAGAGAGAGAGAGAGAGAGAGAGAGAGAGAGAGAGAGAGAGAGAGAGAGAGAGAGAGAGAGAAAGAGAGAGAGAGAGAGAGAGAGGAGGAGGAGAGCGACGAGAAGGAGATAAAAACCTTGGTCAGAACGAGCCGTATCCATTATGCATCGACAAATTCGCCGTTATCCCCGGGCCCGGTGGCCCGATATTAACCCCATTCCGTTCCTCCGACGTGCCTCTTCTCGCCGATCTACGGGCTCTTCCTCCTGTCGTAAAACTCTTACCGCCTTCGAGCAGCCCCCGTCCAAGGGGAGAGGGGCTGGTTCGCGCCGGTGGCGGAGGTCGAAACAAGGAGGGCCTCGTGCGAAAATGCCCGACATCGCAACACGTGCGAGCTTTATGTGTGCGTACACAATCTCTTAACCGGATCTTTTGGACGGGTGAATGAAGCTGAAGGCTGTTGATAGTGGGTACACACCGTGGGTCGATAGAATTCGGGCCACGGCCTCCTTGCGAGAGGCAGCGGGGCTAGTTGGCCCGGCGCTCCGCGGCGGGGGCGGCGGGGGAGGGGGGCTGGTCGAGGGTCCGAAGGAGGAAGGGAGAAGGGTGCGAAAAGGCGCGGAAAGCGAGTGACGAACGAGGAGGCGCGTATACGCCGGGCTGGGAGATAAGAACGGGAGGATAGGAGGAGTGCGAGAGGGAGAGAGGAGAGAAAAATGATTCGACGAGGCGGGGCGAGGGTGGAAGGAGAGAGACGGCGCGCGTGCGAGGGACGGGGGCATCGAATGGAAAAGAGATCGGGGTGAAAAAGAAACGAGCTAAGGGCCGGCCGGGGGGAGGGGGCGGGGGGGGGCGGAAAACAGTGTAACAGAGTGAAAAGGGGGAAAGGAAAAAGAGAGCATCGGTATTTTGAGAGACGGATACGCGGGCCACGAATGAGAAAGGCGAAACGACCGACGAGGAAGCCGCGACAGGGCGTTCGAGGAGGGAGGAGGACGGATCCTGGGGGAGGGAGAGGGAGAGGCGATATCGGGGGTACAGCACGAGCCAGTAAATAGAGGGTGGGAATGGAGAGGGAGAGAGAGAGAGCGCGAGAGACGTACAGAGAGAGGCACGAGCTGGCGGACGAGAGAAAGAGAGCGGGATGCTGAGGTCGCTAGGCAACCCCCATGAGCCGGTCGCGGTGCACCCTCGGTACACCCTTATTGCCTTTCCAATTTTGGTGGTTCCCATGCACCTACCCCTACCACCCTGGACGAGCGATACCGACTGTCAAGGCTGCGCCCGCGGCTCGATATTCGGAGAATCGATAGATTTCGGGCGAAACTTTCCTGGAGCCATTATCGTCCGTTAACGTACGAAGGAGTTACGCAACGTTGAGTCACATCTCTTCGAGCGAATAACGTCTCGCGGATAACGAGATGGTTCGTTACCAACTTTCGAGCTATGGCCGCTACGCTCCTGCTGCGCGAGCCTCGGATTATCATTATTCCATCCTAGCCTACCAAGAAGCGGCCATTAGCCCCGCCGTGTCATCCACAATGCGAGCGAGATGAAAGAAAAAAAAGGAAGGAACGACCATTAGACGCGTACGCGCCTTGCGTCGCGCCTCAGCCGTGCGCCGTCCCGTAATCGGATAAATCTCCCGACCGCTACGCCTAACATTTATCGCGGCCATTGCTCGCAATGCAATCTCCCTGAAACAACCCCTATACCGAGCGGCAGCGCACACACGGATGCCGGCCCGTACCGTACGACGCTGACGCGGCATTAACGTCAAAACAACTCGCAGTTACTACGGTAGTAATACCAAAAATACTCCTTACGTACTTCCGATCGGTCGTTTCCTCTTCTCGGGATATCGCTTCTGGGTCAGAGTACGTCGCCGCGACGAGCAATTTCGCGGCGGGGTGTGGCGTGGGATGGGGGCCAAGGGGGAGGGCGGGTCGAGGGGGTGGCAGCGTAGTACGTCGAGGGGTCGAGAAAACTCCGTGCGTTGGAGAAAGAAGGAACGAGGTCGACGGAGGGGCGAGGGGGAGGGGGCGGGCGAGGGGGGAAGAGCAGCGCGCAGTCGAGTTTGTTTCGAGGGTGAAAATCCGTCGAGACTACCGGCGTCACACCGTCTACCACCATCGCGCGCGGTACAGCGACCTCCTGATTGGTCATGGGGGGAGATAAAATTTGGGATCAGCTGGAACTTCGAGGAGGCCAGCAACCCCCGTGAATCGACGGGGAATCGTGCCTTGTGTATCGTTGCGGTCCCGTTCGCCGAGAAAAAACACTCGAGGAAATGACGTTGTGTCACTACACCCGGCAGCTGATGCCACCTCCTCTCTCTTCCTCCTTCCCCCTTCTCCTTCTCTCGCGCTCTCTCTCTCTTTCTCTCTAAAGTAACTCTCACTTTATCCTCTTTTATCTCTCTTTCTTTCTCCCCCTGGCTCTCTGTCTCTCTCTCTCTTTCTCTCTCTCTCTTTTTCTCTCGCTCTCTCTCTCTCTCTCTCTCTCTCTCTAAAATAAATAAGCCGCGCGGACATACGTTCGCGTTAAACGTATTCCTAGGGTAAACAGAGAATCGAATTCTACCGGAGGGGCCTTCGAGTGCCCCGGCGCATCGATCGCGATTTTAGCCGAGGCCCGACCCTTTCCTCGAGGAACCTTCGGCCCGGAGAGTTACGCCCCAAAGCGGCTATCGGCTTTACCGCCTCGCGTATCACCCTCGATTCCTCCCGATTCAATTCTCTCCTCGAGAACACCCAGCAGACCCACCCGCACCAGCGCGAAGCGTCGCCTCTCCCGATTTTCGGTCGACCTCCGGCATCGACGCCGCGGAGAGAGGAAGCCGGGCTGCATGGCCAGAAACGCGGTAGACGCAGCTCGTAGAATCTACCTTTTCCGAGCGAGCGGATTTCATTAAGGCACGAGGACCGGGGTAGAATCGGGAGGGGGTGAAGGGGGGGGAGAGGGGGAGGGAAAAAAGTAGAAGCCGGAGAGAAGTCGCGAAAGAAAGGCGAGGTAGAAGCGGAACCGAAGGGAGGCGAGAGCTGGTAGGGATGCTGGAGAGAATCCAGGGGCGGCCGAGCCCTTTTGCCTCTTTTTGCACCCATCCATCGATCGATAATGCGATCCGGCGTAGGGTGCACCGGACGAATCGCAGAAATAAGGGCTGTCGCTACTCCGCTTCTGCCGCCGTCTCGCCCTCCGGCCTCCCCTGGCGCGCCCCGTCTTCGCGGCTCCACCCTCACCTGGCCGCCGGAACGAAGGTAGACGAAGGTGTACACCAGCCACCAGCAAGGTTACTCACTTTCCCCGTGCGTACTACCGACCTGCGTGAGTATCCGCTCGGCCAAGTGTCTGCGTAGGCCTGGCTACGTGTGTGCGCGTGTACCCGCGGAACCTGGCACAGGGGCGCGTAGGCGAGGGAGGTGGACGTCGCGGGGCCGTGTGAGTGCTCCCGGTAGATAGATGCGAGAGCGAGAGGACGTAAAAGGCGGCTCACGGAGGACGCGGACAGGGAAGGAAGGAGGCAGAGGCTGCCAGGTGGGGGCGAGGGCGGTGGTGGCGGTGGTGGTGGTGGCGGCGGTGCTGGTGGTGGGTGCCGGCTACAGTGGTGGCGATAACCATAGAGGGGCTGCAGATCGATGGAGCAGTGACGTCACGGGAGCGGGAAGCTGCGTCTCCATGGTGACCGCCAACGGACCCGGTCGTTCGTGTACGGTCCGACCAGCGGGGTTGAAATTTTATTAAATTTCATTTGCGCCGTTCGCGGTGCTCTCCTCGTCCTTCTCTCTCCCTCTCCCCCACCCACCCTCTCTCTCTCTCTCTCTCTCTCTCTCTTTCTCCCGGCCCAGCCGCCCCCCGTCCCTCTCTCTCTCTCGGCGCCCCTCGCCCAGCCACTCTTTTGTACGCCCACCGTTCTCCTCTCTCGCCGCCGCTTTTCAGTCCCTTTCTCCCGGCGTTTTTACGCACGAAACGAACGCATCGCTCTGCCCGCGGAAGAGGAGAGAAAAAAAGAGGAAGTGTCGCCGGAGGATAAGAAGTGCCTCGGCGATACGATCGAGGAAATCTTGGGCCTCCATCGGCGATGGTGCGCGAGGAATAACCGGGGAATCGAATTTCGAGGATTGGTTGGCTTCCAGAGAACACCGGATGACTCCGCGGTTTCCCCGTGGCGAGAGAAGGCGTTACTCCGGATTTCGCGATCGGTTATCGAGTATTAAGGATCGTTTTTGAAGTAGGGCGCGCGTCAGAAGGAAACGTCGATTTAATCTTCGCTGCCTATTTTTGGATTACGGTCTTCTATTCTCCGCCTTTTTTTTTTTCCTTCCCCATCCTGGATATTTCAGAGCTTCCGTTTCGCGAATATTCCAATATTGAAATATCCGGCTCCGATACGGGAAGCGGGAGGAAGGATCCCGATTGGACTTTGATCTCGCGCTCGCCGTCGTTATTTTTCTCGATGACACGCTCCTTCGAACAAACTCTGACGAGGGGCAATAAGAAAGCAGCGCCGAGGGCGTGGAGAAGGCGCTAGTTAATCTTCCTGATCTTCGTTAATCTTCGAGTCGAGCGCCGAGCTTTTTTTCACCTCCCTCGCCGCGAGTCCTCTTTCGCCCCTTATTCCCTGGAATTTACGAGCAAAATGATGGAGGGGATGTCTCCTTGTGTCCTCCACGGCAAACTCCCGGGAACTTCTGCCGGTTATCTCCGAGAATGTTTATCCCTTTCCGCCCTCCGAGATTCATCTTTTGTACCCGAAAGTAGCGCGCTGACCGTAATCAGCCACCGAGTCTCTCGAGGCTTTTCCTTCCGATCGACCATCGATTTTTACATCTCGCCCTCTTCCCTCTCCTCGAACCACGCGTCGGCCAAACTACCGCTGGAAAATAGCAAAAATTCTGCGGCACAGGAGATTCTACCAGGCGCATACGTGGAATAATTTAGTTAAAGTCGAAACTGCATACCTTAAATTCTCGGCTATCAACTTGAGGGCCGCGTGAATTCTAAAGCGCGGCACCCTTGTATAATTGGAATAACGTTGATTAACCCGGGTTTCAATTCCCGAGGTATCATTCCGATTCGATAGAGTCACGACGATTTGATTCGAGCCGCTATGGGAAAGTCGGGCTGCACGGCGATAGACGCGAGGGCCACTTTCCGCCAGGAATCATCAATTAAACCCTCGACGTCCGAAATGCTATTCTCTCCTTCCCTTGCGCTGGCCCAGCTTCGGATCTCCTTTCGCTTAGCCCGTATCCGCGATTTTATTTATAATACCAAGATTATTTCCTATCCGATAGAGCTGCTCTTAAACAAAATCGCGGCCTGTGTGGTATTATTACGCGCATTTCCTTCCTCTGAAATATACCAGGAAGTTTTGGATGTAACGCGCGGAAGACCTTATCCGCCATTAGGATTGTCGGCATTTCCCTTCTTACTCGTTTCCTGTTTCTACTCGGCTTGACGTTACTTTAATTAAGGGAAGAAGTTTATAATTCCAGGCCGTCGTAGCTGCGGGGCTGGCGGAGGTAAAACGAGAATAATCGTAGGGAGTATCGGAATAGTTCCAGGAGAAATTAGTACGCCGAGGCGTTAAACAAATTTGTACGATACTGTACGGTTTCGGGTGGCGCATTAGAGCGATGACTCAGTACTGGGATAATGCGAGGAAAGTGGAAGGTTCAACGTATGTTCCACGCGATTTGCGCTCCCCGCTTTCCTTTCACGAGATGTAAAAGCGAAATGATCAGTCGGATTGGATTTGTTCACCCGTTAATGCCGTCTGCCCCCTTCTGCGTCATGCTGCTGTCGAAGAAGCGCATTACTTAACAGCGCCGCGGCTGCCCGGCCAACGTGTAACAATTTACGCCCTTCGACGACGAAAAGGGACGACATTGGCGGAACGCGGAGATTCGTCGTGGATAGCTGCTGCTGAAAAAAGAAAAAGGCGGCGAAGCCGATCGTGGAAAAATTCAGTCGCGTGTCCTTTCATTCCCCTTCCCCTGTCGGCTCATTCACGGTTCCACTGACCATTGAAACGAATCTTGGTAAACGACGAGCGACAAAAGCGTGCCGCCATTAAAAGTATCCATCCTTCGAGTGGGATATCCGCATTTCGGGTATTTCCTTATACGAGAGTTAATGGCGGCGGTCAATGTTAGCGGTAATGCAACACGATCCGACTGGGATAACCGTCGATGGTTGCAGCTGAAACGTAGGGGGGGATAAACCACGTATTCCGAACGTTTTTCGCATCGCTGTCCACCAGTGCCAAATGGGGAATACCGATCCGCGCGTAAGCTAATTCTATTGCATATACTAATATCGTTAATCGTAGGTTCGTTGTATCGGATCCTAGTAGGGAACTCCTAACCTCGTAAGCTCGAAGATTTTTGACATCGTAATCCAAGGTACGCTCAATATCGAGCAGTTTTCGCACACTCTAGTCAATTCTCCAGCTGTCTTTTAGAGGTAGAATTCGGTCGACAAAAATCGACATTCGTGCGTGGAAATTAAATATTTTTTTTCCACGGTAGTGCAGTTCGAAGAATAAATTAAGAAAAATAAACGGATCAATTCAATTTGTAGGGGAAAATTATCAATAGATAAGGTGGTGAGAAACCAAGTAAGAAACAAGTTTCATTATATCAGATTCGTGAGGCGAGGTTCGCGGTATCGAGCTCGACGATTACCCTAGAAAATTAAAAGACATCGGCAGAAACGCTCACGATTCTCCGCGGCGATCGGGCGTAGGTAGCGATTTATGCTCCCCGACGTTTACGGCGACACCCAACGCCAAAGGGAGGATATTCTCCGAGACATATACGATTGGGAAAACTGTCGATGGTTGCCTAGGGATGGACGCCCGCTGGATGTCGATGGTATCTGCCCAAATTCGGGCACAGTTCCTGATGGAACCACATCGACCCGCCCCCGTGCCAGATGCGAGAGAAGAATAGCGCCCGGCCCGGGGAATCGCGATCAAAAAGGTCCGCGCGCGTAGGTCGCATGGCCGCGGGACGTATCCGCGGGATGAAATAAAAATCCGCGGGAATAAAACGACCAGCGGCCCAGGTGGATCTGCTTATCGTCGAACAAACGCCGACAGACCAGCCCTGGGTTCGTTCCCTGGGACCACCACCCCCCCGAGCTCTCGTCCGGCGATTTTCCCTTGGCCGGCCGTGTGCCTAATTAACCGCGCTCCCGGTGTTCGACAAAATTCGCAATTGTTTTCGCGGATGACCCACCGAAAGCGCGGCGATAATTTTTGCGACCACTGTACCGAGAGCTCGCGGCGCAGCGGTCGGAGGCAGGCCCGTGGAAGGAGAGGGATGAACGTAAAAAAGCGGAGGAAAGGAACGGGAGGTGGTTCTGGCGAGGGAGGAGGAGGAGGCGCAGGGAGGCAGAGGAGGACGGCCAAAGCCAGAGGGTACATAGAGGCCGCCGTGGGGAGGCGGTGGATGGACCGAGAGGGACGGAGAGGGAGAGAGCGCTGGGGGCGAGGAGGGGGGAAGCGCGAAGGAGGGAAGGGTAAACGGGGGTGCGGGAGAGCGTCGGGTGAAGAGGGTGGCGGCCGAGATGGTTGGGTGGTGAGGGGGTGTGTTTGGTCCGGGAACTCACGGTGATGCTGTATTGATCCGAGTGCACGAGCAGAGCTAAAGTAAGCCGAGGCTGGCAGAGCGTTGCCTTGGCAACCTCGTCCCTCATCCCTCAGGACTTTCCAACGGACCGACCAACCCCTCGCACCGAAAACCACCCCCGAACCGCCATGTGCCATCCCCCATCTCTCTCTCGCTCTCCCTCTCTCTTTCTCTCTCTCCACCTCCCCCTCTCTCTACCTCTCCCTTCTTTTCCCTCTCATTCCCTTTCTCTCGCTCTCCCTCTCCCGCTTTCTCTCTTCTACCATCCCTGCTTCTCTCTTTTACTCGTTCTCTCACTCTCTCTCTCTCTCTCTCTCCCTCGTTCTGCCCTCAGAGGGCCGATCTATAGGTGCTAAACGAACGCCCGGTATACTGCTTTGCGCCTGTATTCGTACGTACGTGTACGCGAAAGATCCTTTTTCCAGTCGCGCGCACGTAGAATCGCCCCTTCCGGGGTCTTCGACACGTAGTTTTTCTTTTGGCTTTACGGAAATAATCTCGTCTCCGCTGGTAGGCATCCCTGGTCACAATACGTCGCCGTTTCTACCGCTGCCCGTTGTTGCTCCAACGAAAATTTGACAAATGAACCTTTGCTCCTGGGATATTTTGATTTACGGGAAAACGCAGGCCCTCCGATGTACGATCGATTGGTTATGCGCGAGTTATGGGCTACTCGGTGCGTATTACGTACGATGAAGGACCGATTATGTTTATCGTTTAATTCGATTCGACCGATGGCCATTTGGGATGTTTGTTCGATCAATTTGAGGTCGATCCGAGAGCTTTTCGCGTTTTGCCCTGCGTATTACGCGGTGCCTAGCTCGATCGAGGGACAAAAGTTATGCGAGAACCTCGATCGCCATCTCGGTGATTATGCGACATGCGATATTTTTTCTCTCCTCTCCTTGCCGCCAGAAATTTTACGAGAGCCTACTCCTCGGAACAAGGCGTTTACGACGCAAGGTACTCGACCTAAAAATATTCCGTATTTATTTCCCCGCCGGTAGAAAACCTTCGGTATGCTCCACTAATTCGATGGAAGCGTCTCGAGATTTTTTAATGAGATCCGAGATCCACTATTTTCAAAAATACTCGAGCAGAGCCGCGCGGTAAATGCGGTGTGCTTACGCTCTTTGCTGAAACGTTAATTGGCCGTAAAAAAAGATTCGACGACATCGCCGATTTATGCTCGCGTATCGCGTTAAATCGCCACGAACATATGATCCCGCCTTTCGGCCGTAATAAAGATCTTCTCGAGCACTCATCGGAAGTGAGTAAGACTCGAAAAAATTTAAGGGACCCTCGACGTTTCAAGAAGGGGCGGACAATGAGTTTTTCGAGGGTAAAAGCGTGGCTCTTCCTACAGTATCCTTAAACAATCCTGGTTCTAATGCACCCTCGTTTTTGCGTCGAAGGTTTGGGCACCTTGCGAGGCACTGCCAGGGGTTGGAGGACTGCAACATTATGCTGGCTTGCGTACGGTAAACACAGCGAGCAAAAATAAAACTAACTAGCTACCCCCTCGTGCCCAGCTATTCGCATTGGCCTGGCTGGATGTACTTTATGATTCAAAATTGTAGAATGTCGCCAGAAATTTTCAACGTTCTGCGGCTCTCTACAAGTCCCTTTTAATTCGTGGCGTAATAATTAGAGATACTTTAAAAGTAAAATTATATAAGAGAGGGTATACTGACTTTCTTCTTTGACTGATAGCAAAATAGCAGTATCAGCGCGGTACTCTATTTTCTTACAAATATCTTTTACTCTATTGAAGAATTATGACGAAGTTGGAAAGATCCATCTCATACGTACCGAAATATTCGTAAGCTTTAATCACGATGGCGATGAGCAGTTCCCTTTCGGTCTTTAAAGCGCCAATTTGTTACTCCCGAATTCCTCGAATTTTCCCTCTTAAATCCCCCCCTCGATAATGAAAGCGGAACGCTCGTCGTCTGCCAAAATTTGCAGGATAGATTTTTCGTAGTCCGACGACCCCCTCGTACGTCACGCACGCGACAGATGCTATGAACAATATGCCCCTGTGTGCGTGTGAAATCGGTTTTGATTTGAATGTTATTATTGCCAGGGCCAGGTATAACGCACGATGAAACGTGTCAGCCGTCGATCCGCAGTTATTTTGTATCCATCGCCAGCCCCGTTTCCGCCATTCGTGCAAATTGAGCTCGCACGTTACGCGCGAGGATGCGCCGTATCTCTTTACACATTATCGGTGTTACGAGCCGGTACATCGACGATCTTCGAATTCTCGTTTTTGTCCGCCAAATTACTTATTATGCAGCGCAACGTACTTTCAGCGCTGCTAATCGAAGACGATCGTACATCGAGATAAGGCTAACGGCAAAGCTGATAGGGTACATTTCTACCAATCATCATATCGCTACCATAAATGGCCAGAAATATCTTCATCATTGCAATCGAAATTATTCACACGGAATAGATCATTGGATCCTCGTTGCGAAACTAAAATATCCGCTGCATCAAACATAGCGCGAAAGAGCGAAGCTCCTCCGCTGGCCGCGTAATTATTGATGCGGGTATAACTATCTGTATCAGTAGGGGGAAGAAAGTTTCTCGTAGCAAAAAACAATGTGCACCCTGTGCGAGGGGTGTGCGTTCGTCCTTGCCGATTCGCTTGAGCGGCAACCCATCCAGATGGTAAAGGCCAGATGTCTGAACTTCTGGAACTTGACCAGGCGATCGCCAGGGTTCGCCAGCCGTTGGTCCAGCGCAGCATCCTCCGGCGAACGCTGGTGTACCCTGTCGGGGGAGCCCTGAACCGAATTGGGGGTTGCAATACACGCACCCTCTGCGCAAGGCACCCCAAACAATAGACGCGTGCGTGCTCGACGGAAAGGTGTTTCAGCTACGCGCGACAACTTTATTAGACAAAAGAGTGCCCTCCTGGTCGAGGAGAAAAGCGGAAAGGCGTGAAGGGAGTGGAATCGAAGACACGTCCGATTAAGGCGAGCGCAAAGTCTCTCGCGCTCCTCCGTGGAGAAAGCACGAATAACCGTGAGATCTATCCCATGAATATAAAATGGCTGTGATTAGCGTTGTCGGCCAAAAGAGGAGGAAGTGATTTGATCGTGGCGAGTGTCGCTGGCAATACTTAAAGGGGAGAGCGCAGGTGCATTTACATCGCGGTAAGCAAAGGAAATTGCATTTTATTCTACTCTCGAGAGACGGCTCTAACTCGATCGCGGAAGGATGGCCTGTTACGCGCTGGTGCGCAAAAAATATTGCTGATCTTCGATGCACCACGGGATCCTGCGCCGTACACGACCTGGAGTGAAAAGAAATCGTCGGTAAGTGTCGCGGTTACTATTGATTATATTATGCCCGCCGATGTTGTCGCTACCCCAATGAGCTTTTCGATGGCGGTGGTGGCGTAGCTTTTATCATGCTAATTCGTACGTCGTCCGTGATTTTGCGCGAGAGGCACGATTATTCTCATTTTTTTCCCCGACAAAGGTGCAGCTTATCGGAGGTGATTCGAGGTGGCCGAAAGTGATACGGGAGTTCCTTCGAGATCGACAGAATAATTTCTCGAGAAATGCGATCGTACGACGGAGAGAGTAGCTCGACGGAGGACGACGATCGAAGGGAAGGTCTGCCGGAGGCCCACCTGCAGCAAGGACCTTGGCAGCGATCCGCGTCGCATCCGACCTGGGCCTGGGAACATCGCGCAGCGGTATGCGAATGGAAATTCGATCCAAAATAATTAGGATATTGATCTAACGATTATGCTATCATATTTGAAATAATTCCGCAGCATCCGTTGCCGCCGCAATCCGCGGCGTCGCTGGAATCTATGTACTCGGCACCTGGTGCCTCGCATCCGGGTGTTTCCGGTCCTCCAGCGGCTTATTCCTCGGAACATCCTCAGAGTGCACCCGGAAGGAGAACTCCCTTGGGTGCCGTGGGCCTCGGAGGATTTTACTTTCAGCAACAGCCTCAGCCGCACGCCTCGTCCAGCGCTCTCTCCGATGAAAATAGACCGGGTCACGAGAGGTAAAAGGACGAGCGTATAACGTGCTGAAACTCCTTAAATTTCTAACAATGAGTTTTGTAAAAAAAAATGTTTTGATTGATCATTAGAGAACGGTTACATGTTAATTAGATGTATATGTATACATATATACAAACATTTATATCGCTGACTAATGATCGATTACAATATTTTTCTTAAACACCGACGAATAATGTACGTACATATAGAAAATGAATTTTACAATTTAAAAAAAATTGTCGTCATAATTTTGACGGAATATTTTGCATATAATTATTTTTAGAAGTATATATGTATATCGTAATCAATGTTAAGTAATAATATACAAATTTCATCGTAGACCCGGTGCGTCCAGACTAAACTGCCCGCCAAAATCAAAAACCACTCGGCAGGGAAAGAGCGTGAGGCTTAATATCAACGCGAGAGAACGCAGAAGGATGCACGATTTAAACGATGCACTCGATGAGCTCCGATCGGTTATCCCTTATGCTCACAGTCCGTCCGTAAGAAAACTCTCCAAGATAGCTACTCTTCTTTTGGCCAAAAATTACATTCTCATGCAAGGTAACGACGTGGGGAATATTTTGTTTGAAAATAAATTCCTGATACATTTATAGATATCCGAATGTAGGTCGGCGCGATGTAGATATGATACGAATGGCACAATATAGATACATAGATATACAGTTTATAGATAATGAACGGACCGTAATACATCGATAAGACGCTCGCATCGATTATACGAGAGTCTGAAGCAACCCGATCGTTTCAGGAAACGCTCTGGAGGAGTTGAGAAGAGTGATAGCGGTGTTGCAATCGCCGCATGCACATACTACTGCACTTCCGCCCACACCGGTTTCTTACGATCTGCTCCAAGGGTTTCCTGGAAAATTGTTTCAGGGCGTCCAGGAGATGCAAGGTCTTCCCACGGGTGATCCACAGGTTGTTACGGCAGGTGGTCCACCGACAGACGGCACGGTCGCCAGTGGAGAGTCAAATTAAAGCCGTTTCCTTGAGGTAGTTTTAAGATTCAAATTTCAAAATCAAATCTACGAGCAACGGTATGAAGATGCCGGACAACGATTGGGTGAGAGTTTGTGGAACTAGAGGTATCTTCGTCGATAAGGCGAATACAGCCGGAAGAAGAATGACAGAAATCTGTAAGGTGTAGCATTTGACGAATCGTCCAGAGCATAAGCCTAACGCGAGCGATCGAAGTAAGTCACTATACATAGAAGAATATTAGTCCATAAGTTTTAAATGCGAGAAACTACTTGTTGGAGAAACCATGAAAGTACTAGTAGCTAATTAATTTCAAGCCACGTCGTCCGATGAGCGTGTTAACGAACGAGCAAAGGTTCACTGGACACTCGATGAAATTACGACCTATAATACCGATTCGAAAGTACTAGGAATTAAGGATTACGAACTTTTACGATCTACGGCTAATAATACAGCAATAAGACAATGTCGTATTTCTTCCTCTGGCAAACGATAAGATTTACGTAGGTGTACTTTCAAGGAATTTCTTACAAATTTTTAAGATAGAAGGATCCACTGCCAGAGAAAGAAATGACGCGAGGATTAGGAATCCAATTTCCGAGTCCTGTCCTGCAACGCGATAGTCAATATAGCATGTGATACATGTCGAGATATTCTAGTCATATACGCATACAGATATTAAATATTCATATACACATACATATATATATATATATTTAATAATTCGAGCGAAGTATCGATTTATAACTTATTTATATACATAATACATTTATTAAGAGTCTACTATGATGTGCCAAGGATTTATCTGCTTTAGAAAGATGATCAAATATGTGGAATCGGCGAGGAGCGATGTTGCTGTTGTGAATGAATATTCGACTTACCTAAGGGTACGCGAAACTTTCGTACGAGCTGGAAGAGCGATTGTAAAAATTGTGCGACACCGTAAAACGGGAAAGCAATAACAAACGTTGTTTGTAAGTAACGTGAATCATCGATAACGGTCGTCATTAATTAACTGTAAGGTGTGCAAGCCATATTAACGATAACGAAAGGAAAAAGTACTTGTTGTAGAGTGTAGATATCACTGTTTAGTGCTCGAATAAAATCTATTTAAGAATGTGCCGAACGGAGCGGGTACACTGAGAGAAGGTCGTCAACGCGCGTATAGAAATTAAAACTAAACGCAGATACTCGCCGATATTTCATACCAAAGAATAAAACAAAAAGTAAAACGCAACGTACGAAATGTTCTCTCAGCGTATGTGTATCGCGTAGTTTAACTCAATAAGAGTGCACGCGGCGATTTACCACCGTAGCCCAGAATCGCGATGCATCCTTTGCGCTCTGATCGCCTCATCACTTCCATGTTCGGCTTTGTCCGCTTTACCGGAGGACGAAAATGTGGATAATTTTACCGAGAAATTAGAAACGATCTTCTAAAAGCCACGGTTTTCTCTATACACGCACAACAATTGAGAGCATAATATCCGAAAGAATCATCATCGAAGGGATGTTTCGTCTCGTCCACGAAAATATCACCGGCGATTCGAAAGCTCGCGGACAAGGGCGAGCAGTGGCGCCATCGCAAGATTAGAGAGGGCTTTCTTCTTCAATTTACTTTCCGCACCGACTGCTAAGATCATTTGGCCTAGGATCTATCGTTTAAGCTAGATTCCGAACCACCAAAGCTACAGTATACGTACAACGCAGAAAAAATAATCATAGATATTCGAAATTCGAATGCGGATCTCCGATGTGGAACTACGAATCTATATCCGTTACATCAGCGGTCTCCATAGCAGGATACGTGTACCCCAGGGGAGGCACATCGAAAAGAATTTTGTTTCAAAAATAACGTCCAACGATAGCCGTTCTGGATATTACATAATGTCTCATCTCTTTTATAAAATGCTATATCACAATAGATTTCTGCTCGATCGATCGGTGTAGTACGCGCCATTTATCATTTCTGTCTCAGGGATACGCGGTCGAAAAAATTTGGAGACCACTGAGCAACGCTATCGTAACTCTAGAGCGAAGGCTTCGGCCGTGGTGGTTTCGATCGTGGCCGAAATTGACGGCAGAATTCGTGGTGCAACGTCCGGATAGGATTGCGATCGATAGGGCCGCAGCACGAGCGACGGCGTGTACCGGAGGGTAAGTGCCTCGTGCACCGCCAAATCGACGGAATCAAACTCGGCGGTCCTCGGCCGACCGGTGGCGCCATCATGGCGGCCTCGCGACCGAGCGCTCACTCGGTCGCCTTCCGTCCTTCTGGGAGGACCTCGCGCCGTATGTGTCCGACTCGTCCCCGCTTGTTGTGTGCGTGCCTCGTCGGTGGCTTCAAGATGGCCTGCTGGCTGGTGCCCCGCGCCATGGTGTGATCTTCGATTCACGGTGCCTGTGAAGCCGCGAGCGTTGCGGGAAAGAGAGTTGGCGAGTGCCGGGACGACGACGTGCCACGACGGGGTGGGCGTCCAAGGTGCCCCGGAGATGTGACGATCGTGAGAAAACCGGTAAGTCCTCGCGCTCTAAGCTCTTTCCTTTCTTTCCTCGGGATACCCGAATCGCCGGTTACGTTTTCACCCGTGAGCTCGGTGGCGTAGTTGCTTCGAGGTGAAGAGAGCGAGCGAGTGAGAAGGAGTGAGAGGGAGAGAGAGAGGAAGAGAGAGAGAGAGGAGCGGCGCGATGGTACTTCGAGTGGGAGGAAGAAAGAGAGACGGATGTCTAGATGGAGACGGTGACAGACACGCCGTTTCCAGACGGCAACAAACTTTTTTTTTATTGTTCGAAAGTTCAGACTCGGATGGAAAAGGCGGGGAATAACCCAGCTGCGTGCTCTCGGGAATTTTTCATTGATAACTTTTTTGCGTTGAAGAGACCGAGGAGTGATACGACGAGGGGCTTCTTTGTTCCGATGCCGCGCTGAATCGTCGATTCGTGGCCGCATAGATTTCGCCCGTCCTTCTTAACCTTGCGCTCCATGCAGAAACGCGTGGTTATGACGAAGTGTGCAAGTTTCGATTCGTATCGATTTTTTTTCCTCACGTTGGCGTTGATCTTTAATTAAAAACTTGGAACGGTGTAACGTACAGCGTTCTTTTAGGCCGATAACTCGAGCTATTTTGTTAGCGCAATGTTCTCCCTGTTAGTCGAAGAACTAACCTTACCTTTCGAGCGGGTGAAAGACGCACGACGAGGTCGCTATTGGGAGTCCTTTCTACATACCTGACACGCAGAAGGTGTTCCGACTTCCGATCGGCTCGAGCTTTCGAGCTATTTCGACGCTTTGTTATCCTTCCGAGAATTTCGAGTAATATTGCATTGCCCCTACGCCGATCGGAGTTTGCTTGTACGAGGCATAGACTTTGGAATAGCGGTGCCAAAAATACTCGATGTCGCAGTTGTATCCGGAAGCACGCATTTCTGATAAATTCGTGAAAGTCTCCGAATGCCGTTACGTAGACGCAACGACGGATTTTCTTTTATACCGTAGGAACTGGTAGATCGATGCTTCTATAATACAATGAAATAGCATTCCGCGGGCAGTGAACACAAACGTCTCGTTTGGACGACTTATTGGTCATCGAGCGATTATTGACGTTGACGTCAATTAAGGATCGAACACCTTGAAACATTCGCCTCGTAACATTCCTCGAAGAGGTATTAACCGCGCACGGTTAAAAGGCACAAAGGCGGGCACAACGCAGGTATCTTTATCGGGCAAAGTAAATAACGGTAAAGAATAACGAATCGGGGTCCCCTACTTTCGTCCTCCCGCTGCACTGCCGAAAGTGTCCTTTCGAAATTCATCTAGGAATTTGGACGTCGCACCGAGGAGATCGAAAATACCTTTGGCCTTATCGTGGATGGCACTTAGTCGGCCGTGCCGTTGAAAAAAGACGCGAGTCCTGACGCATTTCCGGCGCGCTTATCTCTCACGTCGTGCATGTGTGTGCCCACGTACGTATGCGCGACTCGCGCGAGTTGCCACGAAATACGGTTTACAGGCGACTCGTTTTGCACACGTGGAGAGATTTCGACGGCGATCGTTGCCTGTCACACTCTCGTGCGCGCATCAAGCGCACCGCACCTACGTTTATTGCGTTCCCCGCACGTGCGTATTAGCCGTGGATACCGGTGACGTACGATCTACGGCAATGAAGTTAATTCGACGCCGTTTCCTACCACGAAGTGCTTCGTCGAATTTAACGAAGACCGTGCGACGCTCAGGTAGGATACAACGTATTGTCATGGCAATCTTCGAAGTTATTCGCGAATGATAGCCATTGGGCGATAAATCTGTCGATGAGTTTACCGAGACGCGAGAGGTTGAGATAACGATTTACTGGGATCGCGTTCGCTTCCGTTTTACCCAGATTTACCTTGTCGCACAGACCGTCGGCTGACGTTATGCTGTAATTGGAAATAAATGATAATTTCTTAACGGTAGAGAAGCGCAAATCGTCGTAGGTCAAAGTCTATGGGTCGTTCGGATTATTGTGAGGATGTTTAACACTCGGTCGTACGGTTGAGATCTCGAGTGAAAATTGTCATAGCTGCTGAGAGATTATACGAATGTGTCGCGCATTCGAAGACGCCAATTATGTTTTATATAAGCTGCAACGTTATTGTCTTATCAATCCTGGATGACTGATTGATGTCTGCCAAGTGGCGATTTATTTTGTTATCGATATCGCTTACCCTAGTGGGTACTGCTTACGTACGTGACGTCTACTTCGCGAGTTTTCACTTGAAATCTACGAGACTCGACTATGCGGTATCAGATCGGATATTATTGTCTAGACTTGTGCTTTCAAAACTCTTAAATCGGCGTACCTGCTTAGCTTCGATAAGCGGGAAGATTTTGCGATATACGCGTATGTACTTTATCTCCGCCCATCTCTCGTGCGCGCACAATCCGGATATATTAGACGCGTAACGCCTGCCGAGATTGCCATTCAGGACACGGCTCGCTTAATTTGATAAGCTGTTTAGAGTCAAATTAGGATTGGCCATATCGGCAGATATGATTTTCCAGAATCTCGCGCTAAGCGATAAACAGCCGTGCGGAGTCTAGCCGACGGCGTGATAAAACATGACGCAGAAATGATGGAAAACGGTTTATCCTCGTATAAGAGGAAAGAAATTTGTTTTTTTGTTCGAGTCTCGACTCTCATCTTAGGACGGATTTTTTTTAGCCAATGATATTGCACCAGAGCGCCCATAATCGTGGTTTCGTATTGGTACTGTGCAGCGGGCATTTTGAAAAAAAAGAAATTGTCAAGGATAACCGTATGCCGATCTCTCTTCGCTTTCGGCATTTTTGGATTTATTATTTCTTGCCGCGAAACGCACAGCCTGCCTGGCTGTGTGGGTGGGAAGAGTTGGGCGAAAAATGTTGAAAGGATGGAGGGAGCCGGAGCGAGGAAGCGAAGAGAGAGTCGGAGGGAGAGACGAAAACAAAGCGGGCGCAGCCGCCGGGGCAACAATGGCGCATCGACCCGCCAAAAACTCGCGCTGATGCGCAGAAGGCGCGCGTCGCGTCTCCTCGAAATAACGAATGACTTAACCACCCTTTTATATCCTTTCATAGTCCATAATCAGATTCGCTCTTACATGCCGCGCGATGAATACGGATATTGCACCGATCAAGTCCAGTTTTGATTCACGCCGAATGAAGAGGTACACCTTGTTATCACTGTCTCGAACGACAAGGCCAAAGGACTTCGATAATTGGGTTTTAGCGTTAACGCACTCTTCGATTTCCATATACCCTCTTTTTAATGCGTCACTAAGATTATGGCGGTTTATGTAACGGAAAAGACAGAGATCCGCGTAGGCGTAAATATCATGTCGAAGTACGAGTGGGCGTAGTACGTTACTGAGATCAGCGAAGTGAATAATTCATTGGTGAGCCGATTAATCGCATGGCCAATTTCCGAGTCTATTGAAAACACCGATATCGTATTTTATCGGTAGGAAAATGATTTCCACTTTACGGCAAACCTATCCGCCGGGAAATACGTCGAAATGTGTTCGATGAACCTCGGTCCCTGCGAGTCGATCGGTTAATGACCCGCGTCTGTTGAACCCCTGGGTTTTCCGCTTTGAAACAAAGGCCTCCCGTGTAATCCTAATCGGGTATGTATCTGGGCAGATATAGAAATTGCTCCAGATTTCGTGAAGGGCCCTTTTCGTCCTAGTTCGTTCGCGTGTACGGGGTAGGACTGAGAAGTATGGTCCAGGATAGATGGAAGGAAGATCAGGTGCCGTGGTTGCCAGGGCAACCGGCATTGATCCCTCCCCTCTTGTTCTACCGTCCTTTTCTCCTCTCCTCCTCCACATATTATTGCTACCCTTCTCGCTCCCTCTTCCTCGCCCGTCAGTTCTCTCTCTCCCTCACTACCTCCCTCTCTCTCTCTCTCTCTCTCTCTCTGTCTCTGTCTCTCTCTCTCGCGTTCTCCCTCGCACTTTGCCCCTTTCTACAGCTTGCTTTCTGTCTCTATGTATCTTCCGCTTTCCTTGTTGCGTACCAGCTTTCCCTGCCTCTCTAATGTACCTTAACACAACGATGCAAATGTGATGTACATACACGCGCATATGTACGGTGGTAAAAGGTTCGAAATAGAGAGGGAAGAGTAGTAGCTTGAGGAGAAAAGAGTGAAAATATATTGTTTCATTCGTACGCTTGTTTATTCAATTTTCGACATAGCTCGTCGATTTTCTGCGGTACTGCAAGCTTCGAAATATCGAGTGGACATGCGGCTTATGCGAAGGAATTTAGGTATAGTAAGTGGAATTCAAGGTTCGGTATTTTCTTTGGAAATCCGAGACAGAGTCATTAAATCACCGTGGCTCTTGGATCCTCGCGATGTTCTCCCCCCCTCCCCCAGAGTTTCGTAGTCCAAGTCTTATTTCTTCGACATCCCTAGCACACCTTTCTTCCTCCTCCCTCTCGAATCCAATGTCAATCACTGGCTATTGCCACCCCGTGGGCAGCGAGATGCGAGGGCGAAGGTTGGGGTGAAACTCGAGGATCAAAGAATGAGGAAGTCCGTGCGAAAAGATCCGGGGGTGGTCATCGATGGAAAGGAGGGTGGACCTGCAAGAAGGACGTAAAGGTGGAACGTGCTCTCTTAACAGAGGGTTGCCTGGTAACCGATAACCTACCCATTGTTGCGACCACGATGTAAATATTTGAAGCGAACACGAGAGGCGGAAAACTGCTGCCTCTACTTCGCTTTACTTTCTTCCTCTTCAATTCCCTCGTTACGAGCGCGCCTCGAGGTATGGTGCTTGCGCCAAAGTTTTGCATAAGTTCACGATTAACCGAAGATCTCCAAGATCTCGACGAGGATAACTCTACGCCCGTTCCATCTTTTCGCATGCAATGCAAATCACTTCCTTTGTTGCGCTCTTGTCTTTATCTTTACAAAGCAAGGATGGACCGCGATCGTTTTCTATAACCCACCTTATGCCGCAGACCTTGTATCATATATTTCAAGGAAGCAAAGAAAATAATCATCGTTCGCTCATATTAGATTGTCCCAAAAGTTTTTTCCCTTTCATGAGGAAACAATAGATGCCCAACGTATATATTTCACATTGTTTTATCGAATTATGCACACAACTAGAAGACGACTGTAGGATAAAGACAACATCTGAGAGGTTAGGTTTCGTGTTTGCATAAACATCGCCAGTAGAAGCGGCAACGTGCAGATAGTGGAAGACATACACTCGGGACAACCTAATACTTCGCAAAGGATTTGATTAAACTGGTGGACAAGGAACAGAAATACATTGCGGGGTATTTAACGTTTGTTTACTGTCATTTGTTGTGCCAGCCCCTTTAGGGGTGTAAACGTACGTCGACCAGTGCTGACCTCGCGGTCAGAGGTTGACCTCTCCGTGGTTGGAATAGATTACGATAGGTTAGGGTCGACGGACCACTGGATTACCATGCGAAGGCGTACCGTGCAGCATCCGTGGGTCTCCTGGACCTCCTCTAGACAAGTGTCCGTTACAAGGCCGGCGGGGTGGGATCGGGGGTTCGGTATATGTCGGGGGTGGTTTTACTGCGACGGCGGCCTTTAATCGTTACACTTGGGATTCAATGGTTCAAGGTTAGCACGTAAAACGGCACCTTGTTCCCGAACGACCACTAACCAGTTACATTCACGCTTATGGCCGAATAAATGTTTTCTCGTCTGTGCAGTGCCATTCGATACATCTTTGATGGCGTATGCTTCCGCGGATTTTACCCTGCTTTCGGTTGGATCACGCTTAACGTTATCTTATTCAAAATTTTATATTCAATTATTGGAAATATCCCGATAAATAGCGAATATATTTCATGGCGGTTGAAGATTCGTTAAACATCGTTAAACCGTTTCATATATTATATATATAATACACGTTCTTCGCGTGGAATGTAAAACGAACTTACTCCCGTTTGCCAGCGGAGATTTAAAAAATGATCATGTGCAAACACTCACGCTTCGGCTCAGCGCTCTATTTTCTGCGCGATGAAATTCATCAGGTTCGCGGACTTAACGTCGTTGCCAGTGAAAGCCACGGAGGACTATCGGTGGAGTGCGGCGAAGATAGAAAGAAGGGAGAGGGAGGACAAGCCTCCAAGGGGATCCACCCGTGATTCTCTTGAGATGTTGGGAATTAGGGATGGTCAGTTACGCGCGAAATCGAGCCCTCCTCTCTCGTTATTCCAGGTTCCACGCGCCGCGCGACGTCCATCGCTGGGACGCTATTGACGCGCTTTGTCGGGATACCTCGTGAAAGTTCGGCTAGCGTACCGTATCATCCCTCTCGTACCGGTTCCACCCCCCCCCCCCCCCTCTCCTCCCGCCTCCGCGCGTTCATTGCCGCCAGTTTCCACGCCGTATGGAAAATGCGTGTGCACGTAGAGGAAGCCTCGTGGTCCTTCGCGTACGTCCATTTATCACGTTTCGCTCCTTCAATTTGGACCGTAGGAAATACGAGGAACCCTAACGATGGGACGATGCACGCATCTCCCCAAACGAATCTTGCTTTTGGACCCTCGACAAACTCGAGATTTACGTCACGATCTCGTGACGTGCAATTAAAGCGACGTCGTACAAGGATGTTTTGAAAACTCCTGTCGTCGTTCATTCCTGCGTCGTGATTATCCTATTTTTTACGATTTGCTTTGGGAAATAAATTTAGTTTTCAGCTTTCCTCGCAATTCTCGATGATGGTTGTACGTTTAACTGTTTTCATTGCTCTCGCGTGGTCTTTTACTTTTTATACTCGTAGACGGTTTCGGTGCAATTCACATTTCTGCTCGAATTACCCATAGCTTTTTGGAGCTTTTTCGAAGGTCGATGCACCAAGCTGATGGCTGCAGGTGGGGTCATTCGGAGCCGCCTTCTACTCTGGCCTCGTTGCCTCTAAAATTGATGCGGTTTCAACATCGTTCCATCTAACAATGGCCGTTGTGAAACTCTCGCAATGCTCGGCCAGCCGGTTGAGTCGGGCAATCTCAGAAGGGTTTTGCAACCGACGAACTCGCGCTCGCGCGTACATTCTGCTTGTATTCTACTTTACCGGTTGTCTCGAATATTTTTGTATCCAACGGAAATTGATTCCTGCGATTAAATCAGAAATGCGGCCAATGAAAGGCGAAGTAAATTTTTTAAATAATATATCTAATTCCGTGGCTCTGCATAGCAGTGATGATGATTAAACGATCGTATCGTATGCGCAATGGACGTAAGAAGGCTTAGGGACATTTGCGAGCGGAAAATATATGAAGATTTTCATAAAATTGATTAAACGTCTATCAAGAAGATATATGCTATGGGCAGCATATTGCTGTTTTCTTCATATAGAGTTGGGCTTAGTCATCGAATGTGGGTCACTCTCATTCTCTGTTCTCTCAGGGATTTGTGCGTAAAGTCACCTCTTTTTCCACGATCGACTTGTATTTTTCATGAGGTTCGACGATCGACAACGCCTTAATAATATGCGCTAAGGGTGTCTCAATCTTAAATACCTCTTGTATGAGCGGCCGTTTACCGACGGTTACCGGGAAAGAAGCTTTGCTAGTGCCGAGCTTACGGAGTATCCGCTTGTAACGTCTTTACTACGTGGGATTACTTTCTTAACTCTATCTGCAGTAAATTTCGTACCGTCGCACATACTCTTCCTAACTTCCGCTAAACTTCCACATCAACCGACTTGTGACGGCCTTAAAATACGCGAACGGAACGCGAGCCATCGAGTATCAACATATTTATCGCGACGCAACATATCGAGTATCGACACATTTCTCGTTCTCTATCAAAGCTTTTTGTCTAAGCATCGACTCGCTCGGCGAATATTTCATTCGAATTTCAATCCGTTTGCAGAAACAAAATCCAACCGTTCGAGCGTCACCCTTCACACTTTACTCATCCATATTCCTCTGTTTTGCTTTCCGGCACGATCCGAAAAATACTATCGTCGATACACTACGATAAGGGATTTGATAGTCGTCGCTTGTTTACGGTACGATTTTTACGCTAAAGGGCATTAACATCGCGAGCCGTGGGAAAAGGCGTGATTTTTTTTTTCCTTGGGCATTGTGGGTTTTTCGACCGCTCCTCGCCCCAATGACGCGATTCCGTGAGAATTTGTCGAAGTTCTCGTAACACACAGATGTTACTCGCACGTACGCCAGGTGGTTTGTACGCACGTAAAGCGTGCGATACACTTAGTGTAGCATTGGATGAGTAACGTGAGCTGACGAACCGCGACGGAGTTGAACTCGTCGTCATCTATATCGTGTGACTACGTCGTCGTGACGTCAGCCGTAACGACGCTATTTCGGTCCAAAAAGCAACCCCGACTTATGTGTGCTCCCTACGAGAACACAAACGTGAAAAGCTCGTCAAGAAAATTCCTCGTCGAAGTCTAATTTGTCGGGGTTAAAGCGTCGCATTTATTTTTGTATATCGATCTGCGTCAGCGATATAAACAATCCTGGTTCGTAAAACATCAAGGTCTACTTCGAGGGACATTGGTCTCGAGTGAGAACAAGCAAGAGAAAGCTTTGCATGCGTCAAATCGTATTTTCAAGGATACGAAATCCATCGTATATCTCACGGTTAAGTAATCGTCGTGTAATCGTCCTTAACCTTAGGAACGATCACGGCCTATGGATGGATATAAAGCCGCGCAATTAGTATAACGCGCCCGGTTGACATTTATCGACTCCGTAAATCACACCGATCCAAATTCGTTTCGTAGAGATACACGAACGCACACGCATACGTATAGGCGATACTGGAACAACTTCTGTTAAGAGGAGGGCTGCCTTAAGTACAGATATAAATCAAGGGTGGACTTAACGAACTTCGGCGGCACCGACCACTCTACGCGAAGCTCTTCAAATACAAACTTTACCATTGAAAACGGAAATTGGTCTCCTTTCAGTTCGCAGTCTTATTATAAAGCGTTCGTTGTATCCTTAAACGCAGAAATTCTGTCGTTCGGAGCCTTTTTAGTTTCTTGATTAAACTTATTAAGTCACCACCCCTTGAAAACGTCTCTGCTTTACGGAGTATAATTCCCGATATTATGCGGTATCGATCGATGCTCATAGTTCTAATTTCATCAGCGAAAAGCCTTGGCCGCGCGAATGTTGCATTTTATTCTCTTGGAAGACGTGCGCTATACGCCTTCAATTTCACACGAGCCTGCCTGGTATTGGTAATTTTCCGAATGGAGGCGGGAACACTCTCGGTGGAACGATCGACGTGTACAACACTAACGAATAAGTGGATTTGTATGGCTATCGCTCGCATTTCCATACAAGGACTACGAAAAAACCGCTATTTCCACCCAAGGACCTAACGTATTATCCCGCTGTATCGAGGAGCCCTTGTGTCCAAACGTTGATGCATTAAAATGCAACCGAGATAATCGAATGCACGCGAAGACTGTGTATTTTATTATATTCTTTATGTAAAACGCGTACCGCAGTATTAATACACTGCATCCCGTGTGGTTGGTAGTCGTGCAACTTTGTACTCGCTGCAAGACAGGAATTTATCCGACGACTGCATTGGCGGGGATCGGTGTTGATTTTAATTAAGGTTTACGATCATGCCGGTGGACGGGTAAATTACAACAAATAAGTAGGAGACTCCGATTGCGCCTGTTATTTACAGGGGGAAGAAAATGAGGGACGGCAGTCACGGAGCGTACGAAGAGGTCCGTCTGACCCCACCGCCGCAGTCCCGTTAACCAGGAGTTTATTTTATGTCCTGCTCATCTGCGACGGGAATACGGCTTTTGGTTGAATTAAAATTCTACGTGACGTCGCCACTGGCCGCACGATGTGTCCGAACGATGCTTCAAAATTCGGATCGGGGCTAAAGAGATCTCGCGGTGGCGCGAGGTACGATAAGCAGGGCTGGCAGGTAAAATGAAGCGGTCGTAACTATCGGGTTATGAATAATACCGTGGGTCTTTTACTCCGCACCTTCCGGTCACTCGTCCTGCCTCCTCTTATCTGTACTCCGGTAAGGATTCGCACGCCCACGTCGATCGATGTGTACGCCCGTGCATTTACGTGCCTCCTCGCCCACCAGCGTACACATCGCATCTATATGCCTATCCACGCACGTCATCTAAATTGATACGAAGTTGTCAAAATTCATTTTGAAAGCCTACGAGTAAATCACGGAATTAAAAGGGTAATATCGTTGGTAGTCGGAGGATTTTTGATAGCTCGAAATTGCGTCGATCGTACGAGCTTCGCGTGGTCGAGGCTAAATCAGGATAAATAAATGGACGTCCGATGCTTTCGAAAGACTCCGTATAATATCATTGGTGGAAGGTCGGCGCGTTTGAGAAATTCTCAGAAGGAATGATTTCGGTTATTTGTCCAATGGGTGATCCGGCGCAGCGTAAGGTTTTTCACTTTGGATTTAGGATTCGTGCATTTGACGGTTTCGCCACTATTTCAGGCGGCACATTGCGCGGAATATCCGGCATAGGGGTGCGTAAAATAAGCACACCCGGGCTTTTCGGCGTCGATACGTATGCGTGTAGTTGGCCCTGCAGGCCGGGAGGAACCCATAGGTCTCGTGTATTGAACCGATTACAATGAGCGACGGCTATGCTCGGCGTACCGCCTAAAACGACGCGAACTTTGTATTTGTGCCCATGTTCGCGCGTGCATAATCCGTACGGGCATAGCTTTTGGGGGGGAGAGCCGCGCATGGAAATGCGATTAGAAATCTTACGTGTTCCCCGAATTCGAATCGCCGACGCGCGACACCCCGTCATAGATATATATATATATATATATATCGATCGCGCGTATCTCATCCTCGCGAAATACTCTCGCGCGCTCGTGCCGGGTACTCGTGCGCTCGGTTAACGCGGTAGAATAATCGCGTTCGGAGCTCATTATTCGTGCGGTCGCAAACCGGTATGAATTTTACCGCATTACGCGATCGTATGTCTTCGCAAAATCTGCGGTCATTTGCGTCCATGCTAATTTATGAATAGCGAGCAGCCCTGAGCCGTACGTTGCAATATGTATGTACATCAGCCATATATTATGACACGCGTAATAACACTCCGCGTTATCGTCCCACGCGTCATCCCTTTCCTCGTATTCCCTATCTATATTCTTTTTCCCTCCTCGCCTCCTCCACTTTCATATCCTCGCTCCACCCTCGCCTGCCTTCAATTTGCCGCCGCGGCGTCGGGATACCTAGGTCCGGCGACATTGCCAAGGTGCGGACAGTACGTAGCGCGAATTGAATGAAAGCATCGATAATCCTCGTATAGGATATCCAATCAGTGTACGAGGATACGACCGCGAGATTTGACACGCGGTACGTTATCGATCATAATATAATATTTGCTCTACGATATCGTTTCCATTACTCGCTGGTTATTTCGCGCGGTAAATAAGGCTTTCCGTTCGGCTCGTTTAACTTTAAAGCCGCGCGGCAATAATCGATTCGGCCATGTGCGCAAAAATGGCGCTGTTGGTCGTCGTGGGTAGTGATTTAACGAGGAGTCGTATATACGGCGGCTCCCCCATAATAGAGCGTCAAAATTCTAATCGACGTCACCGTAACTACGACGGTGTGTTACGGTGCTGACGGTATAGTACCATGGAGCCGGAGAGTCCATGGTATGTATGCACGTGGGCTTCTATAGTGCTACACTGCGGTGGGATCGATTCGGCCGGAGGTAGAACCCCCACCCCCATTTACAAGCCCCAATATACACCCCCACAGCACTCTGTCCGTCTCCTTCGCACCCCCGCAAAATATCCGTAGGTTCGTTCGTCTCGACCTCTTACTCTTCGCCTATCTCCCTCCCTCGCCCCTCGGTCCCCCTTTGTTCGCCCTCTCTTTCCATCTTCCTCCACCTCCACCCCCGCCCTTTCCTCTCGTTCCGCACCTCCAGTTTCCCTCAACCTCCTCGACATTACCGTCGTCGTCGTCGTCGTCGTCATCGTCGTCGTCGTCGCCGTGTTGCTTCCTTGTTCGGGCTGGACGAGGAGATTCTTTTTTTTTTCCTCCTTTTTTTTACCCTCCTCCATCTTTAGCGAAGAAGCATTTCAACGGGTTGGATGACACGATGACTGTGTAAAGAATCAGCCGCGTGTTTATCGTTGTAATTGCCGGGGATATTAGATTCGATATTCTGACCAGTGGAGAAGCTCCGCTGGCGAGGGGAGAGTTCGATCGACTCGGGGGAAACTCGCGAGTGTACTTAACCCGGTATGGGATTTATGTTTCGCCTGTAGGGAAACGCGGTTGTAGTATTTGCGCCGGCGGAGTCTCTTTTCTGTATTCGCAGTTCTACGTGCGCGGTTTATCGCGGCCTGGGCCGCCGGTCTTAGAGGCTGCCCGATAAGTTCTGATCGATATAACTGAATAGATAATATCTAGATCCTGGGTGCAACGTCTCTAACACCATTCCGTCAGGCGGAGCGCCGCTTGTGACTCTATGCAATTATTTCCACGGTGCGGGAAACGTATCGTTGAAAATAGATCTGGCTTTCGCACGATCCACAAGAGTGAACAACACCGTTTCAACAGCAATGGCGGTTTACAGTTTACGGGCTCTGTATATCGCTCGTAGTATCCTCACCCTATATACTAAATTGGAGTTACACCGCGCTTGTTTATTAAGCGGGGCTCGGTAATGAACAGCTCGTTGTATTAGTCGGTTAGTCCGAATTTCTGGACTTTGATGTTAACGAACAGTCTGGTCAGCGGCGTAAATAAAGTACTAACCATAGGTCCGTTAGTTTGGAACGATCGATCGAACCGCCCGCGAATTCTAAAAGCAAGCGAAAAAATCAATCGACGCCGCTATAAATATATATAAATCAAATTGTTTCAACGATCGCTAGAAGTATAGTTTATATGGACGAAGGATACGCTCGGAGGGCGTTCAATGGAAAAATTAGCGGGGGGATTAAAATTGGAGAGGAGGAGGCCTAGAATCCGCGCAGAGTCGAGATTTTTTGTATTAATGATTCGGGAAAGTGTTTACAACGGGCGAGGGCGCACGAGACTTCTGGATGATATAGGATGAAATAGGGGAGAGCAGGGTGGGTGGTACATTCCACAGCTTCCAGGGAGGCCACTGAGCGGAGGAGGCTGCATTATATTCTGCTCCCTCGCTCTTATTATGCCAAAGCGACCTATACAATCATCCTCGTGGTGTGCGGATGAGTTACACGTACGTTAGCTCGATGTTCACCATCGACGAGCGTGCCTTCCCTTCGTCGTGTACACGTGTACGTACACAGGGCGATCCGCTGCGCGTGTGTGTACACGCCTCTTTATACGCGTGTCCATGTGTTTTCCCAGGTATATATCCCCATGTACGATTGCGAATACATATGTACGCGTACGTATAGACGTCGGGAGCTGGCGGATGTGCCTCTGTGTGGCGGGCATGCGTACAGGAGTGTGCTGTAAAGCAGATTGGCAGCTGGTACTCGAACGAATTTAATCGGCAGTCGATCAAATTACCGGCATTAATAAGCGCGGATCGTCGTTTCTTTCGACGATCGTCGCACGGCGCTCTCTCGGAGCAGCGAAACGCTCGAAGCCCTCGAACATGGCGCACAGATCGGGCATTGTCGGTTTGAGGCCTCGCGGTAATGTTATTTATCAGTTTCGGACGTGGCGATGCATACAGGACCGGTCGTGCAAGACGGTGCTCGTATCTCTCTCTTTCTCTCTCTCTCTCTCTCTCTCTGTCTCTCTCTGTCTCTCTGCGCGGCCTTGTCCCGTACGTATTACAACGTCGCTCGGTACGCCACTATAAGCGTCGTGAGCGGCCCCTGCACTATAGTTCCAGGTTATGGTGGATCCGCACTATGTTATAGTAATGCGCCGTAGTGGCCTGCGCAGATGGGATATGAGAAAGCACCGCCAGGAAAGCCGGGTAGAGAGGATGGGCAGGGAGAAACGGGGAAACGGGGTGCGACCGAGAGAGAAACGGTAGAGATAGATGGATAGATAAATAGAGAGAGTGAGAGGGAGGGAGAGGGGGAGAGAGAGGGAGAAAGACGGCTGGAGAGAAAGAGAGTCTCGGACCTTTCCCAGAAAGCAGAAAGCACTACGGAGCAATATCGCACCGTCTGCCAGTGTCGTAAAACCGCTTTGATCTTGCCTCCTGCATCGTGGCCCCCTCTTCCTTGTATTTTTACCTCTTCTCGTAGGACGGGCCCTGTCCCCCTTTTTCCTCAACTTTAGAAAAAGCGGCGGAACCCGAGGCCAAGCTCCGCCGGACACCTCGCGAAATATCAGGGCCCGATCGAGCCGTCGCACCTCCCGTGCGTTTCCTAAGCTGAAATTCGGGGCAAAAGAGCGGCGGAAGTATACCGTTGAGCCTCGATCGGGCAAAATCATGTTCGAGTGCTCGAGGTGTAAATTCTGCGGAATCCAAGTTGGAGAAGAACGTTCGTGGAAATTTGGTCGCACGCCTGAAAGGAGCGTAATGTCGGGGTGCTCGTGAATCAAATTTGTAGTCGTTGTCCAGCGGCGCGGTTAGAAAACTAGAAAGGCAGCGCCGTCCCTCTCGAACTCGCCCGCCTTTGGCGCGCGGCGTGTTCGTAATCCGGACGCACCCGTTCATCGTCCGCGATAAGTGGAACATATGCGAATCGTGTAAGAAGGAGCCCGTGCAAAATTTGCGCCGGCCGCTGACCTTGATACCCTGGCGAAAGAGCGTTCCCGGTGGAAAAGCGGGGATCGAGAAGAGGTCGCAGTCGAGTGCGATAAACGCGAAAAAAGAGTGTAATCGCTCGTGTCCACGACAATATCCGGTCGTTCGCTCTGGAGACTTATGAACCGTCGAGAATAAGCGAATAGCGACGGTCAAATTGCACGAACTGCGTGCGTAAAACGTGCGCTCCGTTAGGATGTATCGCGAATGCGAGGGAGGGGGGCGATCAAATCTCTACTGCGCCGGGGTGTCGTGTGTGCAACAGTTTTTTTTCTTTTCCTTTCATTTCCTCGAATCCACGAGGAAGCTTCATCGATGCGCCAGCTTGATGAGTGCGATACACGAGAAATCCACGACGATCCTGGATCCGCCTAAGACATCCGTGGCTCCCCTTTTCCCAAGCTCAAAAAAATAACACTCTAGGCGGGTCGCGACTATACGCCTTCTACGTTTGCAGCGCAGCGACAATTACGGCAGTCGTTGTGCAGCTCCGCGCAAGCGCCACGCTCTCTCGTTCGTTGAACTGTTCGTGAGATGCTGTGTGTATGCGTTCTGTAAGTGTGTGTGTGTGCATCGGAGAGAAAGAACAATATAAATGCAAGGTATAGAGAGAGGAGGGAGGGGTGAGGGAGAGAAAGAGAGAGAGAGAGGGTTGGAGAGGGAGAAAGAGAGCCCAAAAGAGAGAGAGAGAGAGGGTTAGGTAGGGAGAGATCGGAGAGACTCTCGTCGACAATACCGCGCCAATTCTAGAAGCAGCGCCATCTGCGCAGACCTTTTCGTTTTCAAACGCGAAGAATTTGCGCAAGGATCGCGTTAAAAGATTTCGAGTCCCGCTGGTTAAAGAGGATATCGGTGCGCTTGGAATGCATATTAAATTTAGAACGACAGGAGCCTTGGTTCTCGACCGAAATATATGGTTCGATATCGATTTTACAGCAGCCTTGATCCCCTTCGGTGTAACCATGCCTAAGATCAGGCCCGGAACGGCGAATGGACTCAAGGCTAGCCTCGGAACTGATTTAGAAATACGCCGTCGGTCGATGGGATGTTCCTGGAAATTGTTCGTTATTATATTTTTTAGTTCGGCCACTCCGTGCCGGGCACGCGTAGATCAGATGCAGGAAGAACACGGAGAATAATACGGCAGATCGGCGTATGCAAGCTTATATAACAACGGGAACCTGTTTGGTATACCGTCGATACACCGTGTATATCAGTGGTGTTCATTATATTTAAGCCTAAAGAACAACGACCATTCTTTTTATCCGCACGCCCGATCCTGTACTCCCGTTGTCCTACTGCCCGGTCTCGTTCTCAAAGTCAACATCCTGTCGCGATAATTACAGCCACGCGACAGCTTGTACTTATCGCCGATGCTCCCCCCCGTCGGATTGCCAATTGTTTAAAATGATGATACGTCGTGGCTCCCCATGGTTTTTTAGGATCTACCGTTTCCCGTTCGTAATCAGCGACTCGTGAACCGTAGGTCGACAGGCAGCGGCCTGGCATTCTCGAACTACGTTGGAATTGTCGTTGCATACAATGACGAGCTACATATATGCTCGTATCTACGTCTGCCGGTGATGCTCGACGATGGTCGAACCTTTACGAGAGAATATCACGAGGTTAATTTAAATAATGACCGCTTGTCTCGGCTGCCGGTTATAAACGTCTGAAAAGTTACGTGGAAAGACGTAATCCGTCTTAAGTTCTCTCACCGTATCGTCGATAAATTGCGAGCGCAAGGTCCGGCGCATTTTTTCCTTCTTCTTTTTTTTTTCGGAAAGCGTAATCGTGCGACGACGGTGGTCACGGCGTCATTTCTATCGATATGTCGATATCTCGGACGCTTGAAATTTTACGAATGTGCATGTCACGATCGCACTTCGGTAAAGGAAGTCGTTTAACGTCGCAGCCCAGATCCAAAGAGATAATCCGCGTGCGTTTAAATACGGGGTGGTTAAGAATATCCTCGTTAATTTTATACAGCGCGTACGCGTAGGCGCAAGCCCCGATATATGGCCGACGTGTAAGTGTAGAGAGAGAAAAAAAATAGAATCTCTATAGAACGAAGGCACAATTTCTCCGATGCTACCAACGAGCTATTTATGGAGAGGGGAAAAGTGTTTTTTGATTCACCCAACTTTCCATCGGCTATGCTCCTCCGGCAGCATTACACACTCCCCCGGCGCACGAGCAAATAAAATCTCAAAGAGTCCGAATATCGACGAGCTGGCTCATGAATCCCGTGCACTCCTCTTCCTCGGCCGTGAACCTTTGAATAGCTTTGTCTTTGCCGCGTCGATCTAATCTCGTAAAATTCATAAATTCCTCGTCGCATTTAAGCCCGGCCCGATTGAAATTCCGCATCGGCCGTAGGTTGAGAAGCACTGCGTTTCGTCGGCGCTATACACAGTATTACACATTCACGAACACGTAACTCCCACAGACGGAGCCGCGTGTACCCTTCACTAGCGCGGAGGAGAGTCGATGGGAGCCGAATTTGGCCGAACGCGGCCGACCAGTGGCGCCGAGCGACATCGTCATCGACGAGGCGTCGGGGCACCTCCGCTCACTTTGCTCCGAACTGTCGAACGCGGCACACGCGCCTCCGCTTCGCTTCTCCCCCGTCTTCGAGTACTCCACTTTAAAGCATTTCCCTCGCTTTCTCACACCGAGCATCGGGACGTCCTCGCAGAAATCCGTCGTCGACGGATCGGACTTAGTTTCTCCGCGGACGACGGGCCGTCTCGACGTCCTCGATCGCCTCGAACTTTCCTCCCACGTATCCGCGCTAGATCGGCCCTCACGACGAGAAAGGACGCTACCTCCGTACGCGCCCCGACCACCACCGCTTTGCCGCGTTATTCTTCGATCCGGACCTTTTCTATCCCGAGGGCGCTTCATGTTCGATCTAATACACTTGACGCTTCGCTCTTCATCCAGCTTTCGTCACCGTTGACACACCATCGTCGTCTCGCCACCGTGGACCTCCAGTTCGACGAAATTCCCACCCTTCATCTCGTTCTTTATCGTCCGCCAGTATCCACCGTCCGCCACGCAAACTCGTTTTATCCACCCACGCGCTTCGCATGAATACCTTCGAGCCCGATCGCTGCTAGAGTCGTCGGGATCCTTTCCTCGTCGGCCATATAGATTTCCTCGAGTTCACTTTTGGGGGACGATCGATAGTCCAATTTTCTCGCATGTCGTCGACATCGAGCCTGGTACGATCCTCGTTGCTCGAGGACCTAGATCCGCCGATGGATCTCAAAGACGATCGCGCTCGCGAGCAGAATGGAGGCAGTTGGAGTTGGGAGACGACTTAAAGTCTCGCGCATAAACCTTCCTCGAGGTCGAGCCTCCTCTTCGAGGCTTCGAGTTTTGCGGGTGGACGTAGCGGAGAAGGTGGAGGAGGGGACGGACGATCGTACGACTCGAAGGTAAAAAGATAAAGAGGGGAAAGGAGAAACAGAAGGGATCTTTTAACACCTGGCTCGGCGTCGAGTTCTCTGGGGTATATAAGGGGTACAAGGTGCGCATGGTAACCGAAGGCAGACAGAAACCCCCTGCCCCTCCTTCCCACTCCACCTTTCCTGCCGGCTTTGAATCAATAATCTCCGGCCAGGATTATATGCAGGCCCTTTAACCCTACGGAGGGATAAGAAAAATATCAGGAGATTAAGGACACACCGATGAGGAATATCCGAAATGTTCCAAGGAATCGCAGCCGGCATTTCGACGTGCGGGAACTGATTTTCGTTCTTTATCGTGCTCTACCGACTCTCTGCCTACCGGTGCGCGGTATCAGCGCGCGGATTATTGATCCCTCCATCCTCCTGTCCGTACCTTACTTATGATATTTTCAAGGTAAGAGGGAATATAGAAATATGATTATCGCAAATCAGGGACAATCGGGAGGAACTCCTTAAGAGTTTTCCCCTGGCGCGTAAACCTTCGTCGCGCACTCCGTCAACCCTACGAATATAACAGACGAAGCGGGCCTTCTCGAAAAATACCGCACAAGGCCACGCCATCGCCGATCGGGGGTTAATAAATATTATTCGTTGACCGCAGATCGAAGAAACGCCCGAGATGGAATCGCCTTTGGCCCAGGACCGTCTCGTTGAGGCCCAAGAGGATTCCACCTCAGTGGAATCTCCCGAAGCGATCGAAGCTTCGTCGACGACGTCAACGTCGGAGGTAAAACCCACGGATTGCGCCGACAGCGGCGTAGGTTCGTCGACAACCTGCGAAGCACCGATCAAGGCGGACTGCCGGTCCATCATCGACAGCCAGGTGCCCGTCGATTCGGGAGGTTCGATCGCGGAGCAGGATAAGCGGGATAAGCAGGATTCGCCCCAGGTCACTTCTGCCCAGGAGGATCGATCGGATCTCGTCGAAATGGGTCTTCGATCTGGGAAGCATTCGAAGCAGGAGGAACCTCCGGAGGAGAGCGTCGAGGTTAAATCCTCCTCGGAGGAGGAGGAGGGCGTCGCTGCGTCCATCCGCGAAAAGTCGGAGGACGGGGAAAGGGCGGAGGGCAAGGAGGTCCCTTTGACATCGAGGAAAAGGCCGGCGAGCGACTTCCTGCCGATAAGCGCCGAGATCAAGAGGATCGGCGTCGAGATCTCCGAGGAGAAGGCCAATCAGCTGAGGAACGACGTCAGGCGAATATCCCCGGTGCTGGTGAGCCTTCGAGAGCGCACCCTGGGCGAGATATCCCTCTCCTCGGACTCCTGCCTCTTCGACGACGAGTCGGACGCCCGCTCCGTGCCGCGCAACAGCGGCATCCTCGAGGACTCGTTCTCGAGTACCTGCCGATTCAAGCCGGACACGAGCCTCGAGAGCTCCTTTCGAGCCGCCAACAAGGAGCCGTCCAGGGTGACGTGCGCCAGCTCGGACTGCAGGCTCCTCGGAGCGTCGAGTTCGTCGGAGGTGGAGTGCACGAGCAGCGTCGAGCTCGCGACGAGCCCCAGCGCCAGGTCCATCCGCCACGAAGAAGGGGATTCCCTCGACCAGGAATCGCCTTCCTCCCTCGGCGGCTCCCCTCCGAATGTCCGTGGCGAGTCGTGCGCGGAGGGAGGACGAGCGTCCGAGGAGAGCGTCCAACCCGTTTCGTGCGTGGATAGTGTCGAGGTTGGTGAGAAAGGCGAGCAGTACTCGTCGCTGATGAAGAACGTAGGCCCCCTGGAGGCGCTGAGCCCCGGCACACGGCGCCGCCTGATCATCCTCCTGACTCGAGTGGACGACTCGAACGATCGGAGGCAGGAGGACGAGGAGTCCGGCAGGAAGGAGACTCTCGAGGATGGTGCTAGTGAGGTGGACGTGAGGACTGCTAAGAGTTACGCGGTGGAAGAGCCGCGGCTGGTCGTCGGTAGTTCCGTCGACGAGACCTACGAAGATGGGCGGATGATTAAATCCCAGGAGCCGATGGGCCAGCTCCACTCGCCGAAGGAGTCGTGCAGGAGGTCGAACTTGAAGCTGTTCTCGGAGGACGCAGCGAGCTGCTCGAGCTCCGGCATGAAGAGCTGCAAGGTGATCGTCGAGAGGCTAAACATGAACGTGGAGCTGCACGTGAAGGATGACGGTGCGCCCGAGAGGACGGTGCAAAAGCCGGGGGATGAGGAGGCAGCGCCGAGGGGCGCGATGGAGAAGTTGGGGGAGGAGGAAGAGGTGATATTCGCCGCTTCCTCGACCTCCATGGAGGATGTGCGAGCGTCGAACGACTTGGATTCCTCGGAGACGATGCCCAGCTCGCCGGAGGAGGTCGTGGAGACGACCGTGGACGTCCAGGAGGGGATCGACACGGAGACGGAAACGGAAACTGGCTCCGATAGCTCCGAAGTGTCCTCCATGGCGAACGTGCGCCTCCACGGCTGCGACCACGAGGCCGTCTCCGATCAGATATCCTGTCCAGAAAACGGCTCCGTCTGCTGCGTGGAAATCGCCCCCGAGATCATGACGAGGCTCGAGCCAGAGAGGCCGGAGGCTTTCACGGAGGATTCGGCCGAGAGCTTGGCCCTCGCCACGGGCGCCAGAGACGAAGTCAGGTCCGATGGAAGCGATTCCGGATTGGGGAGCGAGATCCCTGGGGATCCTGGGCCTGCCCCGGCGCCGGAGAGCGACTCCGAGACGTCCTTCCTGGACAGGATACCCGACGATATTCTCTCGGACAAAGAGAAAGGTAGGTACAACGTCTGTCGGCTTCGCGAAGATTTCGTTATCTCTGCTTTACTCGCGCGACCACTTTTCTTCCACTCGCGCTCTTTCGATTCTATTCCAAACGAACTTCTGCTCGAACCGTAACGGCGTATTGTCCGGATATCGATCGCACGCGGAACTCGTGCGAGTTATTTTTTTTCTTTTTTTTTTTTTTGAGAAAGCAGTATCGTTTCGTATTTGCCTACGATATCGAGGACATCGTACTTCGCGAACGCGGCGAGGCTTTCTCACGCTTGAAACCTAGTACCGACCAGTACGAGCCGTGCTCGTCATCCCGAGGAAGAAAGCGCGGCTCGATAAAGTCCTGCATCGATTATCGACACGCGATACCACCGTGACGATTATCCGGAATGGCATTTTCTTTCAGCGGTGAGCCAACTGGAGACCTTTGTGCCGAGCGTGACGGTCCCCGGGACGCCGCAGACGCCCTTGGCGAATTTCCCAAGCCCGCCGAAGAGCAATCTGAAGCGCAGGTTGACCGACTGCATGGAAGGGGAGCCGAGCCCGAAGAGGAGCAACACCGAGGAGCCTATGAAAAAGAAACGCAATATTCACTTCGACGCCGTTACCGTGTACTACTTTCCCAGGGCACAGGGTTTCACTTGCGTGCCTTCTCAGGTGAGACCTCGATGGTGACTTTGAAATTCGACAAAAAATCCCTCCGTCTCTTCCGACTTACGCAACTCGCCATTTTGGTTACGTTACCTTCTCCTCCGACGTGATCCTTATCCAGGAAAAGGAGCGATCCGTTGGTTCGCCTTGGGTAAAGAAACGCGAGGAAAACACGAGTCGAGTAGCTTTATCAACGACGTCCGCATTTTGGACACGGAAATAAAAGCCTACTTTCTCCCGCGTAGCAGAGCGAAACGGCGGACGACGCGCTGAAATATGGCGCATTAAATCGATTCATCTCTCCTTTGTCAGGGTGGCAGCACGCTTGGCATGAGCGCTACCCACACTCACGCGGAGAGGTTCTCTCTATCGGAGCACGCCGCCGAGCAGAGGCGAATCCATCGCGCCAGATTAGCGCAGTTGCGCTCAGAGCGGGCGGCCAATTGCGTAACCGAGGCCGCCTCGAGCTCCGAGGATCCGAGCGACGACACGGACGAGGAGCCGAGCGACAACGAGGAGCTGGACATCGATAGTTATTACTTCCTGCAGCCCGTGCCGACGTGGCAGAGGCGCGCCCTCCTCAGGGCGGCGGGCGTGCGTAGGATAGACGCCATTGAGAAGGACGAGTGCCGCGACATTCGAGCCAGCAGAGAACACTGCGGGTGTGGATGCAAGGGCTACTGCGATCCCGAGAGCTGCCCCTGCAGCAGGGCGAACGTAAAGTGCCAGGTGAGTGTCGCCTGGTTTTACCTCCCTTTCGACCTTCTTAGGGCCGCTCGCCAAGGTATATATGTTGTGGCAGCAATGCGGTTACCGCGGACATTTTGTAAAATGACCTGAGCATTGCGTGGAATACACGATTTTTCGAGCACCGTGTATAGTAAACAGGTATTTCACGAATAGCCCACATAGGACATTTTATATGATGCCTACGGCTCGTTGGGCAGTCTCTTGAATTCATAGTTGACATTTTTTTTATGTTCGTTTATTATCGTTCGTACTCTGCCCATTACGACCTACGCTTGGCGTCCTCGTAAGGCTAGCTGATGCGGTCTAAATAAAATAAATCCCTTATATTCCGCACGCCATATTTTTCCAACATCCATGTTCGCTGCAAAATAAAATCTTGGCATCCAGAGCAAGACGCGCTCCCATTTTGTGAGGCGGCGAACGGGTGGAACGCATTGGCCGTAACGTATCTACATCGATTTCCTCCGGCAGGTCGATCGCGCGGGCTTCCCCTGCGGCTGTACCCGAGACGGCTGCGCCAACAGCTCCGGCAGGATCGAATTTAATCCAGTGCGCGTGCGGACGCACTTCATCCACACCCTGATGCGGCTGGAGCTGGAGAAGAAGCAGCGCGACGAGGAGGGCACGGAGCACGAGGTCGCGGACAATCAGAATGTCAGGGGTCCACTGCGGGAGATCAGCCTGGGCAGCGTGATGGACGCGAGCAACGCGGAGGCGTGCATCGCCGGGGGCGGCTTCACGACGTTGCACTACGAGGGCCACGAGAGCGGAGAGGCTGGCGGAGGATGCCAGCCCGAAGTGCCTGGTACGAGGGAGGACAGCCTCGATCTTTACGCCATAAGGGACGACTGCTATCCGAGCGAGGACACCGTGGACGGGACGCAGGGTCCCCAGAGGAAACTCCACCCGGAGTTCAGTCAGGCCTTTCAAACCTTCTCGGCCCAGAGCAGCGCCGGAGTTAACTTTCAACAGTCCGCTTATCAGGATTACCAGCCTTACGCTAATCTTCCGTCTACGTCGAGAGTACAGTTCCAACCCCAGTTTCAGACCGTTCCCGGAAATCCCGCTTTCTCCCATTACGCGGCATACGGCCAGGATACTGGCTCGATTCAGGGAAGCTGTCAGGTCCATCCCGGGCAACATTCTTCGGGATACGAGACCACTTTCGCTCAAGACGAGACCACGGGCTCTCAGTACACGAATTTAAACTCCGTGCAACCCATGAATACCGTGGTCCAGCAGATGGGTAAATTAGAACCGTTTTCCGAGCTGCTGTCCGGTAGGTACTCGTACTACGGGGAGATGGAACCTCAGGCGCACAGTACTTATCACGGAAATGGGACGAAGGTCGAGGTTGAGAAGGGCGAGGGCAATGAGCAGCGGGCGGAGGGCACGGAGGAGTGCGACGAGAACTTTGGTGAAATCATAAAGAAATCGATGGTCGAAACCGTGTCCGCTTAGGCCAGGTTGGTAGGCGTAATGGCGTCTACGCGCGCGTACGTGGAAACGTCCATTGATCCGCGGTGACTCGTACGAGCGTAGCGTAATTTTGGGAGAGTTTAATCCGTCGGAAAATCCGCCACGACCCAACGGGAGAATATCCAAATGAGGAAGGTTGTCTTTTTTCGAACTTCGAGAGTTGGCCTTCTGCGCGTTAGGTAAATCCAAGTAAATTGTTAACGTGGTTTTCGGAAAGAACGGGGCTTCTTATCGAGAATCACTCGCGGTTTAACGACGACGATTCCCGTGGATGTCGTTAGGAAAATTTTGCAGCTGAGTGTGCGTCCGCCCGGGATGGAAACTTGGAACGTCGTCCAGTTTTCTCGCGTTGTCGATTATACCGTCGAAATGGAGAACCTGACGACGATTTCGAGGATACACCAAGAGAATCCGGGGCCGCGAATTCGGCGAAGGATTTTCGAGGGAAGGTCTTCGTCGAAAATCTTCATGATAATACTGAATTCCCGGCAAAGGAGACGGGAATTCCGTGGAGAGGGGGAACGGAAGAAATTCAACGAGGTTGTGACCAAGAAACAACATGGGATCAGCTTAGATTGCAGTTTACGATAACTAACTTTAATACTATAAACATAGAATCGCGGGTCGCGTGTCTTTTTATGCAAGCTTCAAATTCAGACGACAGCGGCGGTGGCGAAAACTTGTATTGTCGCAACGAGCGAGAGTAAAAGTGTCCGCTTTGCTGGCCAACAAAGGAGGGGAGAGGATAAAAACGGAGAAAGAAAAAGCGGGAAGGCACACGTATACACATAAAACACATTCATACACGAACACGAAACGTGAGCGATTGTGATACTCGTGCATATGAAACATGCCGTTTGCCAGAATCGTAGGTTAAGGAGTAAATTATGGGACTTTTTTATGCCAGTTAGTAGGAGGTCGAGTTTGAATGGTTTTTCAATTAACGGCTGATGGTAATCGATGATAGAGAATAGATTTTCGTTGTGACGTATTTAAGAATCCGATGGCACATGCATTGCAAATACACACACGTTTCCAACGCTAGAGAATCATGGTGCTGGCATACCAAGCGCACGCTGTCTATAAAAACGGCACATAACATTAAGCTCGTATAAATCTTTTGGTTCTCCTACACGGCACCTTGAAATTGCGATCTTTCTTTCTCGTCACGCACACGCATACGTAACAATCCCCAACTGTTCTCTCTTCGACCGGATACCTTACTTTCTGCCATTCGGGATATCCAAAACCGGTATGATCGGCGGTTCGAGACGTCTTATTTTTTTTCCATAGCAATTTCAAGGCAAGCGTGAAAGGGCGAAGAAAAAATAAATAAATAAATCCCGCGCGATAGTTTTTCATTTTGGAGCGGAGCGACGAGCGAGGTCTAAAGGCGAGTTGCCTTGTGGGGAGATTTTTTGCACACCTATCGTTAATCACCTTGTAGATTTTCAGACACAGACCTTTTTAGCATCCCGGGACGTTGATCGCTGTACCCACGATTAATTGAAATATTATACATAAGGAAACAATGATATGATGATAGTATTAAATTTATACATACTTACTGGACGTGTCAGCTCCCGAGCACCATCGACGCGTTCTCGTTTACCGCGTCTTTTTTTTTTTATCGCGCTCATCGTCGTTCATCGGTGCCTAAAGGGTAGAAAAAGAAAAGGATCGACTCGCTAAAGTTAAAAGGGGCAAAGGGAGAAGGGTGGAGCTAAGGCGTCGATGCGTTGCGAGGGATGTGACACCTCCGTATGGCATATAAATATACATATAAACTACACGTATGTAAGTAACTTTTAGAGTATTTGAGTAAAAAAAAGGCATACATAGTTGATAGCGTTTTATTAAATGTTGTGAAAAAGTCTCTTCTCTGTCGTGTAATGTGTTGTCGACTCTCTATGTCCGCGTCTCTTCGTCTCTTTGTCATTACTTCATCCTCCTCGTGTGCGGAAAACAAGTAAACGATACGCTCCAATCTCCCGTCCTTCCTCACGGCCACGTTATTCTTACGTGCACCGCGCCGCCTCTCGTGCTCATCCCTCATCCTCGTCGATGGAATGGGTGCTTGGCAACCAGCCCCGGCCGGCGAGCAAAACTCTTTCTTTCCTCCACGCTCCAGGCATCGACCACCTGGATCACCTGCCGATCGAAAAGTCGCCCTTTGGCAAACACAACGGCGGACCGTTGGCCTCGACGTCATCGTGCACATGTATCCGTCGCGCTTGGAAAATGGCGCCAGATGTGCGCCGGGCAAATGGCCGTGCGGCAAAGAGCCTCGGCCTTTAAACTCGCTAATCGCCATTACGCTATCCTCGAACTTCGGCGCGCGGCGGGTAACATAATTTACGCCAGTTTCCAAGCTTCGATATCGATGGCACGTCAGCCCGCTGGCGGAGTGACGCGCGAGTACGATAAGCGTAAGTACTCTTTGGAAAGGTCGGTGGTGGGGGTAAGACGATGGAAGGGAATGGCATTCGCCAGGCTCACGAAGCGAGTCCCGCTGGAAGTTTGCGCCTGTGCGTGAGGCCGTGCGGAGGTTAGTTTCGTGCGCGGTACGCCCCGTGGTTCCTCAGTGAAAACGCTCCTGGCCGCGATCGCCCCTTGCGCCTTGCTATCGCGAGGGAACGAGGAAACCGCGTCGAAGACGTGCTCCAGGTCGAGGGTGAAAATATCGGGCGGTCGAGCGGTTTGGCTGGAGAAAAACAGCGTGTCGTAGACGGCGGCGTGCCAGTGTCGTTGACGTTTCGTGTGTCAGTGTCCTCTCCTTCTCCCACCCGCTCCCGCCCCTCTGTCCCCCCGGTGCTCTGTCCTCGTTGCACCGCATAGGAGCGATTCCCTTACGTTGAGGTCGCACCCACGAGCCGTGCTGCAATGCCAGATGACAGGTGCGAGGCGCTGCCACCGGTGCCCGCTGGAAGGTCCTTCGAGTGTCCTGCGAATTTAGGATTCGACGCAGAATGAGGAGTGTAAGGATTTTTTGCCGGAAGTGCGGTGAAGAGGACCGACGACCAAGAAGACGACGACGATCACGAATTCCCTCGCGCTAGCAGTGGGCTATGAGCGCTGACAATGGGGACGACTCCTTGGTAATTATCATACCTTTCTCTTTTTCATCGCTCCGTCCTTCTCTTTCTCTCGCTCGTGCTCTCTCTCTCTCTCTCTCTCTCACTCTCCGTCCATCTCCGTCTTTCTCGCTCGCTCGCTCCGCGTACCCCGTCGTCTCTCTCGCACGACCGTGCACGCCGGCCGACGAGAATTGCAGGTTGACAGCGCGTTTTAGCGTGTAGAAATAACCGTAGGTTCGAAAGCACGTTCTCGGTGTAACGCGGTCACGGATCAAACGTTTTTGCCGCGGATACGGCTAAAAAACGAACCGACGAAAGAGCTCGTAGAAAGCGGCGGCATTGAAAAAAAAATGGCGCGAAAAGTGACCAATGACACCGACGTTTGGCCCCTGTATTTACATTCGATACGTGCGCCCGATGGAGATGGGCTTCTGCGTTTCTGTGTGCGTGCATCCATGTGTTTTTCAAAGGACGCACGTGTATATTTGCTTTCGAGGATACGATGGAAAATGCTTATGGGGGTTTTTTTCTCTCTCTCTTACGTCCCCTTATGGCTCTCGGTTTACGACTATGATGATTTTAATATCGCAGTTCTGCGTGCGGATCACGAACGTCGCATTTCGATCCGCGGCCAGCGGTGATCCAATAAATAACCCAATAAATCGGTTAAAACGATTCGAACCAACGGTGCGTGATTCATCGATTATAACTTTATAAGCGATCGGACAATCGTCGTGTTTACTATCGACGAAAGACCCAGTGGGATTTATGTACTGTGTAGGAGCAAAGCCATCAGCGTCACGTGGTTCACCGACACGTGCTCCGTCCGCGAACTCATCTCGCCTCAAAAGTAGTTTCTCCGTTGATCTTTCCTTTTTACTTGATTGCAAGACTTGTGAAACTCGCACGGGTTTCGCAAGATCCGTGCAAATTAGCGGCGAGACTAAACGAAAGTGGTGTTTAAATCGCGCTAGTGTGTTGGCCGTTTAAGATTCGCGCTGCAGAAAATTATGAACGCTTCCTTTTTTTCCTTTTAATACCTCCTCTCCGTTTCCTGAACATATCTCACTTCCTGCAGGTCAATTTTCTATTCCCTCCTAAATAAGAATCCTTCCCTTCGCGACGATTCGATCCTTAAAGTGTATCCCGACGTTTAATTCGGTTCGTTTTAAAATAATCGTAGCGCAGGTAGCCCGCACCTCGGCGAGGCACGCTCGATAACTCGGGAGTCAATGGAACTCGCGCACGGTCGTGCACGCAATGGCATGCTTACTATTAAGGCACGCCGCCGTGTTTATATTAGAAATTAATTTAATCGATCCGCCGTGCTGGTAGCAGCCGCAAATCATTCTCGCATTCCGCGCGCCTGCCAGGCGAGCCGCGCCTCTTTTTTTCGAAAACCTGGCGCTCCTGTTTCCGTCGAGCGGGAAATTTTCTTCATTTTGCGCGTGCATCGGCGACCTTCGGGGCTTGGAGCTTCGAAAATGGAGCGAGGAGCGCTTGGAAAGTCTTCTTCGATCGGAAGCTCTCCCCGATAGCGCGCTGGCTTTAACGAGTTCTCGTTTCCCGGGCGATCCTCGCGCGTTGGTGGCGTTATGGGAAAGGCAGGGCGGTAAAACGCTTATGAGAATGCAAAGTAATACGTGTCAAGTCTAACGAGGCGCGTCGTGGAATGCAGGAGGCGAGGAAGAAGTCCAGGGTTTCCAACGCGAATTGTAGGGAGTACGTGGATAGTGAAGTTAAGCCTCTTCACGCCCTTAATCCTTTCCAGCCCAATGATGCCATGTGGCACCATCCGTACCATCTGCTTCTACCAATCAAGATCTCTAAATTGTTTTTTTTTTAATTTAATTTTCTTACTAGGAATCAATGATTTGGGCTGGAAAGGGTTAAAGTTCACGGACATTCCGGTGTTTTTCTCCGATTGGAAACCTACTGTGGAGAAGCGCAACGAGGAGGCCCGATTCTGGGGCATCTCGACGCGTAATTAGCACAGTCCTACATTCCGATCGGTCGAACATTCCCGGCATTCTGAACGTCGTAAGAAACGCATTCCACGCCTTTCCCCGTTTGTAAGCACGAAAGATTGCAACATAGGTGTGCGTATAGATATAAAATATAAAGGAAATACAAAAGAGTTTGAAATTGGATATAAAATACGAAACGAAGTACGAAAGGGTCTCGCCCCGGTTATCCCAGTGTCCAATTTTTGCCAAGCTACTTTTTCTCGATACCGCTTGATTCACTGCCATAGATTTCAAATTTTCTATTTCATTTATTTCTAAATTTTAATAAACATCAATTATCGAGCCACGCAACGAAAATATAACTCTATCATAACAAGATGGAGTAATTATTAAGCGCGAAAAAAGATTGCACGCTAAGACGCACATTAACGAATTGTTTGGAGTACGAAAGATATCGAAATTTGGGCAAAACGAGCGCATCGAATGCGTATGTTAGAGGAGAATCGACTTTTAGCATTCGATGAGACGGGAGACGTGCCAGTGGCATGCGCGCTGATCGTCTCTATTTAACTTCGACAGAAATTGATACGGTATTTTAGCTCAGAGCCTTCCGTTTAGATCGAGTTCCAAACCGCTGCGTCTTGGTAAGCATATCACATTGGAAATTACCCGGAGGTTGTGAGCGTGATTCGAACTCGTATCTTCCGCGTGGAAGTGCGAACCTCTATCCGCTACGGCGGCGTACCCCCTACGGGTACTGTTACTTCATGTTTTTCCACATAAGGAGAAGAGAAAATGCACGCCTACGATACAACCATCCGGATGAATCCGGATCGTCTTTTCTACGTTATCGCATTTACCTTTTCTCCCGGAATATTGTATGCACGTATATGGGTCGAATTCACCGAGTAATCCGATAGTCAGGCAGGATGTTTTCGGCGCAATCCTTCCCGAAGCTCGACCAAATATTATTCTCGTATTATGGCTTTAACAAAAGAGAAATGGATAAATATTATGCTGGATATCAGATCGAGAGGATATCAACCGCTCGTATACGAATATCTCTAATTATCCTCGAAGAATCGCCTTGCGATTTTCAGTTAGCATATTATCTTCGGATTTTTTTTGCTCTCGATGAGCATTGAAATAGATATGCGAGAGGATTGTAAATTTCACTTTTTCCTGTATTTCACGCTCAGGAGTATACGATCAGATTTTAAAACGTCCATTCCGCTGGCTGTGAATTTCGTTCGTCTCGAAGCGGCGTTTGGTCCGATCGGTGGAAAAACTCGCTGGAGAATTATTGATTCACGCTGGTGTTCTGGCACTGGCTCCCCTTGCAGTCCGTAGGAAGTCCGCGACATTCATCTCGAAGGAGTCCTGGTATTGATTTCAGAAACTTGGCGAGAAAATACGCGTCCTGTCTCGTCGTGGAACTTTCACGTTTTCGCCCTTGCGAGGCTCACAATGGCCTCACGCTCGTGAAGAAAACGGCGTCAAAGGGAGGCGGAGAAAGGAAAGAGAGATTCCTCTCGTTTCGTACTGGATTCAGAATGGACACCCTCCTTTCTCACGATCGGAGGAGTACCTCGTGGGAAGATCGATTCGTGCGAAGCGCGCGGTGTAATTGGAACGTACAATTCGTCTCCCTTTTTTTTTTTTGATACGCATATTCGTGGATTCAACGCGCCATTGCGTAACGGAGGCCAACGACAATGTTCGCGAGGTGGTCTGAGAATTACCGGTTTGAGACACGGTGGTAGAGAAATTATTTGGAAGAAGATTCGATTTACTTTCGAGGAGACGCAGGAATAAAATTAGTAATTCAAAAGTTTAGTTTAATTTTAAATTCGACGAATTGGATTGGTTTAATTCCTACTTTGTTGCATTACAATTTACCTATGCGAGTACATAAAACCGTGGGTGCGATATTAAAGTTTGTAAAGGAAATGTCGGACGTTCAATGACAACGGGGCTCGTGGAGAATTTTTAATATTCGCTTTGTGCGTCTCGTGGAAAACTTGACGGAGACTTCTATTGGGATATTAGATCCACTTAAAGCATTTAGCACTATTTTCTTGCTCGTTGAAGGACACACCGATTCGTTGGTGACGAACGTGCCGATCGTTCGATCCTTAGCCCGACATCTGGAAACGTCCTAGAGTTGTTTCAAGAGCGAAAGGCGCTATCAAGGCATGCCGAACGCAGATATCGATCGATCGTAAATCGTAAAATCATTTCGAGCTCCTTATCCCGATACCTTCCAGTGATCTGCATATCTGGGAAAAGAACGTGAAAGGCGACCGCGGATATGTGGAAATACAACGTGTTACATCCGGTATGGTAATGCAACGTGTACCGTATTAGTATAAAAAATATACTCATGGCCCTACGAGAGGTTGTGTCTTTAAACAGCGTTGGACAAACTGCATTCTACGTTATCGGTGCTTACACATTGCGCTACTAAGTCTCAAAAAATATTCAATTGTTTATCCATGATGTTTTCGTCGGTAAATTGAAGACATTGAATCGTTTTGAGACGAACCCGAAGAGCTGAGAAAACAATCCTTGTTTGCATTAAAAACACCGAAGTCTCGTTGGAGTGGGAATACGTCTGCCTCGAGATCGTTTAAGTTCTTTGCACAGTAATATCGATACTGCGAACGTTTCGTCAAATTTCTTATGGTTGCAGCAGAATCTAATGAACTCTAGTATATTCCTCTTTTAGCTGAGAAATGTTATACTTGTATTTAAGCGAGCATGTATTTAATATTTATAAGACAATCCGAGTATCATTGCCATTGGAAAACGTAATTCCTCCTTTTTCACGGTTGTTTAAAAATAGCAGGTTTGAACTCTGTCTTAGGTAACTTGACCGGCTTTAATCCGTTAACTGTTTCGACGAATTTGACCTTGGTTGGAATATTACTTCCTTCGGAGAGATCCGTGAAAGAAGAACGGTTCTACGATCGACGTAAATCATTCCGTTTCTTTAAACCCAGGAATCATGTCCGAACGGTTAGCAAGGTTCTCGCGGATATTAGCGTTGTTCTATCCAATGTGACCTCCGTATTGGAGAAAATGTGAGTTCTGGGACAGAGGCGTGGGACATGTCCCATTGTGAGTCACCGTGGCCTCCCACGTGATGTTGAAATTCCTCCAAGTTCCACAGCTTTGTCGGGATACCTAGATAAATTCATTTTGTATACTTACGCGTTGATTCTAGTGCAGCATTATTTTTATTTAAATCTGCAGTGGCAAATCAATACTCAAAAAATATTTGTTTATGAAACGTTGCAGTACATATCGCACGATGTTTCATCGGAATCGCGCTCGGTGAAAATAAATAGCTCGATATGTACCTTAGTCAGCGACTATTGGTTGACCACCACTGGCCTACACATGTTTTATGGCATTCATTCTCGTGTGAAAGTGGAGAAAACCTTTCGCGACCAGCGACAACCCCGACGAGGACCTAATCGTATCTCAATTCCCAGAACTTGGGGCAGGCTTCTGCTCTCTGTGCTTTTATTGAGATCAATCTCGATAATCGATTTTTAATTCGACGATCAATGCACCAACGCTCAACTTTCACCAACTTTGCTCAAAACGAATAGGCGACGAAAAAAGGAGATCTCGTACCAGTGCGGATATTCCTGAAAACGGTCTTAATTAAAGTTATTCCTTTGGCGTGCAAAGCGCTCAATCTTACCTAATGTACGTTTCAATCTCTTGCATCAAGATATTCTGATATATTCCACTTAGTCAAATTAAACGTTCCTACAGCGTCCGGTATACACGCGAGCCTTTTCGCGAAAAGTGGGTAAGAGAGTTTGCCCTGAAAAATCATACGTAGCTCTTCGTGCGTAATTAGGGGGAGTTTAGCGAAATCGGCGGAAAAACGACGACTCGTGGAATATACGGGGTGTTTCTAAATTACACCGACAAACATTGGGATACGTTGAATAATCTTCCGAGTGCCTTTTCCTTAACGAACACCGTTTCCTTATTAAATTAGGTACACAAAAATTCAGCAAACATTATCATTGCCTTAGTGTCTTATCGCTATAACGATACACGATAAACCACGATACTTAAAAAAATAAATAACATCGATAATGACACATGTATAATCGATAAATTATCCCGCTCCAAAGGAGCGAACAAATCGAGCGTAAGCATTAAACGGATAAACTCTTTTTACACCAAAACGAAACTCCAGCAGTTCCTTGCCAAAAGGCCTTCCAAGGAAGATTACGTACAACGCGCACGACTTTGCTTTCCTCATTTTTTCCCCGAAATTCCAGGCTTTATCGTAAAAAGCCAGTTGTACATTTATGACTCAAACTGTGGTCCATCGTTGGCCACCGCTGAAGCAAAGTCGCGCAACCAATAATATCCGATCCCAATGTTCGCCGCTCCAATTTATAAACACCCTGTACATCCGCGTGTACCAGTAAGTTCCTGACTGGCGGGGTTAACGAACGTCGCCTCGCCTAAGGCTAAAATTTTATTCGCGGGTTCAAACGCACATAAGCGCGCTCGCGCGACGCACTCGCTATGGCACGAAAGTAAACGACCTTAGGAGCGACTAGCCCGAAGCCGGGAGCGTAATTGCTCCTGGCAGCTTGCGGTCCAAAAGCCCGGCTATCTATAACCGCGTTATTACTCAAATGCGCTAAGGCCCGCCGACGGTGTAATTATACCCGTCGCGTATATTTAGAAGCATCCAGCGCCGACCACTCGCGATAACTTTCTCCGGACGTTTTATTTCAGGGTCAAAGCGTTTTCCTCGACCGCGGCATCCCGCGGTCTCGGGGCTGATTTCGTGCGCGGCACGAGCGGCCCGTTTAATTATTGCTCATCCTGCCCCCTCTGCCCTCTCTGCCTTACGATATTTTCAACCGTGATACGAATCGAACTTTGATAAATATTTGTTTTCAATAATCGATTGGTTATAGTTTAGTTTAAAAATAATTATTTGATTATAATAGTGAGCGCAGGATTATCTATGCGTGTTTAGCTGGTTACGGTGATGCTTGTATTTTTGCTTTAGATTTTTTGGATGCGATTTTAAAGAAAATTCTGATTTCGTTGATCAACCGTGGTTGGACTTTCTTTTTAGTTTCTAGGAAATACAGTTATGCTTGTATTTCCTTTTTAGATTTCTTAGGTATGAATATGATTTTAAAGAAAATTCTAATTTCGTCGATCATCCACGGTCGCACTTGTTTTTTTAGATTCCGATATAATTCAGGTCTGGCTCCGGGTTATAGTCAGGTACGAGTTCAGGTCGTTGTTGCGATGCACGGGGTTAAAGTCTGGCGGATAAAAGACGGCGGTGAGGGCACGGATGGTGCAAAGTTTCCTTCCCTCTCATTACGGTAATTGCCGGCCGCAATCCGCGGCTCTGTTTCCACCGGTTCAGCTCGATTCCAAATCGTCTGGTGCGAACGAAAGGCCCGCAAGACGCGCCTCGTGCATTGATGCACGTCCGCGTAATCTTTTGTGCCCGTGAGTTTGTACGCGAAGTGCACGGAGGTGTACGCTCCGTTCCTTAGCGCGCCACCGTGCACTCCGTGAATAGTAAATCTTGTTAGCGTGTGCATGTACTCGACGGCTGCCGGGCCTCTTGTGTCAGTCTGCACGAGAGCACTCGGCCTGACGGAAAATCGATACCGTGTTTCTCACCCCTCGTGTTAACCGAAAACGGATGTGGGTTAAAGCGGGGAAAATCTATTATTACGCGATGAAGTTCTGCTGGACCGTCTCGCCTCTGCTTCCTCCTACCTTTCTTCGATTTATTTTTAATTTACTTCCCGACATTTTCTATTCTACTCGATCAATTTCCTTTTTTTTCTCTCCTTTTATATAGATGATATATGGATATGTATAATTTCGAGAGAAAAATCGTTGGGAGCAATGATGTCTAATTCGTCTTTTTCCGTTTTTTCTCCCTCTTTCTCTCTCTTTCTCTCTATCTTTCGAGGGATAAGCACTGAGATTTTCAGTTAGAGGGCTTTTACGCGTTTCTCGTGGCCGTCCAAAGGGCGTAGTTACGTTTGCAAAGAGTCTTATCTGCCGGCTGGCTTTATCGCTCGGGGTAACAACGTTTAGATTGCAGTGACGTTACACCGACGGCATTGCGTAGGCGCCGGTAAAACGTCATAGGATGTGCTATAACTCGGTTGTCGTCATAGATAACGCGGGTAATACGACTGTCGCGCCGTGGCTATTGCTATTTACCGATCCTCGTAACGCATACGATCTTTTTACCCGATTGTATATCATCGATACCGCCCAGGGTGCTTTAACGCCATTCGCGAACCGGCGCGATAATTTTCCGCCACGATATTAACCCTTTGTCGCCTCGTCGGATGTCGGGTTATGGTCGAATATATGACAACCACCTAATGGTCAAACTCGGGTTACATTTGCATTTACGATTTGTCTTTTTCCCAGTCGCGATAAGTGCACGACGTTGAACATTCTTCTTGCAACTCAGTATTTGCGGACGCCTAATGCCTTGTTTGAGCAGCGGAGGGTAATTAATGGGCGGTGTTTACTCGCGTAGAATACGTCGTACGCTACAAGTTGCTAAAAGCTGAGCACAGTTTTAGCACTATGTGTGCATCTAGGATGCGTGCAACTCTGTAATCGAGCGACTCTTTTCCGGATGATCGTAACGCAGGATGGAAGATCGTCTAAATTGCCATTATCCTATTCATTTTTTATCCTCCAATTTAGACCAGACTTTGGACACCGTACTGAACGTGCGAGTCTTATAAGATTCTATGATTCTCGGTATATTTAAGTGGCAGGATCATCGTTTGTATACGGGACGAATATTTCAAGGGAGCAGATTTACGATTGCTTCGGTTTCTAAGGAGATGGTGGTATGTCGCCCGGCCACCCTTTGAACGAACACGCCTATTTCGCCCTTAAGCACGGCTCTAGTTGCGGGGAGAATTTGATGACTCAGAACCTTTTATGGGGAATGAAATTACTGCTCCTGCCTCTGCATGGCTGCTGTAACGGGCGAGGGATGAGCAAACATCTCTATGTTGAACATCAGGTGGAGAGATTACCAAGGATTGTAGGCGCATATGGATATTCGCGATCGGTCGGGGAGATCTGCGTTATTCTTTTCACTTAGCGTACTATTCTCAAGAGTTGGTACTTCGAATGAGTATACAAATCGATTGAAGTAAGAATTTAATATCACGCTAAATTGAATTTAATATCACGATACACGCTAATTTAATAAACGCCAAGAATCATCCAATATTACGAACTTCACTTTTTCATGCTTTATACCGTATATAATGCAAGCTTAAAAATGCCATGCATCGAGCAAATCGTAGGTTCGCCTCGCTATAATTTTCTGGTTAAGAAAACGTCTAAAAGTAAGTTAAGTACAGATTTGATACGCAGGTCAGGATTATCCAGATAATGCTCCGATTACGTGTAATCATGGGAGATCGTCTCGCGTTTCCAGGATTCGTTTAGAAAGCGTGACCGAACGAAACCCGGCTATTCCAAGGCGACGACGTCTACGTATAAGGATATACGCGGCATCGTGTTCCCCCGCGGTGATGTTTATACGTTTATTCTATAAACGTCACGCGATGTCCATTCGTCACGCAGATCGCAACGCGAGTAATAACGGCAATAATTCCAGACATATTTTCATGGCAGCACTAAAAAAAGCTCCGACGAAATGTCACGATCCGTTATTTTGCTATAAACCTTGGCGAATAATTCCGCGTTTTTTTCCCCGTTTTTTTTTCTAATTCCACGTTTGCTTTTTGCGCGAAGGATAGGATCGCAGCGTCGACGAGACGGTTATTCCCTTCGACGGAAAGAAGGCTCATCATCCCTCTCGCTCTTCAAAGCGGCGTAGCAATCGAGATTCGAGCTTCGGGATCACCTGAAAAACGTGGCCGGTATTCACATGCCGGATTTTGCTGGCATATTGCTCCTGCAATGACGTTGAATCTCCTGCCCCGGGTATTCGTGCGTCACGATATTGGGTCATCGTAAACCCGGCACGTGGGCGTAAACCAAAAGTTTTTACGGTCCTGCGGACGCGCGTAGGGGATCCTATTCTTCGCCTGGCAATCCCAACAGTTTATTATTCTTCGTTCGCGAATCAACCGAAATTTCTCCTCGAACGACGCAGGACCTGGAAAAGTCGACGAGCCATGGAGGTTTAATTTGTCCGATGCGGTTAACACTAAAGCTATCAGCTACTTTGCGGACATATTTATGTATACCGCGTATATCCTTAAAAAAAATATTAGATAGAAAAAAAGATAGATCGATATAATGATTTATGCTCTGAGGTAGAATCAAGAGCAATCTCAAAAAATGTTCGATTAAGAAGTACAGCAATTTTTTTAAGAAACTATCGATCGGTTATTTTGACCGCTTCGATAGGTTTGGTGCGGTTAATCGGTTTCTTTTTTTTTTTTAATTCATTTTTGGCACCGACTGTTAAGGTCATTTGGCCTAGGACCTACTGTTCGAAGTGGGTTCCAAGCCACCAGAGCTACGGTATACGTGTTACATGGAAAAACTATCCACCACATCGCTCTAGCTCTTAAATCGACATCTCTGACGTTCGATTTCCTCATTGCCATCGGATTTATCGACCGAGCCGGCGACTATAGGCGCGACGGTAACGTCATGGACTGACTTTATCCCTGGTGCGTAGTCACTAGCCGGTACTGCGAACGCTGTAGTTACCGCGATTAGACTCGCGCGTAAATGCGTCCGCGAGCGTTATCAAAGTCCTCTCAAACGCGAAACTCACGCGCGTTATCGCGAAACGATCATATTAGAGAGTATCCTCTTACAATTAGCCGAGTGATTACTCAAAGATCGATCCGTTTTTTTCCACATTAACTTCGCTCAGAGTTCCATTATCATTGCCTATAATCACCGATTACTCGAGGAACGAGTCGCGAGAACCTTCGCCTCTGCGCATCCAGCTTTTCTGCAATTCATCCTCGCTGTCAAACTTTCCCGACTAACGTCGTCCTTCAAATTACCCGCGAGTTCACGCGGCTCGGAAAAGTCGGACATCGGTCACCGATATAAACACAGCAATTCATTGGATTTTTATTAGATTTTATTAGATTTAGATCAGCAATTCATACATTCCTCGATCCATCACTAATATAAACACATCCTACATTCTCCACTATCGAGGCCTCTCCAACGATCAGCAATCTATAAATTCTTTTATTATTATTTATATCATTTATAATCGATCCCAAAAGAAATTCCAGATCGGCCATCGAAAACGACCGCCCTTATCATTGCTCCTACACTTCCAAACGACATCCCTAAATCATATCGCTCTAAGGGCGAATCGCCAGCGGTATCAATGGCCGCGCATATAACAACATTGGGGAGGGGGGGCTAAAACGCTGTCGTACGCACGTTCCTCCAATTTGCCCTCGGCATCGATGGCAGGGCCACGATATTCGCGGTGCCCCCCCATTGAAACGATCCGTTGCGTCATTGACTGTGGCCTGGACAATAACGAAGACGAGCGGCGTGGTCAGTCGGTTCGATTGCACTCGGCCGAGCCGCTCGAAACGCGTTGCTGCAGTGGAATCAGTCGGTGCTGGGACGGCGAGCCGCGCGCACGGCCCCGACGAGCTGCGCTTCTCGCCACGGGAGAATCGCGTGACGGTTTGCCCCTCGTCCACGACCACCTGTGCTCGCTGATTTCGATCGGTGCTTCCTACGTTCAAACTACGAAGCTGCCGCGCACTCGATCCTCGTCGCGACCACCCTGGAGATACTTTGGCCGAGGATACTTGAAGGTAGAACGGCCGGCCCTTTTCTATCGCGCTCAGCGCCACGCAGGATTGCTTTGTTTTTGTCGATCGATCGAGAGAAAAACCCAACGATGAATCGATAAAATCATTTTCGCGGGAAGTGATTAGAGAAGGTATACAGACACGCGTGCTTGGGGTAGGTGTTTGTTGTTCGTCGATTTGTAGCAAGCTGATCGTGGAATTGTGCGTGACGATTTGTTTCTCTATTTAAGGATTGGATTGGGGGTGTGTATGGGGTATAACGATAATAGGAATACTTTGGAAAAGTTCATCTAGTGGTTAGGCGTTGCACTTGGGACTCGTGTGGGTACTCGTAAAGCGGTACGAGGCGTGGTCGTTTTGCACGTGTCGGGCGGCATAGGTTCAAAACGTCCGACTCACGGATTGGCACCTTAGCACCGTTCACTTCCCACAATCCGCTAACGTGCTTATTCCTCGTTTCTTAATTGGCCCTACAATTCCGCGATCGCGTTCCTACGAGAATAAGAGTCGATGCGTCATACCGGCGCCCGTCGAGGGAAAAGGCGGCAAAGGAGTTTATCGGCATCGATGGAAAAACGGCGCGCGAATATCGGTGTTGGATAACGATAAGGAATCTCGTAACATCGCAGTTGGGACGTTAGCGCGCGATGCGCTCTCGAGTCTCGTTCCAGTTACGCCGCGGAACCGTTCTCGTAACCTTAAGCGAATTATTCGGAAGGTCGGACAATCCAGCGTCAATCGAATTACTCCGACAGATTAAGCGACTAGATTTTCCTCGTTTCGAGCAGACCTTGTCGGGCTGGAGCGCTATATCCGTGGCTTGAAAAGTATCAAGGAGTGTCGCGAAAAATATTAATGGAGAGAGCGAGACGCGTAGAGCGTAAGGGTCGTTGATCACGGTCCAGAAGTTTTCAGTAAATCACGATCCAGCGTCGATCGAATTACTCCGACAGATTAAGCGACTAGATTTTCCTCGTTTCGAGCAGACCTTGTCGGGCTGGAGCGCTCTATCCGTGGCTTGAAAAGTATCAAGGAGTGCGATGAAAAATATCAACGGAGAGCGAGACGCGTAGAGCGAAAGGGTCGTTGATCACGGTCCAGAAGTTTCCAGCGCGTTAGCACGTCGCTCGATATTCGACTTTCAGAATTTTCTGCACGTGCACCGCGCCCCGTTGCGCGCCGTGCTCCTTCGGAAGGAGCAGCTTGGGAGCGAAAAACGCTCCCGAGGATTCGAGTGTCCACGCGGACGTGAATAATCGCGGATCGACGATAAAATTGCGCGCCGCGTTACGTGGGCGCGGATCCAAAGTTTACGAGATAACCACAAAAATAGTCGTGAGCGGCCAACGGGCGGGGGAGCCGCGAGGAATTTTTCACGACAAATGGGAGCGAGAGGAAGTCAAGGCTGTTGTGTTTTCGAGAGCCGATCGAGTATGCAAATGCAATTGTGACATCCCCCCTCTCTCCCCGCCCCCTCGGGGGTTCCTCGCTCGCCCCGACTCTTTTTTACTCGCCAGCGAAACACGCGCCGCGCGAAGATCGAATTTAACGATGGGATTTAACGCTAAACGCGCCATAACCGGTCGAACGACAGGTCGGTTGTTTCGGGGGAAAAAAATCGCGAAACTTGGCACGCGGAGTGTTTTCTGGGATTTTCTATGATTTTTTTTTCACCGGTGTGCGAATCGTTATATCGATCCGCTGGCATTTCTTCCCTGGCGCTTTTTTCTTCAAAGCTATCGTGCATTTAAATATGCGCCGAGAGTGGCCGATAATTTGAGCGTTGATCGCTTTGAGCTCGTGAATTCATCGGCGCGAATAAATCCTCGTACTTTCCTCGAACGGCCGCGAAGCTTGGGGAAAATAAACCGACTCCCTTGGCCGCCCTGCCTTGCGATGAGAAACGGCCCGATTAATTATGAACGCACGAGAATTACGGGCGATCAATTAAATATATCCTCCTCGGTGCGTCTGTATCAACGTACCAACGCTGCTTCGTGGGTTATCTCGTCGTAATTACTCGGGTCAGCCTCTCCGATCGTACGGGAGGTCCCCGTTTATCCGTCCGTTAAAGTTCTGCGCCGCCAGCCCTTCCCAACGATAACTCTATCTTCTCATATGTTATGCTCAATTTTTTGCTAAATATAAATTAATCCTTCAATTTTCGAGCGAGCCTCGATAAACGAAAGCGCAAACTCGCGTTCCTTTCGGGAAATAAAGATGGTGGAAAGAAAGAGCCTCGATATTTAATTTTACAAGCAGCGAAAAATGAATTTTATGGACGAAACACAGTAGAATAAATGGAACGAACGAAACTTCGCTTTAATATTCATCGATCCTTTCTCAAAAACTGTCCAGTCATTTCCTCGACGAGGACTCACTCCAATCCCCTCGATCTCGAGGCACGCGCGCCATTGGGGCACGGTACGAAGGTTCGAACGAGGTACACATCGCGCGGTTCAAAGAGCAGTAATTGATAGTCAGGTTGCATTCTGACCGGTCGACGAAGCGTAATTCCTGGTCAAAGTCGCGGCGATGCGAGGAGAGTGGGTAGGGGGGTCCAGGTGTTGTTAAAGGACCCTCGTTTTTGCACTCTCCTTCCTCGGCTCCGTCGCGATATGCCCGTTATCCTCGAGGAGAGTGATTCGAGCACACCGACGACCCACCGTTACCAATTGCAACTCGTTGGCGTCGTTCTTTGTGCCAGGTTCAACGATTTCATTATAGATCAAGTTTCGCGTCCGGAGAACAAGGCGGGTAAAAATAGACCGAGGCTTTCATTCATAATTTGACCGCCTGTGCGGTGCGCGGTTGTACACTTCGCCATTTGCATTCGAATTTATGCTCGCGACCGATAACGATTTCGCCTTGACTCCTCGCGACCGGCGGTGGCAGCTTCTTCGACGCGCGCTCTCGCTGTTTGTCGCGCTGGACGAGCGCGGATGTGTACAAACAGTTTCTGTTGAGCCGTGCGCGGCATTATGGCCGACACTGTGACCTCATATTATCTGCCCATCTAACGTAATTTCGCCTCTCATTACCAGCACGACATCGAGCCAGGCTTCACCGCCGAATTTTGCGGCGTTCTTAATGGTGATCGATCGACCATCGCACCGTCCTTAACCTCCGTTTACTTTTGGTTAATTGGTCCTCGATCCTCGTCTGGATGTGATAATAATATGCGTATGATATGGATATGATGCGATAGGATGATAATATTAAGACGCGTTAAATACATGTGCAAGGTACAGGTTTTATTAAATTCCTCCTTTTGCATTATAAATAGTATTCTGCCTTTTATATAATAAAATCATCCTTTTGCAAATCGAATTCCATTTCCAAAGGGAAGAATTTGCTTTGCAAAAGACCGAATTCCACTTGCAAACGAATGAATTTGTTTTGCAAAAGGATGAATTTAATGTGAAAATCCTGTATATCCAGTTGCGTCGGTTTAATTTAAATATTATTGTCAGGCTGGAAAGTGTGCAGCGGGTCGAAATGGATTAACCGACGTACTACTTGACGAGTTAAAGTCTCTAAACGGTCTAGGCTCGTTCGAGACACGCCACGGTTTAAGCTGCACTTCCTGCCACGGAGTGGTCCACTGGCTCCCTTTATGGACAATGGTTGCATTGCATAATGCATTCCGATTGCGTGTATTCCTCGAGTATGCGTCATGAGATTCCAGATAGTATACTACGCTTTCGAGTCGGCGGAATTGCGCGGTTAATTGACGGAAACTTCGATTTCACCGCACGAGCCGCGTTATTCTATCGGTCGATGCAAATATTCTTCTCCGCCTCAACCGCGACTCTCTTTCGTCCTTATCTCCCCCGGTTACTTCTTTTCTATCGACCAGCGTGAAATATTGCAGCTCCTCCGTATCGGTGCAGTTTAAAAAATATGGAAGGGAGACGCTCTCTTTCGCATGACAGCGCGAAAAATCCTCCGTCACGTTCGATAAACAAGAATCGGTGTTGCGACAAGCGAGACATCGCGCTTGTTCGGTTATTGTTTTAGATTTCGCAAAAAGCGCCTCGCATCGCGAACGCGTTTCCAGACGCGTTTCGTCGTGCGCTCGATTGACGGGTCGTTTCGAATTTCACCGATAGATGACTATGGTTCAATTTCCAGGTATATTCGCGTATTCGAAATATCAAAGCCAGGTTGTTGTTCCTCGACGCTTGGCACTTCGATCGAGTAAAAATATCGTATCGATCAGAGTGCCGCAGCCTTTATTCTCCGCTGGTCGAAAAATGAATAACCACGAATCCTCGATCGCTCATTTACCAACCCAATAACGATATTGGTTTATCGAATAAAGGGAAAAATCCTATTAGTGTGCATAGCTGTTTACGGTGCACGTTGGCTGGTGCAAACAAGGAGACGCTTCACCCAGCTTTACAAAACTGAATCGGCATTTTGAATCGACTATCGTTACGCGAGAAAAACTCAAAAAAAAACTGGAAAGATAGTTCCCAGCGGTAATAAAGATCGTGGAAGAGCGGGAATAATAATCGTCGTCCAACAGCCGTAATAATCGCTCGTGGAAGGGTTAAGGTCGTCACATCCGATCGTATGTTTCTCGTGGCAAGTCGTGTCGGGGCGTTCGTTTTATCGGAACGAGGCGTCGACGGGCATCGACTCTTTTATCGTCACGAATTTCGTTCGATCGCACTGCGTTCTGGGGCATCGCACCGAAGCATCTATCGGTTTCACCGCCGCCACGAAATTCGATCCGTTTTTCCATCGAGCCCTGACGAACCTATTAGTCTCATCCGAGGAACCCTCGGATTCCTCAAAGGAATTCGCTCGATTCTACGATCCTGCCTCGAAGATCTCGCGGGGAGATCGCGAAGGATTAATCCGCATCCGGATTATGTAAGATTAAACGAGGAAATCGCGCAATTAGGCGCCTCGTTATATATGTATCTCCTTGACAATGGTGGGAATCAGGGAGGACCGCGAGCCAGAATTTAACCTTTTATTCCGCGAATTAGTTCCTGCCGGGGTCGTATCGTCATCGAGTTTCGTCCGTGCGCAGCACGGAGTTCGCAGAAGCGACTATCGCTCTCCGCTGTAAGGCCAGAGGAGCGCAATAAATCGACACGTGGGAAATCGCGAATACTCACGACAATTGTACGTCGCGTCACGCAGGCTCGTTTATGAAAACGGAGAAAAATGCCTAACGAGAGGTCCCGCTTAAATGGAGGATCGTCGTTGAATGGACGATCGACCGGATGTCGGGATAATGACGTTTTCGTGACTGGCAGTTTTTTTTTTCCTGGACTACTTTGCGTATATAATTGTTCGCGATGTACGAGAGATTTGGCTATCGAAGGTTTTTACGGGTTTCCAAGGAGTAAAGAACTCTTTCCACGACTATCGACCAACGTTTGAGCAAAGAAAAAAAGATTACGTTAGCTTGGCGGGAAATTTCTGTTTGCGGTAAATAATCAATTTACGCCTCGCGACGGGCTTTGATGTGCACGCAGCTTTACCTTCGATCGCTGCGAAGGACCTTTAGGAGGTGTGCGTCAGTTTCAGGCATTTCATAGTTGCGGAAATGTCGAAGGCGGAGTGCAGTGTGGGTGAACAAAAGGGTGACTCCACCCACGTAGAATTGATGCCGGCACTCGGCGGAAGCGAACGCTCTAGGTACCTTCGACCTTTTGATATTAACCGTTGACCTATCGGACGATCGATTCCATCAAACGATGAACCCACCTTCGCCGTCGTTTCATCCAGAAATACATTTACACGCTTTACTCCATTGCGTTACCTTCATCGTATTCACGGCTCCATTCGACAAATTGCCCATGAAACCTGTCTGTTCGTTAACAAAATCTCGCTCGATCTTCCAAGTAAAATTCCACGAGAAAAGATCGATTTACTGTTTTTTGTTTTTGCACTCAACGCGAAAGGAACACGCGTAAAAATACGACGAGAATATTTTCAAGAATATCGGGTTTCTCGATAAAGACAAAGCAATCGAAGGAAACGAGGTGTATCGAAGAGCAAAGGAGCGCATCCGAAAGAAGATATCCAACCTTTGTTACAGATCGCGAATCTTTGGCTCATGGTACAGCGACTTTTGCCCTGACAATAACCTTCCGCGAGATCCGCGCACCTGTATATCGTACTTGCACATAAACGCGGCCTTTGGCGGACGCGTAGCCTTCGATCGGCACGAATGTCATCGACGATGAGCGTCTATTTAATCCTTGACCAAGAACATCGCGCACTTACGCCATCATTTGAGGGACCGCGGCCCTTCGTCTGTCCTTCGAAAACTTCATAAGTAGACTCGGTGCATAAGACAGCCCTTAACTCTGGATCACACGCCAGACATTAACACGGATAACAAACCAAGGAGGAAGCTCAGGAATCAAACCCAATGGCTCTTGCTCGAATCCCATAATACCGCGCTCGAGGTTCTCCGCCCAAACGACGTCTCGCTTCTCGACTTTCCAAATTCTCCGTTATCCCGAGGAAAATTCGAGAGTGACTTCCAAGGTAGAAAATCCAAATTCCCGTTGAGACACGTTCGTTCGATCGTGGGGATTGATATCGAGAGGGAGGAATCGGGCCATCGTTACGCCGCGTTCGTTAGCGCAGCCTTTCGACTATGGCGTCGCCTCGGATCGGCATTTGAGTCCAGGGCGAGAGAGTCATCGGGAAAACTTGCGCAGGCAGAATCGAAGTGACGGAAGGAGGGGAAGTTCGGCGGATATTCAGACGTGGATGCTGTGGCCCGTGTTGGGGGATGACGGGCTGAGCCCCACGTCGCCCCCGGCGGCGGCCAGCGTTAAGGGTGTCAACAAACTGGCACCCCTGCTCCTCTGCGCCCCTTGCAAGCCCAGCCACAGGAAGAACCAGAATTCCACCCAGTGGTACGTGCAGCAGGTAAAGAAAACTCGCCAGATTCACATCGCTCGTTCGCTCGTTGGACTTCTTTTTTTCTCCCCTCCTCCTCCTCCTCCTCCTCCTCCATTCTTGCGTTTCCTTTCTTGACCTTAGTAGGGAACTCCTAACCTCGTATGCTGGAAGATCTTTGAGGGTTCTAAGGCAAAGTACGGTCGATATCGAGTTTTTCGCACACCTTTGGCCAATTCTTTATTCTTTTTTTTGAAGTTCGAATTTAATCGAGGAATACGGGGAATTGGCTAAAAGCGCGCGAAAAGCAGCTCGATATTCAGCGTGCCTCGCGTTGGAATTTCCTTTCTTGACGTTGCATCGGCGTTGCCGTGCTTAGAAATGTCCGGAGAAAGAGGAGTGCCCGCCTTTCTTCCCTCCCCCCCCCCAACCCTGCTTGACGTTTCTAGTTCGTTTGGTGTGGTAGATTGAAAAAGCTCCCGTTGTGTTTCTCTCGCGATCATCGCGAGAGCTCCTTTTGTCCATCGCCGCGAGGCACGACGAGCCCTTGATTCGTCGAATTCTTTTTCCTCCCTCTCCCTTCCTTTGCCAAATGTGCATGCGTGTGAGTAGCTTTGTGCGAGACTCGAGTGTACAAGCACCGATTATTGCGCGTCTATTCGAGGGAGCGAGACCGAGTCGCGGTGTCGGCTTTGTCGTCCGCGAGCCTCCGACACTCGTGGCGCGATCTTATCGGTTTAGAGCACGCTTGTGTCGGGGGATCGTCGTATCGTCGATGCACCAAGATTACGCGTTCTCGATAAGATACGGGGATCACTGTTACATGCTTTTGCACGTACTCGTCAGTATTCTTAACAGGCGGCCAGCCGCTACTCGTATACTTTGCACGGCCGAGTTTCGCGACGTCTCGAGCGCGATTCTCCTGGTAGCGCGGATTCGAATATCGAGTGGTGTCCCTAGCCGACGAAGTAAGAAAGTAAATTCCTCTATCGTGTCGATAGTACACCCTTAATCGGCGTCTCTCTTCGATAAACATTTGCAACCTGCAGAGCGCACCAGGATAAACCGTCGCTCGAGCAAACCGGGAAGTGTACACTGAAAACTACAAACCGACAGGGCAGGAATCGGAGATAAACATATTTTCCTTCATTTTTCGCAAATAAAGTTCGAGGAGGAAATTACTTATCCTCTTTTTCTTTCTCTCTCTCTCTTTTTATTTCGCAATAGCGCTGGAAAAATCTTCCGTGCGAGAAACCGCGCCGCGGATGAAAAATCGACGATAATCGTCGCTGTTGGGCCTCGCGGTGACGAATGAAAGACGTCAAGGAGTAGAACCTTGGGCGTAATGAATATCCATGACGGAGCTTCGATGTAAGTGTAGTTACGCGAGTACGCATGATTCACTCGGCGATAGGTGCATATTAGTAGCGCTCTTCGCGGCCGTTAACGGGAGCGCACACGTGGAAGTCGTTTCATCGGGCAATCGGGGGCAGAGTGTCATCGCGGCTTTATCACCGTTCCCCATACAGGCTGGCCGAGCATAAATAAAGCGCGGAGAATGAATGATAACGAATTCGCACAAAAGGTGAACGTTGATGGTCGTACAACGGTGGCTGGATCGCCGCGTTGCGCCAATGGGCTCGAAATTAAGCAAATTGCTCGATCGTGAGAAAGCGCTAGGTCGGAGGTCCTCGAACCTTTCGTCCTATCGACCACCTGCCGATTTGTTCCGTTCTTGGCACTCTGCCTTCTTAATATTGATTTTTTACAAATTTATCGATTTAAGACTATTCGTGAATGTGGTCTTAACGAGCAGTTACTTTTAACACCTTTTATAATTTCTCCAATGTCAGAACGACATTGCGCGTGAGAAAGTCAATCATTTTTACCCGCACAGTACGTGGATCGATGATTAATTAAAGGTGTATCAAAATTTAGGAATACGTAAAAATAGAGAATATTGAATATAAGGTGGTGAATTAAGCTAGTTCAAGAAAAAAGCGTGGAAAAATATCGACCGCTTTGGGAATGACCGTGCTAGGTGATCCTCTCTTCGAAGACGAATCTCGCGAGTCACGTGACCCTGGGAAGGAGCGATGGCGGTTTCGAGGAGATCGCAAAGCGCAACGGAGCAGTTCGCTTTCCTCGATGACTCGCAATTAAAAATTAAACCGCAGTGTAATTAAATCATGGCGCGGTTTGACACATTGTTTCTCGCCGCCTGAGTCATCCCGCGTTTTTCCCAGGAGTACGTTTAATTGCTTATCCGATATCGCGCCTTGCAAGCAGCCTTGTAATTATGCGCTACCTGACCGGAAACTGGAAGCAACTCGTTGCTAATGGTATTCCGCCCGAAAGGCGAGAGGAATCTTTGTTTACACCGCGTAAATTGGATGCGCGCTCTTCCTTAATCGTCGTGAGAATACGAAAGCGCTCTCATTTTCTATATCGAAGTACGCATATTTCAAGGATACACGGTTATAAGAGGTTTCTAATCGAATTCCTTTTTTTTTATTTTTTTTGCAAAGCTCCCGGAGACGCACTCAGTTTCGTTATCACGGCTGTAACAAAGGTTGCGCGCGCGTGCGCGTTAATGTTATTCCTCCTTAACAGCGTACGTGTTTTCTCGACCAAACAGAAATGTATTTCTTTGACTACATTCTCGAATTAGGTACCGTGAATCCTGTTTCTCCTTTCCAACGTCAGCATCCTCGATTACAATTTCTTCAATAACGGACAAAGACCTCGAAGCTATTGGACGTTTCCTCACGCTTCCCGTGCTCCTTCCTCGATCGTTCGTCCCTTCTCCAATCTCCTCGAAGGGGAATAGGCGTTGATTGCGTCAGACCAGGAAGGTTCGTCCTTTCACGAGTCTTCAACGAGCCTAACTCCTTGCCAGTATTAGGTACCTCAGCATCGAGGTGTTCCAAGCGCAGAGGTCGCGCGTATCTTTTGCAATCGTCATCGAAAGAAAACCTTGTCCTCCGCTCTTTGAGCTTCCGGCTCGTCTTCGAGCAAGCGCGACTCTTTTCCGCTCGGTAAAAGCCATTCCGGTGTCTCACGCACGAGTCATCCAGCGTGCAGGTGTGAACGCCACTTGAAACGCCGGTGACGTCAGGAATTAAGCGGACATTAATTAACCAGGCGGCGGAGCCGCTCGATTAACTTTTGCAACCGGTATAAAAGTCCGCACCGGCGACGCCGCGTCTCGAAAAGCGGACCAAGTATTTATCGAGACGCGCATCATCCACGCGTCCTTCCCGCTTTCGTGAGCCTATGTCTCGGGACAGGAATAAGAACAGTTCCGTGAATCATTGCTTTTACGACAGGAATGCGCGTCTCTTTCCTTTGTCCGCTATTGGAGGAAAAACGAGCGAGGCGGCCGCGAATGGAGACTGTTAGGATTCTGGGAGGCTCGATATTCGCCTTTATTAGCAGCGCGATATGTACTTATGGCTCATTCTGGTAATGAAGTTAGACGTTATTGTACATTGTACTCTCTTTGTGACTCTTTGTGACTCTTGAACTACACATTGTACTCTCTTTACTGTCGACCGCAAGATGGAATCGAAGATCGTGAAATACTGGTAATATCCTCTTTATGAGAACAGCGAATTTATTACGATTCACCTTTAAAGCGTTGCAAAGCAATTTTGCAGGGGATCTTGTTTGGTTTCGGTATTTGTGTCCGTCGAGGACTCAACGATTATTGCATCGGTCGTCGAACGGAAGAACGTTAATGGGCGAAAGAATTATGCGGTATGCAATCCTATCAGCAATACGCGCCGTGAAAGTTTGCGCGCTTAGATCACCACTCGGATTTATCTAATGGACTTCGGAAAATCGACGAGTTTCGCGGTTACCATTGCTCACGGACTCGCGGTGCTATTTCTATGAATAATATTTGCTCCTTCCGACGTCGTTTCCTTTCGGCTGGTATTTTTCAATCGGCACGGAGATTTTTTTTTACTTCTCCCGGCCGCCTACATTTTTGCACGCGGACGCGCTTACGTGGGAAATTCAAGGATGGACCAATTTATAGGAATTCGGAGGGTTTTTGTAGTCGAATTGGAGAAATCGAAGGAAAGGAAATTTATATTTAGTCTTTGTTACTTTGTCTGTTTTCCTCTTTTTTCTTTAGTCTCTAAACAAGCTTCAATAGCACCGGAATTCACATTCGAGTCGATACATTCTCTAAAAATTCTTTTGCCAAGTCGTCCTACGATTCTCCGTACTCGCGTATCGATCCGTTTTACAAGGACTTCATCGTGAAAGTTGGAAGGAAATCAATTTTTTCCTCGAATCCTACGGTAAATATTCCTGGAAGGACGACGGTGGCTTCACGCGCTGAACTTAAATTTTAATCTTAATTCTTAAAATGAATTTAGATATCAATCAACTTCTCCAAACTCTCTACTTGGTGCGTTGGCACCCTCAAAGATATTCTTCACCCTTTGGCGCTTCGCCACGATCTTAAAGAATACAAATTAAATTCGAGCCATAATCTCTTCATGCGTGGTGTCACTTAAATAATCGAAAATTAGTACGAAAATTGTTCGCGCACTAAAGCGAGCCCGAGTGGATCGAAGGCGCAATTACGAGGGATCGATCGGCGGCAAGGTCTCGCCAGGAATCTAATTCGAGAAATCGATCAAGGGCCGGTCATTGCGTTCCTCGAAGCACGGATTCCACTCGGTCTATGCTTAGAATATTCCGTGGGTTTGGCATTTCGTGTCTTTACATTCGAATACACAAGACGGGAACACGGATATTATCCGCGAGTTGACAGTCGGACATATTTCCATGCATATCGATCGCACGACCCCGGTAATCCCGTGTTCAGCTCTTCATAGTCCGACGCAGAGTCGCAGGGCGAATTTATAATTCCCGCTGTTGCCAGAATTTCCCACATCCTCTGGATTATCGAATCGCAACGATGAAGAACGTTCTAGAATATTCCGAAGGATAGTTACGTGCATAGAGAATATCCTAAATACCGCGTCGATACTGAAGCAAACGTTGTAAATATTGATATTAAAAAGTTTCATCATACTTGGTTTCATCGAGCATAGTGATATTGCAATATCTAAAATGCTATAACGAACAATCAAAGGTTTAAAAAATTACTATATCCATATATCTGTACTTTGAAAATAGGAAGGCTGATGTCCATTTTGCATCGTACGATACATGCTCCGTGTTTTAAATAATTGTCCCCATCATTCTGCACAATTATCGAGTAAAGATAATTATATAGAACAATCTTTAAAGTAGTTTAAAAATTCATTCGCTTCGCGGATATTGGTTCTTCCAATTTCCATGATGCGGATATATCCAATTTCGACGAGCATATCTCCACTTTTACGATTCCTGACAAGGAAACCGACTCTGGGTCGACATTTTTTTTCTCCAAACCGATAACCAGCGAGTCTCCGACATTGAAAACGATCTCCAAAGCGGCGATTTATCATATCGATCGACGATGCGAGCGAATCTCGCTTCCAACCGAGGCTCGATGCGAGAGTCGGCTTTGCCGGGGAACAATGCCGACCTGGCGTGCTCCAAGGATTCGTTTTCAAGGACGAAGAGGTACGCTGGACCCTAAGTCACGCTCGGGTTCCTGCCGTAAACCTCTAATTGCCGGCTCGTTCCGGAACGTAAGCCGACTCCTTGCACGCCGCAACGAACTTTGCCTCCTACGTCGGCCCTTTCGTGCTCGTGCCTCGCGCAAACTGCCGGATGTTTCGTGTAAAACGCTGTTAAAGCCACGGCAATGACACTATTTCGACGCTGGGACCGAGCCACGAGAACCTCCTCGTACTGTACCTCGGTTGGAATAGAGGAGCCATCGTTTCTAGCCTTCGTGATTTTTGCGATAAAAATTAGTGCTCTTATCGGAACCGAATATTCGTCGAAGAAATCGTGTTTTTTACGAGCATCTCTTTTTTTTTTTTACTCTATTTATCTCGTACTTTAACACTGGAACTACCAAACCAGTCAAAATGATTGGTCAGTCGTTTCTTTAAAAAATCGCAGTGGTTTATAATTTGATGCTTTATAATTTGGATCATCATTTTGATTCACTGAAATTTCCTTTCACTCTCCCCTTTTTTTTAAAGATCTATGTGGTGTTCTAAATATGCCCAGAAAGTGGCTGGTAGATCTAGTGTTAATATAGGAAATACATTTCCTTTGCAAGGTTTTCTTTTGTATAATTTTTCGAGGAGTTTATTTAGCATAGAAAAGGAAGGATGAGAAATATATTATATTTATTATTTATCGACGTACAACGTATCGATCATTGCTTATTACACTTGCTTCACGATTGACTCTTGAGTAACGACAGCGCTGGCGTAAGAACAGCGTGGGGACGGTGTGGGAATTTTTATCGCGTTCTCGTCGTTCGGAAATACGCGCGTTTTTCCCCCAGAAATCCTCGATCCTCATTGGCACGGACGATAAGTTATTATCGTGCAGGAAGTCGCGTCGTTCGCTTCGGTTACGGTTGCTCTTGAAAGGCCGTACGTGCCTCGCTTCTGGAAACACCGATGCACCGCTCCCGATTTTATGCGGAAACATATATTTTTACGACCGCTACGTCCAAACATCGTAGCCACGCCGTTGAGTCATACGCAGTAGCGCTCGATCTCTATCGAGCGGAGAGTAGCCTTCGATTTCGGGGCGCCCCAACGCGGTGCCTTTGTCGAGCTACTCCGGATTGGGCGCCATTCGAATATCCGCGGATAAATCAATAGCAAAGGATACGTATAAATAACCGCGTACGAATGATACGCGTAGGAATAACACGCGTAGGAATAATACGCGTACAAGCAATAAGCGTAGATATAATACGAGCGCGTCTTTCAGTTTTTAGACATCGTTACCACTAATAGCTTCTTGCTCGAAAGTATATTTACCTATATCTTAAAGGAACTGGTCCAAGCGAGGAGCAATTATACCTAAGTGGAGTGGATGGGTATAATAAACCAACGAGCGGTTTCTCTTAGTTTTCAAAATCTATTTAAAAATCTATTCTGAATCTACCAGTCACTTTATCGATATATTTCTACACACCAGGCATATCCTTAAAGAAAAAGGGTGTTGAGAAGAAACGTCGATAAATCGATAAAACTATTCACACTCTGCGCTAGAATCATGGAGAATCTCAAAAAGTGCTCTCTTGCGAGGTACAGCGATTTTTCTAAGAAACGTCTGACCGCTCATTTTGACCGTTTCGGTAGGTTCAGTGTTAATATGCGCGAGGGTCCGACGTTTAACCTTTCGAAGACAATGCCCTGACGTGGGAACCATCGGTCGGTGGCGAGGGTACATCGATCGTCGAAAATTCGCCAGTCCACGTCGACTACGCGAATTCTCCGCCACGAGTGATCCTATGGACTGCTCCTGGGATCGGTAATTCCCCGTTGGGGCCTCGTAATCGGAGAAAAATTGGCCGTGCTCTCGTAATTGGAAGTTCGTCATCGGGGAAGAATAAATCCGCGGTTTTGCAAAGGCGGGCAGAAGAATCGCGGGCGCAGCCCTCAGTGCTTCCCGCGTTAATTTCGACGATAATATTGTAGCGCCGCGGAGCCCCGGAAGCGAACCGTGCGGATCCAGGCTTTACTCGTCCCTGAATCCATTCGCGGTGGCACGGGCCACTGTCGAGCACGCCCTCGCAGTCGCTTTTGTGCGCCACCCTTTGTTTCTTTTCGCCTCCCTCGTTTCTCCATCCCGAGAAAACTGCCGCACCGTCGGAGACGTTCGTCCTGGAACGTTGTTCGCTATACACGAGGAGAGAAAAAAGAAACTTCGCCAGCGAGGCATTCGGCATCGATGCAAAAGCTGCGAAGCTCAGAGTTGAATGAGGGTTAGGACTTTTCGAGGGAGACGCGAGTTCGTGTCTCGACCATCGGCGATGTTTTTTGCATGGATATGTGTACTTTTGTTTTTTAATTCATTTATGGCACTGAATACATTTATGGCACTGCTGGTTCATTTGGTCTGAGAGCTGTTGTTTCGGGTGGATTCTGAACTACCAGAACTAAGGTGTACGTGTAACTTGCAAAAATCAGAGGTAATAGGGGGGATTATATGTATATTATAGCTCTGGTGATTCGGAATCCAACTTAACTCTTTCACAGTGTGGTAAAATTACGAATTCCGGTCCAAAAAATATCTACTTTTTTTTATGTCTAAAAACACTTTGGCATGTAATAAAAAGTGTAAAGAAAATACGTGTTTCCTCTTGCATTCTCGAATGAAGTAGAACAATCACGCTCTGCTGTCACGAGATAAACCGTTTGGTACTTGACACTCTGCCCGTGATCGTCACGGGATAAACTGTTAATGGCTTAAACGGAAGGTCCTAGGCCAAGTGACCTTATCATTAGGCGCCACAAATTAATTGAAAAAAAAAACGCCCAGCCACGATCATAGCGTATCGCACTTTTTGCGATCGTATCGACGCGAGGCACACCTGGCAGCTCGGCTATCTCGAAACAGGGTCATCCTTGTGAACAGAAGATAAGTCTCGGCTCGTTTCTCAGGACAACTGGAACGGCTGCCTTGGGACGATTGCGGATCGGAGCCTCTCGCGATCGCACGAATGCCGAGTTTCCAGAGAGCCGATCGATCGGCCGCGGATCGTTTGGACAATTTTTAACGAGCCACAGATTTGTTTCTCCAACGGTTCGCGAGGCTCGTTCCGCGGCGAGCCTCTCGAGAGTTGGGCGCGCCTATTCTGGAAATACGAGCTTCCGAAATGTACCTTTCGCCAAACTTTCCAGGGGACTCGAGTATCGCGTAGCTGCGAGTATAATGGAATTTTTCCAAGGCCCCGCTCTCCAGGAGCGTTTAATTAGCGGAAGTGGTATTTCTATGGGCGATCGTGGCGACGTTGAAACGTCCGTCGATTTGCAAGGAGGGCCTCGCGCGAAACAGACACCGTAGATTTTTTTTTTAAATTCGTTTTTTGGCACCGACTGCTAAGTTCATTTGATCCAGGACCTACTGTTTAAGGTGGCTTCCGAACCACCATAGCTACGGTATACATATCGCATAGACAAGCCAGAGGTGGACACCGTAGATTTGCAGGGATCGAGGTCAACTCCGTGGGCCTTTATTATTATTTCGATAAATCTGCCGGTCACAGGGCGTCCATCGATTAGGCCGGACCTATTAGAGAGATAGTTGCTCGTGACAGGGGGTAAGTCGTGCTCCGCGAAATTAGCACCGTAAATCATCCCCTGGCGCGCGCTCCTTCGTTACCTCTTCTGCCAGCCTCGAAGCCTCCCGCCAAACTTGCATACCCACGATCCTCCCAGGCCCAAGATAACTTTGCTATTCGCTCTTTCGTTGCAGCCCACGTGGCGTTTATGGGGCGAGGAAAGGGGCGATGGCGTCATATACACGGTGTACCTGAAGAAGGTCCGGTATCACAGGCCTACGAGGAGCTTATCGGCGTCGGTAAGGCGAACACCTTTATCTTCTTGTCGAAGCAATGTTGTATTGCGGAAAAGAGCTCGAGTAACGAGCGATATGTTTTTCTCGCGCGTCTTTCTCACATCAAATTCGTATTTTTATAATATCTATCCTATACGCGTATATATTGTATATATAAAATATTTTTGAACGAAAGAAAAATACGATGCCTCTAACGATCGATCAAGAATATTCTTAGAAGACTTTTTTACTTAATTGCGATGCATGACTTAATAATAATAATAATAATAATTAATTCTGTAATTCGATCGATAAATCGATTAAATTTCTATTTGCGATGCATGAATTTTTGGCTTATTCCTACACACGAAACAACCGACTACGAAACCGATCGTATTTGCCCAGGACTCGGACGACGAGATTTCGCATTTAGAATGGGAGACGGTGAGGGTCCGATTCCTGAAAGCCGGCACGGTTCAGCGGCTCGTCGAGAGCCTGGCGAACGACGACGGAGAACTGGAATCGACCTACATCAACGTCTTCTTGGCGACCTATCGAGCCTTCACGACGCCCAGGGAAGTCCTGGAGCTCCTCCTCGCGAGGTACGACGCCCTCGACGAGAGTTCAGGCGCCCTGACAGGTGAACAGCACCGAAAGACCCTCGTGCAGGCACTCCACGTCTGGCTCGACGCCTACCCCGGTGACTGGCAGTCACCGCCCAATCACCCTCTGCTCACCAGGCTGCTGGACTTCACGCACAGACGACTTCCTGGCTCGGAACTCGAGCTCAAGGCAAGGCACCGCTTGCACAGGTTCCAACGCGACGATCAAATCGGTGAGTCCATTCTCCTTCCTCCATTTTTTACGTCGAGCTCGATTTTTCCTTTTTTGAAATCTTGAATCTCTTTGGTCCCCTTTTGAATCTCTATATGGTCCCCTTTATAATAAGGGGTTATTATATTTTTATATGTCGTTAACACTAGAACTTTCTGGGCATATCTAGAACACCACGTGTATCTTTAAAAAAAGGGGGAGAGTAAATGGAAATTTCAGGAAATTAAAATGATTATTATTTTTTTAGCGTTTTATTCAGTTTTATAGATATTTTATTCGCGATATGAACCGTCCGTTTGAGTTCGTTCCAGCGTCGTTTTAAGGGCTGTAGTTTCGCGAGATGCGCGGGGCATATTTTCCATAATATCTGCGAACTCGATATCGTGCCGTATATTATTTTTAATATTATGCCACCGATATCGACTCAGCCGGATGTTTGCTGGGCGCCTTATCGCCTTTCGGTGTTGCCCCGATAAATAAGACTCGGCATGGCGAAGCATGTCTGATTCATCGATGCGTTGCCTGGATAAACATTATTTCCTACGCCATACGTCGGTTCGGCGTCAGGTCCATCGATGTTTTTTCACGTTGGCCACGCGCGAGCGGATAGAGTCGGAATACTTGGTTCGACACCGGGCCAAACCAGGGTAGCTTATTTATTATTACAAAGCAAGGGCCGATTGAATTTCTTTCCATCGCAAATATATTTCTAACAACCTCGATATAAACGCGTAACGGAGTAAAAGTCGTTTAAATGTCTTTCCATCGAAAATATATTTTTAATTTCAATATAAGCACCTAACGCAGTAAGGGTCGATTAAATTTCCAAATACAATAAATCCCATATTTTTAAATTATATTTTAATTTTTAATAAAACAAGTAACGCGTCCTCACGCATCGCGCCTCGTCTGCGAAGGCGCACCAAATTCCCAACTTCTCCTTCGTTCCAGACTCCTGCATGGTCTACGATAATGGTCGTCTACCGCTGCGCAGTTCCCCGGATCCTATTTCGGATCACTGGGCGAACTACACGTTCCCGGAAGTGCCGCACCGCCATTTCGCCGAGCAGCTGACGCGCATGGACGCGGAGGTCTTCAAGAAGCTGGTGGCCCATCAGTGCCTGGGCGCCGTCTGGTCCAGGCGAGATCGCTCGCGGAGCCACGACGCAGCGACGGTCCTCGCGACGGTCAATCAATTCAACGCCGTCTCCCTGCGCGTCATCTCCACGATCCTGATGGATCCTTCGATAAAGTCGCAGGACCGCGCCAGGATCCTGGAGACGTGGATCGACATCGCCCAGGAGCTGCGCGTGCTGAAGAACTTCAGCAGCCTGAAGGCCATCGTGTCGGGCCTCCAGAGCAATCCGGTCTACAGGCTGGAGAAGTGCTGGCAGTGCATGCCCAGGGAGAAGCACGAGCTCTTCAGGGAACTCGAGAGGATCTTCTCGGAGGAGAACAACGCCTGGACGCAGCGGGAGTTGTTGATCAAGGAGGGCACAGCCAAGTTCGCGGACACCGCGGGAAGGAGCGATCGCCACCTGCAGAAGCTCTTTCAGAAGCAGAACACGCACGCTGGCGTAAGTCTACGCTTCTTCCTTGCTGGATTACCTATGCTCGTAACTGATGGATTTGAACGTTGATCGGTATATCGATTACGTTAGAGTTAGTGTCGATTAGTATCGTGTGAGCGTGAGTGCGGAGTTTCACCGTGACTTTTACTCACGAACTCTGCACGAACTTTTACACTCAGCCAATACATCGATAGTCGCAGGGCAATGGAGAATAGTAGTTTTGTTCGTTGCTCTTTTAATTCGTCGTTGCTCGTTAACTCTCCTTGAGATGGTTCATGATTCTATACTCGATGCAGCAGAGTATTAGGTTTACACTCGTCGAGGGAGCTCGTTTCTTTAATACGACCGAATCTCGATCTTTCCAAGAAACGACGACGCATAGTTCTACTCGTGAATCGATTCGAGAACTGATCTCTTCGTTTTTCCTTTTAGAACATCAGCTACGGGACGATACCTTACCTGGGTACCTTCCTGACGGACCTGACGATGATCGACACCGCGATCCCCGACACGATAGCCGAGGGCCTGATAAATTTCGACAAGAGGCGAAAGGAATTCGAGGTCCTCGCCAGGATAAGACTGCTCCAGGGCGCTGCTAACGCTTATAACTTCAGCACGGATTCCCTGTTCGATCGTTGGTTCCACTCGGTCGTCGTGCTGGACGATCGAGAGGCGTACAAGCTGAGCTGCCAGATCGAGGCGCCGCCTCCTGGGAACACGCTGAGCAATCGAGGAAAGAAGAAGCAGGTCAGCTTGCTCTTCTCGATCTCGTTAACCAGCAGCCCGCGCTTGCCCCTATTTCGCCCGAGGGCTCAGCCGAGACTTGTCTTTCAGAGTCATCAGGGCCACAGGAAGAACGACTCGATAGCCTCGACCTCGAGCTCCAGCAGCTCCCAGTTCTACTGCGACCTCGATTCCCTCCCCAGCTCGCCGCACAACTCTCTCGACCGGCGCACCTCGCCTTCGCAGATGTCCAGCTCTTCCTCGAGCTCCTCCCTCCCCTCCCTGGACGTCTCCCTAAGCTCTGGCGGCGGTGGCGGGGCCCTGGCCAGCCAGCACAACCGCCTGGCACCGCCAGCCGCCATCACCGCCAATGGAAGCACGCCCAACCTGTCCAGTCCGAGCCATTCGCACAAGAGCTCCCCGGATTTCTACATAATCAAGGTCACCATGGAGAGCGACAACGTGGAGACCGATGGCGTTGTGCTCTACAAGTCCATCATGCTCTCGAACAACGAGAGGACGCCCCAGGTGATACGCAACGCGATGCTCAAGCTCGGCATTGAGGGCAGCCCCGATCAGTACACCCTGGCCCAGGTCCTGCCCGATCGAGAGCTCGTCCTGCCCAACTCGGCGAACGTCTACTACGCCGTCAACACCGCGCACAACCTGAATTTCATCCTGCGGCCCAGGAGGGAGCCCAACGAGGCCATCACGGAGAGCCCCAAGAGCAAGACGAGTCACAATCACAAGCGGTAGTGTTAGAGCACCGAGGATGGGATCCTCGATTTCTCGATGACTCTTAAGAAGGAAGGATCCGGCCCGCTCTCGAGTCCGGAGGAGGTCGCTGGCGAGAATCGAGGCGCGATGACGCCGCGAATTTGACGATTCGCGAGGACTTTCTTCGCTACCTCGGAGGAGGACCATCGAGAGGGGGGCTCGATAGGCTGGAGGAGAAGCCCAGGGTCCTAGGTCCTGCAAGAATCTCACGGCACTGAATCGTGGTGCGGAATACATGTTTTTATATCCTCGTTTTAATTACCATGACATCTTGAACGTTGAGTTACGTCGGGAAGGTTCGTCGTTCTTTCTTCCTCGGCGATGGGGCGACGAGTGTGCATATTTGCTCGCGTTATCCTAGCGTCTGTTTCTCGTCCCAGCCGTCGTTATGCTCCTGGATTGCGCACCGTGCGATGCCTAAGCGGTATTCCAATTGGACATTGATGTTATTCCGTATTCGCGGGCTAATTTAGCGTTAGATATGTCGGAGTGTGAGTCATGGGCTCTTATCGGCGCACGTGCGAAACGAACGAAGGGGAACGAGGAAGGAGGTGGTTTACGCAGTGCGCGAATTAGCATGCGTGTGTAGCAACCGTGTAATTATGTGTACCTTGCGCGTAGGATGAGATGATGGCGTACTGAAAAAAGAAAAAAGAAAAGAAAAGAAGAAGAGGAAGCAGGATGTCCGATATACCGGCTCGAATATCCGCAAGGAGAATCATTGTGATTTTTGTAAATAACCTTAGCTCCGTAGTCCGGATCCAGAGCGCGATCGATCGACCAAGCGGACCAAGCGATCCTGGTAATAAAAATTGTCAATTAATTTTCCCCTTCGTCGCGAACGAAGGATCGAGGCGAAAGCCCTTCGTGCAAATACTCGTCCGTTTAACGAACCACGTTCCGATCCGTGCGCCCGCTACGTCACGACGAGGAAGACTAAATTCTGTGATATTGGAATCTCTCATTTCGACCTTGACACACGGAGAAAATTGGACCTCGAGCGCGAAGCGGATGGCGTCGTCCTTTTGGCATCGACGCTCGGAGGAGCTTCGAGCGGAACTCGAAGCTCCGATCGAGCTCGCATCGGCGTCGGCATCGATATATTTTCTACAAGCGCGTACTCGTGACAGGACGAAGGCACGGAAGAATCTTCGAAACTCGGCGCACACCTTGGGCGAATCGTATCGCCGAGTTTGAATTCTCAAGGCGTTTATAGTCTTAGGCAATTTTGTACTTACGACCGTCGATTCCAATCCCTCCCTCCATCCCACTTTGTCTATCTAGCTGTATTCTTTATGTACACACAGATCCCGCTGTGGAGAATCGTCCCGATCATGTGTAATACGAAGTCGATAAAAGTGAGAATAGATGGCCTACACTTTTACCCATCGTTTTATCTTCGTCTCGTTCTCGCGCGCTCTATATCCAAATCGATATTCCATTCCTCGTGGAGTTCCACGCTGTAAACTTCCACGTCTCGCTTGGTCCAGTTCGAAGGTACTTTCGCCGAGGTCTGCGAGCGACAAACGTTACCTCTATCGTGTCGCATCAATAATTCCCAACCTCTATCCATTGTCACCGTAATTCAAACGAGGGCGACATCGCGAATCGCTACGAGAAATCCGCACCGATCCCTTCCAGAGGTTCCCCAGTTTTCTCCACACGGAGCAAACGTATTATTTATCCGCACGCGTACGAAGCTACATCCAAGACCCACCGTGTCCTTCGAACCAACCTCGAGCCCATCATTCGGCAAATCCCTATTTCCCTCCAAAGCATCGTGAATCACCACTCCCCTTCGGTGTCACGAACCTCCGCGTCCACCTTGAACCGCGATAACCCTATCGCCACCATCTCCATTCCCATTCAACTCATCCTCCTCCAGAAGGCCACCCGGCAAGAGACTATAGAACGTCCAGATAAGCGAACCAGTTTTACGAGCCCTTATCTCCAAGCCGCAAGGAGGATGACCGGGTCGTTGGGCCGCGACCCTGGAACCACCTGGACTTCCGGTATGCCGGCACATCCGGCACGCGAACCTGTTGCCGAAGGAGGGTGCAAGCACCCTGGGCGAAAGGCACACACGCCAGGTAGGTGCACCGCTCGCGCAGAGGCAAAGCGGGCGGTTTTGGAGCTCGACTCACGACCATTCAGGTGCCTTTACCCAGGGTGTGCGGGCCCGCCACCCCGCGGCCAGGCCGCCACCCTCGGATCGATGCGATAAAGGGCGACGTTTATCGAGCAGGAGACGGGGGCGTGCGGCGAATGGATTCGCGAAGGGGCCGAATTGGCTCAAGGTCCCGCTGACGTCAGAAGTGGCGCACCGTAGGAATGTGGAATGTGCATTCCGACGTGGGCTTAATTGATACGGAAAATGAATTCCTGGCGTGCGCCCACCGCCGCTCGGGCTTCCCGGGAGGCTCTGAAATATTCAGGAGGGTATACAGTCGAGGCGGATCCGACGAGGGCCACGAGAGCCTCGCGTGTCCGACCACGGACGGGTAGGTTTCCACTGGCTCGCGGGGAGCCCAGGAGCGCGAGGTATCGATGTCGGCCCCAGTCATTCTCGGGGATCGCTGTCGGCCGTGGCGGAGCTCAAAAGGCGAGCCGTGTGCCGATCGAACGGGAAGTTTCGCTCGCCTTACTCCACTATCCCCGTATTCGACTCGACTGAGGTCGACTTTGCGGTACCGTTATGCCTTAGCTGGTACCTGCCGCGGAGTGGAATCTATCGGTGCACGTTTATTTTCAGGATCGCAGGTTCTTTTTTAATTTCGTGCCAGCTCGTTTAGACGCGCGTCTGAAGCTCGGAGATTCCCCCTTTTTTTTTTTTTGGAAATAAAGAAGGTTACACCTCACCTTGGATTTTTGTATAATTCTATGGTTTAATACTATTCCTACCACAAACTTTTTCATGATTTTCTCGCAGCGTACGGAGCGATGAATTAGTCTATCGACATGTTTCCTTCGTCCTCCTTTTCCGTAAGGATATATTTAGCACGCTTAAATCTGGCTGGAAAATGGCTGGTAGGAATAGTGATAAAGAGGAAAAGAGGAAGAAGGACCAGTAGTTCTAGGGTTTACAATAATCCCTTAATCTATGAAAAGAATATGACTTGGAACGAAATACGCAAACGGATCATCCAAGCCGGACCTTCTCTCAGCTTTCCAATACTCGCGTTGAAGCGCGCGCACCGCCAATCGAGCCGATTATCAACCATCACGATGAACCATCGATCATCCTCGCAGTGCGCCTTATCTATTAAGTCGAGTCATAAGTAACTTCCGTTTTTTAATACGTTCGACCCAATATGATCGTCCAATGACCGAGGATCGATTCGACGTCACCAGTGGCGGAGGGCATAAATCGCGGTAGGATCTCGATTCTCCCGGAGACGGTCGCGCGATTCGGGGGCGCCACCCCCGGAGCCTGCGCCCTCGACGCGCCGCGACTTGTCCCCTTTGCCGTCAGGAGGCGGCCCGTCGGCGCCGCCCCCGCGCCCCCCGCCGCGCGGCAGCCACCCCTGGCCCCCGATTGAACCGGTGAACCCGAGGAAGCAACCCCCGGCTAGGCCAGTCGTGAGCTTCGTGCCGAGCTGGGGCGATGCTCGTCGTCGGCCGCGCGTTCGCGACTGCAGCGGGTGCTCGCCATTCCTCCGTACGCGTGCTCTCTACCCCCGAGGACCTCCGTCGCGGATCGCTCCCAAGGTCCAGGCCGCGCCGCCCCAGGAAGCAGCCGCCACGACAGCAGGTGCAACGACCGTGGATACCCGCACGTGAGCGCCTCGCCTCGAGATGAGAGACGTGAGTTCGGAGCGGCTCCCCTACTCGCGAGCGATCAATCCGCGATAGGCTGGCGGAGCTGTGCTCGATGGTATTTCCCCCGTTAACCCATTGACCGCCAACTAGGAGGTATCTCCTGGTAAGTAACCAAAACTGCCAGCTACGAGATATCTCGTGGTGTGTGCCGCGAGTTTAGATTGGCTGGAAAACCGTGGTACCCGGGGCTAAATTTGCGTGGCGGTCAATGGGTTAACCTCGAGCGGAACTATGATCAAGGATGATACCGGGGGCTGAGCCGTCGGCTCGGGATGGTGGGATGTTGGGTTTGAGCTGGATGATAGGAGACTCGTGGCGGCCCGTCGAGCTTGAGAGGCTTTGTCGGGTCGGAGAGAGGGTTCTTGGTTTAGGATCTCTTTGGCGATGGTCCGCGCGGTGATGTTATGCTCGGGATAGCCTGGTAGGATGGATTTGTGGAGGGAACGTGGGAGGATAGGAGGTATTGAATCGCAGGGTGATCGTGGAGATGGAGGGTCGTGCGATCGTGGAAGGATCGTGGTGTGGAGTTTGGGAAGCAACGTGGTGCGGTACGGAGCGGGATTGGGATGATCGAGTGGTTATTACAGCGGTGCCAGGTTGGAGGGTGTCTGTTCGATGGTAGAAGGACTCTTTAAATCGTATTTCGTGGATACGCGCTAGATTGTATAGCGGTTGAGAGGAGATTTCGGAGAATGTAAGGCGAAGCATGAGATTCGATCGAGGATGGTTTTGGGATTTTTTGATCGGCTATAGGATGGATTTCGTTGACAATTCTTAGGTGTATATACGAGCTGACGTAGCGAAGAAGGAGAGTTTGGGCGCGATGGGGTTGTTTGGAGTCTATTTCGCAGGTACGGTGTGGCAGAGTAGGAGTTCAGAGGATCTGGATCATCGAGCTTTCACGGAGGTACCTATTCGAGGAAACTTTCCATGGATATAAAGAGGGCTTTCTTCAAACGTGTTTAGTGGCTACCGAATCGACCACTGCGTCGACCTGTCTTTCGGAGGAAAATCGCAAGCTTCTCTTAGGACAATCGTTCTCACGTTCCATCGACGCAGCTACTTATCCCTTATTCGATGAAAGTAATCCTTTTCGTTTAGAAAATCCTTCAACGACCTTTCTACCGAGCAAAGTACGTCAACGTCAGCTCGCGATGCCGCGTCGCATCGGAGATCGAAACGGGTATTCTTTCAGGTAGCGTTGAAATCCCTCGTTGCTATTAAATTACAGAGTAACGACGCAAGGATATTTTGTTCGTGCGACAATGACGACGTCGCGCGTACCCGCGCCTGAAATCCCCCGCTTGTTTTTCGATAAAGGAGAATTTTCCAACCGGCTATTCCGGGCTTTTCCCACTCGACGGAAGGCGATCGCTGAAAAATACCGCACTCGATTTCACAGGCGGCGCGCCTACATTACCAAAAGCACCCTTCAGCCCATGCTTATCGAATATCCCCCTCTCTTCGCCGGAGGCCCTCGTCTTCGTCGATTATTTCGGCCGATCTTCGTGCCCCGGGATCCGCGGTATCCTTTCTCGCCGCTCGGCTCTTTGTCTTCGCTCAGGCCACTTCCGCCTGGCCACGAAATTACTCGGCCCAAAGTCAAGTGTCCCTCGCACCCTCGCGCTCCTATCCCTCCCCTACGTCCTTCCTCCCCCGCTTCTCCTCTCTTTTTTCTCTTCACGTGCTCGTCACGTACGTCCATACCTCCTCTGCCCTTTGCACTTTCATCCCTCTCTCTCTCTCTCTCTCACACACACACACTTGCTTATTCACGGACACACTCACTCGCGCACTCATGTTCTCTCTCTCTCTCTCTCTTTCTCTCTTTGTCACTCACTCACTCACTCACTCACTAACACACTCGCTCATTTATTCACTCACCCACGTACTCATTCCCCCTCTCTCTCTCTCTCTCTCTCCCCCTCTGACACTCACTCCCACTCACTCATTCACTCACACCCCCCGACCCTCGCTCTCCGCATCGCGGTACGTGCTCTCGGTATACAGGAAATATTCTTCCCCTTTTATTATTAGCTACCACTGGCACCGTTCCCCCCTCCCCTCCCTCCTCGCTCTTCGATCATCCCCCTCCCGCATCCAACCCCTCGCCCCTCCCCCCAACCCCCTCGGGCAGCATCACCGCCGCCCCTGGAGCGATACACGCGCCTTCTGTGCAACGTTCCCTCGATATGGATACACCCCGATCGATCTATCCGGCCACGAGCGAGTCTCTGCGCCTTCGTGGAAACCAACGGCATCGGCTTAATTTCCCCCGGCAATGAATCTCGCCCGTCGCGATTCGAGGAATTCGGCGAGAGCGCGTCCGCGACGAGCGCCGGGAACCTCCGGTGCTCCGCTCCGGGAAAATCGGGTGATCGACCCCATCGCGATTGGTCGAGGAATTTTCGTGCTTGGCCCTAGCAGCGGGCGGTGTGCTCGCTTGAGAATAGGAGAGGAACGAGCGACGCCGCGTAGTCGAGCAATTTTCTCGATAATGGATACCCCGCTGTAATTTCGGGAAAATGATTTCCCGCTGGGGGCGCGTGGGCGTGAAGTTTGATGGGCGGGATGAAAAGGGCACGCCGGTGAGCCGGGCCTTTGTAACGGAGGGCGGAGTAATTTCGCGAATAACGAGTCCTTAATCTCGACGACAAAGCTGTGTCTCTGGATCGGGGAAAGGGGCGCGATGATGCGCGCGGAATCGAAGCTCGATGCGGAAGGCCCAGGGGGAATGCTCGTGGTTCGGCCCTGTGCGCTCGAAGGTGGATTCGTTTCGTTCCTCTCTTCTTGCAAATTCATTCTCTCTCTTTTTTTTTCTTCATTTCGGTAGACGAATCCGCCGAGCAACGTATTCCCCCTTGTTTTGGGGGTTGTGTTCGTGCGCGAGCGAGTTTTGCCCTACCCGCTTTAATTATTGTTATTATCGAAGGAATGTTTTCGCTCGTTCGATAAGCTCGGCTTTTATTATCATTATTATCGCAGTGCTCCGCGAGACCGTTTCACCCTGGATCGTTAGTCTTGTTATATTACTAACGAGGCAAGCAATCCCTTGGTATTCAAAGAGGAATAAAACGACCGATGTGTACGTATATGAAGAGGCATTAATAAAAATAGAGAAGGAAAGAGTTACACCGAAGTCGGGACAAACGAATCGAAAAATATCCGCGAGTGTACCAGAAACGCGACTGGCCTTCGTCGTTTGTTCGGATGGCAGAGCGCTGTGACGTTGCATCGGTCCGTTTTTGGGCTTTGAGGGGGAAAAAAGACACGCCGAGCCCCGCTATAAATTTCCAGTCGGACGAGAATCTCCCTACCGTGTTTGCAGTTCGACATGCTTCGGATAATGCTCTCCCCCTGTCCGATCCTCTGAAAAACGATCCAAAAAATCCATTGTCCTACGCCGGGGAAGATAACGAGTATCAGCGAAGTTAGCTGCCGAGTGTGTTCGTCGATCGGTTGGGGATAAGCCGATCCGGATTTTCTTCGTTATCCTAACGAGCCCAGGAAAGTCGAGTCGATCGCTTACATCTTATCCGTGTAAAGACGGAGGGTTTGTTAAAGAGGCCTTTGAATCGTACTAAGATATTCAAGATGTAAATTATACAATGTATTATATACCTTTGTCTACGACAATCGCCCTTTGATAACTCTTAATATTTCATTAGATATTCCTCCAACTGGTACTTCATAGTAAAGCGGAACGGCGTAAAAGGCGGCCAAATTTATCGTCGAGTCCCTCTCTCTCTCTCTCTCTCTCTCTCTCTCTCTCTCTCTCTCTCTCTTTCACCGCTCGCGGCTTTGTTGTAGGCACGTTGAATCGAGTTTCCTCTGGAAAATGGCCCGATAATTTCTTCATCCTTGTTTATCGTCCCGAATAACGAATCCCGAATCCGGATTTCTCGGGGATTTCTCTCATCGGATAAATTCGGCGTTGGACGGGGAGAAATTATTGTACGCCGAGGAAAATCGCGCGACGTAGCATAAAGTACAATGCGAGAGGACCGAGGCGGGCTTTGTGGGCCGGCCCAGGACTTTGTATTCAGAAACGGGAATAAAAGAGCCGATTGGCCGGATCTGCTCGTCGGAAGGGAGGACACCGAACGTCCACGGATTTCGACGTTCCTTTGTCCGCAGTAACGGCCCGATCGTTTTGCTACGGCAGGTATTGGTTGACTTTTTCCCAACTAAGGACTTTATTCCATCGCTGATTACGATCGAACGCTTTCGAGGACGATAGTCCTACTCGCCATACCGGAAATTGGTCTCCTCGCCTTATATTAAAAAAGATTTTGATATAGATTTCGAATCATAGATTTGGAAGAAGGATCCTATCTCTTTTTTCCTGTAATCGCGTAGCAGCCAAGACGAGAGGCCGGTTCTTCGCCGAGCTCTCAGAGTTTCTGACATTAGACCGCGTTCTGTATGATAGGCTTCCGGAATCGACATAAGGAAACTCGGTTATTCGATTAGCGCGCAAGGAGAAAATTTCTCAACAATACCAGCTTCTTCGTTGCGCAATGCCTATATCTAATTATGAATGATACTTCCAAACGGGCGCATTTTCAACGTACGCCTGTACGTATAGGTATTCTCCGTCCAGCGTTGTGTCTCGCGTTTATAGTTCTACAGAAACGCATCGCGGCCTTTTATAATGGTCGATTAACCCCGTTTCTTTTTTCTTTTTAATTAATATCTGGCACCGACCGTTAACCTCATTTGGCCTTGGATCCGCTGTTTAAGCTGGGTTTCGAACTATTGGACTACGGTATACGTACAATCCCGCTCATCACCTCTGGTTTTTCTACGCTATATATATATATATATATATACCGTAGCTCTAGCGATTTGGAACCTATCTTAAACAGCAGCTCCTAGACCAATTAACCTTAGCGATCGATGCTGAAAATTAATGAAAAAAGAAAGTGTACGTATCACGTGGAAAAGTCAGTAGTGATGGGTGTAATTCGATCTCGAGTCTCTTGCGTGAAAATCCTCAGCTCTATAAAGTACACCAGCCTAGCTTCCACCATCGTTTTTACCTTCATCGTTTCTCACGTCTCCGCGTTCCCGTATCCCTGCACCCTGTCCATGTATGCATGCGTGTGTAGGTACGCGGTCGCTTAACTCCCGTTGAAGGAGTCATTGTCGGTTATTCAGGCAGGTTCTGCCGCTGAATTGGCCCGTTTCCCTTGGCAGCCAGAAGACCGCGGCTGCCTCTCCTTGCTCCTCCAGCAACACTTCCCAGCCCTCGACCTCGTGGCCGAGGATCGATCCCCGTGACGTCGTGCGTGAGCACGCCTTGCTGGTAGGGAAGAGAAAAAAAAGGAGGTGGGGGGCGAAACGTTAATAACTAATAGCAATGCTCCTGCCCACGCGTGGCTCTACGCTGACGCACGCGTGCACACGCCGCAAAAACCCTGGTTTTTTCTCACCAGCGACAACATGGCGGGCTGTTTGCACGTCCGCTGGTACACGTGTCGTGCCAATAACGCCGCGATCCTGAAGCGATGCCGTGCATCGGACCTTGAGCTGGGCCTCTCGTCCCTTTGGATCGCGTTACCTTACCTATTATCGTGAATGCCGGTTGGAGAAATTGAGTCGAAAGGAAAATTTGTATCGCGAGTTCGCGATCGATTTTGTCTACCTCGCACGCGCGATAGTCTCGCTGCTTGGTTGTAACGATGGAAGGATGGAGCGCTTCGCGCTTTTGATCCGTAGAACGGATCGTGGAAAAAGCGCGGTATTCTTTCTACCTACCGATGATTGGCGTTTTGAATATAAGCGTCGCGGTCGACGTTCCCAGGGTCGTTTCGAGATACGTTCGTGCGTTTTCCCAATTCCCAGTGAAACTCGATCGAAATCCGGGTTATCGAGGAGAGCGCGGCGGGGGAAATCCTGGGGAATGGAATTCGACGGGTATATCGTTGCGTTTTGCCGGTGACATCGGAGAAAACGAGATTCCGCGATGGAGATTTTTGTGACTCCCGTTTCATTGGAAGTCGATGCCGCAGAAATATCCCTGGAATTCAGCTAAGCACGTCGCCCCAGTTTTTGTATATCACATTTGCGCAAAGAAGCTTTATCGGTTTCGCGTTTGAACTTCGTATTTCGATGAAAGGCGATCCTTATCGAGTATCTGCCGTATAAACCGAAAGGAGGGAGAAATTAATTTCGAAAATCGAGGATCGAAAGTGTCGAGGGGCGGGTTCTGAGAATCGTATCGGAATCGAGGGATTTTGAGGCTTTACATCTTCACTCGGTTAGAGAATCGGGCTGATAGGCCATTGTTGAGGAAAGGTTATATCTGGGTTAGTGAAATATTAAGGGGCGCATAAGTGTCGGCCGTTGTTATTTCCTTACTGCTTTACCTGCCCTTTAGCTAATTTCGCGCTGAATGTATGGCCACGTATACGTGACGCATAATCCAATAGAGAAAATATCGTCGTTTGCCTCGAGCGGGCAGATATTACTTGCACAGCTTCTATGCGGCAAAGCAAGCCGACCGGAGGCCTCCTCGCTGGAAAATCCTTTCGTTAACTCTGACATATCGCGCTGCTGTACGCGTAATAATATAATCCTTCGATGCTCGATGTTGGTGGATGGTCGGCCAGGTTTTTTCAGGGTCCTTCGTCGAGCAACGACTCGCAAACTCTGTTTAACATTATTCATACCACGTCAGTGATTTCTTTGAAAAATTGTAGAACCCTGAGTCACTTCTGAGGTTTTTCATGATTTCCTCGCAGCGTACGGATCGATAAATTAATCTATCGATATTTTTTCTTCGTCCTCCTTTTCTATGAGGATATATGTAGTACACTTAAATCTTTCTGGAAAATGGCTGGTAGGAATAGCGTCAACCAATCGCGTCTCTATGGTCAAGACCTTCTCGATGTAAGACTAGAAATTATCCAAGGTATATATACGTTATGCAGAATATTTATCCTTCGCCTGGCGCATCGAGGGCGAAACTTTTCCTTGATATTCAATAACGATAGGTACGGCCACACGGCAAAGTCCCTGTCAATGTCGATACACGTCGCTCAAAAGATTCTTAAGCAGTCCTTGTTTAGTTTTTCCAACGAGGAACTTTCTTACGACGGGCAAAGTGCACTTATCGCCGGTTTGGCGACGACCTTCGAGTTATGCCTCGTAGGCAGTCGCGAGTGTTGCTCGTTCGAGAATCGTACGGCGGGTAGGGAAAATAGAACCGTGCTTCGCGTGGACAATTACGAATCACGCTAGAGCTCGACGGGCCGAGATGCTGGCCCTGAGATTACTCGGGAAAATGCATGCGAAAGTTTTTAGCGAAAGGGGGGAAAAAAGTCGAGCGACAAATCATCCGCGAATCAATACGTCGGCCCGGACGATAGCGCGTGCCGTTCAAATACAGCTGCTTTTTGCTCTTGATCGACGCGAGAGAGACGATGATAAATACTCATCCCGCATCGGCCCCTATACGAGCACACGTGTCCATAAATGTTCTCGATGCCAGTACAGATTCTTCCCGATATTCGGTTCGCGTGTCTATTCGGATATTCTGTTGCCACATCCACCCTGTGTGTACCAAGAGCTTCGTTATTATCCGCGTTTGCCCGATGCTGCATTAAACTCCATTACCAACTTCGTACGTTCTACGTGCGGATTACATCGAGAATCTTCGCTATCGTCATTTTCGCCCGCGTCACGATACGGCGGGCGGCTCTGGAAGACTCGATTTCAATTCAATTTCAACCCTCCGATCGATGTTCTCTGTCGATGCAAAAAGGGGAACAATAAATAGGGGAAGGAAGAGGAGGATAAAGAATATGGTCATCGCGTATACTAGGATCAGGGGATGAAGAGCGACTCCAGAGATACTGTGGTGTACTGGATAGAAGCCCTTTTGGATCTCTTTTTCTTTATTCCTTAAATTAATCCTCAGCACCGACTGCTAAGGTCATTTGCACTAGGAGCTACTGCTTAAAATAGATTTAAAGTAGCTGAACTATAGTATACATATCACATGGAAAAACAAGAGATATGGTGGTGAAGTGGATCTTCGGCTCGCACATTCACATGGGAGATCCAGGTTCGAATCTCCGACATCATCTCAAGTCTTTCCAAGTGAATATATATATCATCAGAATTACGGTTATATAATCATATTATATTATATTAATAATATATAATTATATAACCCTAATTCTGGTGATGCGGGACCTCTTCAGGTCTTTCCAAGTGAATATACATATACAACCCTAATTCTCGTGATTCAGAACCTACCTTAAACAGTAGGTCCAAGGCCAAATAATCTTAAGGATCGATATCGAAAAGAAAGTGGGAAAAAAAACATCCTCGCTTCGCACGTGCCTCGCAGAGTCGCGGCGCTCCATCCTTCGTTACGTCACCGCGGTCCGGCTCCGCGCCCTCGTAATTTTATATCGGTCACGGCAGCTCCGCGGCTCCTTCGCCGTTAGCGCGCTCGCGGGGCTCGTGTGGGAGGTAAACGCCGGCTGGACATTCCCGATCTGTCCCAGTGGCCCCCGCGAGTACAGCCAGCTGAATACACGCGAAGCCGTCACGCCAGTCGGTACGGGAAATTGGATTCGATCCTTCAATTCCGCTTAAAGCTCCCCCCTAGTGGAGGGAGCGAGGCTCGATTCCACGCGATTCCCCCTTTCACCCTTCTTATATCCGTGGAGTAAAAGGGTGGGAGAGGGGAGGGGGTGAAAGAGGCGGAAAGTAAGTTAGCGGAGGGAAAGCTCCGTGTTTTCCCTCCTGGCCGCCATTCAAGGGACGCATCGTGAATGGTCGCCATAGTCGGCGCTTTGCATCGCAAAACAGCGGCCTGGTTAAATGCTAACCGGTAATTACCCGGCCTGGCGTTTATTCGAATAATGTCGCGGAATAGGCATGCGGGCCTCGCAGATCGGCGCGATTGCACGTTTAACACTGGAACTACCGAAGCGGTCGAAAGGACTGGTCAGTCGTTTCTTGAAAAAAATCGCAGTGCTCTATAACGATGTATCGTTCGTGATTTTCCATGATTTTCATGCGGTATTGGGATCATCATTTTGATTTATCCAAATTTCCTTTTACTCTCCCCCTTTTTAGAGAATTAATCAAAGATGTGCGTGGTGTTCCAAATATGCCCAGAAAGTGGCTGGTAGTTTTAGTCTTAATCCAGGATAAAGAGGAGAACGAGCAGCTCGCGCAAAGTCGAGCGACTCTTAGATCGCGCGGTCGATTACTCGATAGGAAGCGAGGGAGGGGAGGAGGGGGCGCCTATTTCCCTCCTAAACACCGGCACCGATAATGGAATGCGCGCGGAGGGAAACGAAGTCGCGAAGGATCGCCGTGGCGTCGAAGGGGCGATCGGCTGGTTTTATCGCGCATCGTCGAGCGACGCATCGATCGAGGCGTCGGGCTTCGAGGATCGTGGAAAGTACGAAGCGCACGTAGGACGTCGGGGTTTTCAGGCTCGTCGACGTGGCGATCCCTCGGGGGCATCGAACTTCTCGAAGGACCCAGCCCTTTTTTGCCCCTGGCTCCAAGGAAAGCCCGTTTCTACCCTGGCTCACCCTTTCCCCTTCTCTCTTGTATCGCGATACACGCGCGCGTTCACTCGCTTTTACTCTCTCTCTCTCCCTCTCTCTCGCCTTTACCAGCTTCCTCGCACTCACTCGCCCTTTCTCTCTCACCTTCACTCGCTCTCACCTATTCCTTCTTTCTCTCGCTCATCCACTCGCCCTCTCGCTCGCTCCTTACCTCGTTGTCTCGCACTTTCCTCGGGTCGCACGTAATACGCTTTCGTGAATATTCAACGCTGCGACGAAGATTGCCACGCAATGCAGTGGTAAGTCAGTAGTCACGTTAGCGCGGCTGCCAATGCGGCTGTGCGAGCGGCGAAGAAAAAAGGGGGAGGAAGGAGCGAGCGGCTGGGAGGAGGGCGGAGGAAGCGAAAGTAGGGAAAGGCCGCTGGAAAATTAGCGGTCCACGCTCTGGATTTACACTCTTCTCCTCTCTTGCCCTCTCTCTCTCTCTCTCTCTCTCTCTCTCTCTCTCTCTCTCTATTTCTCCCTCTCTCTCTCGCGTCGTTTTGCGGCAACGAGGACCGGAGTCGAAACTCCACGCGAATTATGCGAAGGAAATTAATTTGAACGACTAAACGCCGGCACTTCGGGGAAAATTACTTCTTAATGCGACGGAAGTGTCGTTGTCGCCGTGCACCGTGCAAACTACCCTCGAAAGTAGGACTCGCGGGATCCGTGCGGACGTTTATAAGGCCCGCTACGTACCTCTTTGCACGTTTCCCGTATTGTACAAGATTTGGCCCGAAAGGGGCCGCTGAATTACGACCTTTCCATTCGGCCCCTTGGATTGCCAACGAATAAAACTAATTCCGGCTCCGCGCTGCGTATCCTCGCAAAACTCCCTCGGGAAATGATGTTCGTTGTGGTATTTCGGAGTGCCTTTTGGCGGGCTGAATGCCGGCCTCTTTTCATCGCGGCTCGTCGTTAGGATCCATGACGAACGAAGATTATCCGATTTTCCTCGCGCGAAGTCGAAGATCTTCCGAGGATATCGTATTTGCTACATAAGATTCGCTAAAGTGTTCGAAGAACTTTATATAAAATATGGGATTATGGGTGATTCAAATGTTACAACCTGAGCGCTTTCCTGTACAACATTGCAAAATTTTGCGAGGAAGGAATTTCGGATTCGCGAACGCGCGGCTTTTTTTTCCAGTATGCGTTTGGTAATTTCAAAGAAGAGTCGCGTTCGACGCGAAGCGCAATATCCATTTCACGGTTAAGCGTTAATCCTCCGAACAATGTTTACGAGCGCAGCACAGCGTGGTTTGCGTAAGAGGACAAAGGACATTAGCAATACTATAGCCCGGGGTTTCGGTGCCGACATTTCTCTGACATTGTCCTCGCGGCGGGTATAGGATCACGGGTGCAACCACGCGTGCATACGCCTCCAGAGCTAAACTTACCTCGCACTTTGAGTTTAATCGATACATCGTAGTCATCGTGCCGTTTCAAGATACGATTCGTACACCGCTATGGAACACGATCCGTCCTTTCACGGTCTCGAGGCGTTTTTTAAAAGCCGATAGCAAAATGTCAAGCGCGATATCCATATCGATACGAACTTCCGCGTATCGTGCTTTTCATACGGGGCGTCGCGGCGCGATATCCACCGCGAAATTTCAGTGGTTATATATATTCACGATCCTCCAGGTTGTCGACGCGATTCATTAGAGTAGGCAGATAATTAATTTACACCATGAACGCAAAATATTACATCACTTCCATACTCGACACAATATTCGAGCGCAGGCTCTAAGGGAGGATCCTTTAAAAAAGGTACTTCTTCCCAGACCGAGGATGATAAACACACCGAATGAAAATCGGCGCTACTCCTCGATGAAAAGTTTGCATAGTCGTTCGCCCCGCATAATGCAACGTGTTGCGGCAGGGGCGTATTTCGTCTTTCACGGGGGAGCCTCAAAGGCGCTCCTCGAGTGTGGAAAATTAATAACATACCCCTGCAGTTTCAACCTGTTCGCGGTCCTTTGATCCCCCGCCAATTACGGAAAAGCTTATTTAACATTGAAGCGAGCCTCCTGTGCGCGTGCAGGGCCTTTCCTAAAGAGCTCGAGCAACGACAAGCTCGACTGTGCGATCGTCTTGCTTCCTCCTCCTCCTCCTCCTCCTCCTCCTCTTCCTGTTCTTCTTCTTCTTCTTCTCCTCCTTCCTTTTTATATACCTTTATGTCAGCAGCGCCCCATTCGAGGCGCACGGCGCAGTGTGATTCCGGGATTTATCTCTGCGAATGGCGATGCCGAGATTTAGCGGAGCGTTGCTGGCGAAACAAAGCGGACGTTTACAACGACGGAATATCCGAGTCCTGGCATTGTCCTCGTCGGTTTTGGGGTCGCATTTGCGAGCGAATTAATGCGGACACTTCGGTGAGGGAAATCAGAAGCGCGATGCTGCGCCACAGGGACGATTAAAGTCCTCCGGCTAATTCTCCCTTTGATGCCGTTATATCCGAGATCTCGAGATACCTGCGCCCTGGAATAAGCCTCTTTGGTCCATCGGCAGTTTATCCATCCGCCATCGTCGCGCACTTCTCCTCTGCCCTTTGTAAATGCAAAGGGGGTGTACAGAAAAGAGGATGAGCACCTCGCGGAATAAATTTGAATCGAGGTTTCAGTTTGCGCACCTGGAGGAACTTTGATACGGAATCCGAGGGAATTATCGAGCGAGGATTTGAATTCAGTAGTTGGATTATGTTTGCGTCTCTTCCTCTTTTTTTTTTTTCGATGCGACGTTGTATTTCCAGTGGTTTGAGTACTACCTCGAGCGTCGGGTATTCGCTCGAATAACTCGGATAATCGATGCCGAAAATCAAACAAAGGCATCTGCGCGCGAAATAAGGGACCCTCGTGGCCGTGCCAGGAGGTCGTGCCAACGATGGCTGTTCGATAGCGCCAATTGCTTCTGGATTTTTCTACACGTACATCCCAGATTTCCATTTCGATCGGCGACGCCTTGCTGCACGCTTGCCAATAATATTACGGTACGCCTTAATTGTCGGGCGTAAATCTGGTCGTAAAATCGACAACGCGGATCTGTGCGCGAAGCGAGGGATTCTCGTCGATGTGCAACGAGGTCGTGCCGTCCTAGATTTTTAATCTCCCTTTAACCCGTGTTTGCTTATGATCGCGCATAACTTCCATGCAAATCTCGTGCGACCAGGAAAACGTAACGATAAACCGTATCGTTCGATCGAGTTTCCATCACGATCGTCCGTTTCTAACTCTTCGACCAATACCGCTATAAATCCTTGCAAGTACATTCCGTCCCCTTGCGCCATTATTATGCTTTTCCTTTTGTATATAATCGTACGACCATCGCGCTTTTCTTTTGCATATAATCGCACGATCATCGCGCTTTTCTTTTGCGCATAATCGTCCGATCATCGCGCTTTTCTTTTGCGCATAATCGTACGATTATTTTTCCTTTTTTTTTCAGACGGGTCCGCTATAATTCTGAGAAATTTATTCTCGATTGCTCGATAGGGTTCGATAGGACGTACCCGGTGTATTTATAGGCCTCCCCATGTGCTCGAGGCCCGATATCCGCCGCGATTCGCAGGCATTCCACATACCGGGTTTTTCCGTTGGCTCGCATTTGATTTTGGCTCTTTTGGGATTCTCACTTTGCGCCCGTATAAAAGCTCCCGGGCTTGTATCCCGTTTTTGCCCTTTTAGAGAATCTCGCTTCGGCCCCGAATAGAAACCCATGGGCTTTTACTTGGAGACAAAGGTCCAAATATAGGCTCGGCTTTTATTCGGCCGAGTTTCCTAACGGAAAAATCCAGATCGGAGGATAGAATCGAGCGCGGCCCGCCGCGGACGGGGGGATGGCTCAATCCAGCCGTGAAAGCGGACTTCCGGCCGGAGATAATTCGTGCGAAAGCATCGACGGTCAGCTCGAGTTGCCCCGCAAAATGCGGACGAAATGGATCGCGGGGAATCGAGGAATACGATTATCGTCGCGGCCCGAGGGTGGAGCGACTCGAGACTAATGAGGTTAGCGCACAGCGCACGGATCGAGGGGTAACCGCGTAGATGTGCCTTTTATTCTCAATCATTTTATTTATTCATTTATTTCCTTTGGCGAACGATGTTTCTGCACGCGCGTTAAATTAACCGTTTGAGTCCCAGAGGCAATTGAAAAAAAACTGTGGAAGAATCCAAAACAGCGCTTTCCCTATATATAGGGTGGGCCATTTAACAGTTTGTTTTTAAAAACGCTATAAAATGGGCTACTTCGATATTTAAAAGAAAATTCTTTTTTATCGCGAAGGTTGGAGTCTCCGATTTGAGAATGAAAAAGCAGAACGATTTAGAAAAAGATTTTAGATTAAATGACAGATTTAAGAGCAACGAACCAGTAGATTGCTCACTCTATATGTACGAAAATACCCAAGCAGCGCGATAGCGCTTCTTTAATTGACCTATTGTCTTTTCTACCTATCGTAAAATGTACTATTCACGTTGAAAGGAGCTGCGCGATGTACTTGCATCGGTAAATCTGAGCGCTCGACTTCGACGATCCGTCAGTTGTCCAGGATGCTCGAAATGCGCTGGCTTTCCTCGACATTAAATCTGAACAGCGCGATCGCGCTGCTTGGGCCTCGAAGGGTTAATGGTACGCGCGGAATAAAGGCTGGTTAAATTCTAAACGCGAAGGTTCCTACAGTGTCTCTGGAATAATGGAGGAGCGCATAAGGCGGCGTATGTAGGACCAAGAGGTAATCGTTGCTTTTGCGATGGATTTAAAATTGAACGACTTGGCGACGGGCTGAGTGGAAAGTTTACGAAGGCTGGGTGCCGCGCTGAATATTTGACGTTGTTTCGAAAACATCGCGTCCATCGTTCCCACCGTTCCACGCTTCGCGAGGCTAAGTAATCGGGTTCGAGCAACGTACTCCCTTCCCGAGGAATTTTATTATCCGCTATCGAGTTTCTACGGACACTTTGAAGGCACGGCTATTAGCGTCCCACCGCGTAAACCCAAGTGCGTCGCGTTTAACCCTTTGCGGACCGAGCGCACTTCATCGTTTCGTTTTAGCAGCTCCGCGCTGAATTCGCAAGTGCGTACCAGCTGGTCAGCGTGAAGTTCAAGATGCATGGCTTATTTTAGATTTGCCATACCGTAGCTCTTGTCTTATCTCATTTACAATCGAGACATAGTCGGGTGAAACTCGATACAGGACGCGCGAGAACACAAAGCGAAGTCGAGCGACGCTCGACATCGGACATGCCAGGACGAAAAGCGATGTCGAGTCACACTCGACACTGGACTACAAAGAGCTAATCCGCGCTAGTCTTTCCCAAGGAAGAACCACAGTAGAAATATCCTATCCAGGGTGTTTCTAAGGTGCGTTAGCATCGTGCAGCGTTGGTCAGGCGCGTAAACGTGTCACATGCGAAAGCGAGCATGCCAGGTTACGTCAGCACGGTGTACACGTATCGAATGCAAGGCGATATCCTTACACGTAACCGCCGATGTCGGTCAGAATCGACATTCTGGGTGGGAGAAGCCAGTCCTCTCCCTCGTACGTTACGTGCACGTCGTTCTAGGCTCCAGCCTCGTCGTATTTCATACACGCTGCGCCGCAAAGAGGCTGGCCGCCCAAGCGGCGACCATAATTCCCGGGAAGCGGGCGAGCCTGCTTAAATTTTCCATCCGCGCCCTGGCGAGATCGGGCTTTTCGAATGCAACGAGGCCCTGGATCGAAGCTTCAGAAACTTTTTCCCGCCTGGACCGCGCGTCGATTTTTCTTCTGCTTCGATATTGATTTTACTCCGTTCGTTGTATTTCTCTTTGGTGTTGATTTTATAATACTGATTTTGAGAGAAGGTTCATCGAGTTAAGTGTGTTTTTGAAGCTGAGGCTTTCAGGGGGTTTACTTTAGAATAGAACGTTTTTTAATAGAAAAATATATGTTGATTTCTTTCGACTTGGGTAAACTCCCTGCTTTCGTAATATTTTTTTTTAGTCGTCGATTTAAACGTGTTTATGAAACCGAGGCTTTGACAGAGTTTACTTTAGAGTGCTTCAGATCTCTCATGCAATTTCATGAAATATACATAGGATAATTAGCAAATTGATATACGTATTATGAGAAGGTATGAAAAAAGATGAAAAGTAAATCTTCTTGAAATTTTCAAATCCGATCGAACGCCTTCGTATTTTGGCGCTACCAGAATTGCGAGGCATCGTGCGGCGCTGAGGGCTTCGTGGCGCACCTGGGCGGCGTGCGCTCCTGTCGGTGCACCTGAGTGCGCCGGGGTCAGGCATGGCCCCTTCGAGGCACCTCGTGAAATATTGCCACTGCAGTCGCCGCAGTGTTGTTGGACTCCGAGGTATCACCGCACGGCCAGGAAAACCCGGGGGCGCGATACAGCCAGCAACGCTCCACCGATCTTCCTCTTTACAGCTCGAGCAGAAAGTTTCAATCGTACCTTCCGCGTTATTTGCCCGTCCCTCTTAGCGATGCCAGCCGGAAATCCTCGCTCCAGGAATTAAGATCCAGGAGCATGCGTCGATCGACGTCGAAGATAATCCAGGGAAAATAGAGGCGAAACCTCAACTCCGTGTCTCGCGTGCTCATTGTTTAAAGTGCATCATCTTCAATTACACAGCTGGGCCTCGTGATTTGCTTTTTATCCCCTCCTTGGAAGGAGCTTGGTAGATGGTTTCGAGATTGAGCGCGAGTGTCTCGCTGAGCGTCTCTGGAGCTCGGAAAAAGCCGTGTAATCTCGACCAATGCTCGGTTTAGTTTCTGTTTTTACAGTCCTCCGGGCGCGCCGCTCTTCTCTCAGAGGGAGAGAAACGTTTGTTTCTCGTCCAACGAGCGCACGGGGCTCGAGAGTTATTCCGCCAAGGGGATAGCGGCGAAAAATTGAGATATCGCGTTTCGAATGGAAAATTCTGGCGCAACGTCGGCGATAAAGCGCGTCCGTGCGCAGGTTAGAGGGAACATTGCCTCCGAGAAAGCACCTGCCCAACGGTCGATGCGTTTCACACTTTACGACCCTCTCTCCCGGCTACATCCTCGACCCTTCGCCCGATCCTTCGCAGGAGCTCCTCTCCTTCGTCGCGAAGGAGAGAAAACGGAAGACACCTTCCTGGCGCGCTCAGCTCGATATTCTGGAGCAGGCGTGGGCAAACATATCGTAGTCTGGGGTATAAATTATGGTCCTCTTATGTAGAATAAATTGATATTATATAAATCGAAACAAGCCGCTACTTCGTATTTCACTTATTTATAATATAATGCTTGGGTATAAAACTCTACATAAATCTTATAATACGAAGCGTTATATTCGAAAGTAGCCTAAGTCGATTTGAAAAAAAATAAATCAGAACCGGATTCACGTAGACATGGATATCTTAAACCTTGAACGATACATTGAAGCGAAACCTTAAACATCTCGAAGTGATTTAGAATGCAAGGGAATACTTTGAAAGATACTTTAAAGTATAACAAGCTGGTATAAAGAACCGCGTCGAAATTTAGCGCGCAGATTAGCCGTGTACCTGAAGCACGATACTACCGGTACAGATACCGGTATTGCTTCAGAATAATGGCGTAGAATCTTCGAGGCTTTCATCCGTGAAATGGATCAGAGGCGTATCGAAAAGAAGTGGAGGTTCGAGAGGTTGGCCATATGTGCTTCTGAGGGGATTTTTCCGATTTTTCTCGATCCCAACTTCCGCGTGCACCACGTTTCCGGGTTCTCCTGGGCTGCTCGATATCGCGAATGGCGAGAGACTCTCGATAACGGCTTGGTAATAGCCTCCCCGGCGATTAAAGCGTTTTTTGATACCCACCGGATCGGCCGCCTATCTCATTATCGTCCACTGCGCGCGTGAGTAAGCAGCATTTCTCGAATCCGTAATTACGACGGAGAGCCGCGATGGTTCAGTGGATGGAGGCTTGGACTTCCACGCGGGAGATTCGACTTCGAATCTCGCCTAATGGTTTTTCCATGTGACACATAAATCCTAACTTTGGCGGTTTGGAATGCACCTTAAACAGTAAATCCTATACCAAATGACCTAGAAAGAGTAATGTTGGAAAAAGCAGAACAAAATACGACGGTCGTGCCGGGCAGTTTTATTCCACGGTAACGCGCCAGAAAGTGGTCGAGTGAAAAAGGAGGATGCGAGATTATAATGGAGGATTATAAAGGATTTGAGATTATATGGCGTTTATATAGGGTGGGCACTCTACTGGTTTGTTTCTCTTAAATCTTTAATTCAATCTAAAAACCTTCTCTAACCCAAATCTTTCTCTAAATCGTTCTCGTTTTTCATTCTTAAATCGGAGACTCCAATCTTCGCGATAAAAAAAAATGTTGTTTTAAATATCGAAGTAGACTCGTTTTATAGCGTTTTTAAAAACAAACTTTTAAATGGCTCATTGTATAATAATCGCGACGTCTCCATCTCCATATAAAACTCGAGGAGCAGATTAGAGGGAGAGATGATTCGTCATCGAAATGCAAGATGCGAAATGCGTATGTATCCTGGCGTATGTCGGGATATAATGAAAAATACGCAATGCCAGGCCCGGTTCATTCATTAATTACAGTCCTCGGGAACTTTAAGGGCGCTGGAATCGATGCGTTTGACGCTAAGCCGAGCGTTGACGATCGGAGTCTCCGCGAGGTGTGCCTATGAACCGGGGTTATTTTTAGAGCGGCTACCGGTCAATAGAGCCGCGATACGTTCATCGCCAACAGGACAATTTCGGTGCAGACCTACCGCTGCATTTGCATACGTTTGCATCCCTCAAGATGCACCGGGCTTTATTAATACATCGCGATTTTGCACGCTCCTTACATCACTTTGCCCTTTGGCGAGGTTTCTAGAGAAACCTTGGGGGTTAGAGGTACGATGTTATAGTGGATAAAAGCTCGTACTTTCACGTGGAAGAGACGGTTTCGAGTGCCACTTATTATCTATGGCTTTCTCATGTGATATATATATACTTTTTTTTTTAATTAATATTGGGCACCTACTGTTCATGTAATTTGGTCTAGGAGTTAATGTTTAAGATTGGATCCAGCAGAAGTACGTTATAGGTATCGCACGAAAAATTCTCGAGAGGCGATGGTATACGAGTTTCCTTTCGTTCTTTAATTGCTTTATGGCACTGAGTACCGACTTCATTTGGTCTAGGACCTAATGTCGAAGGTGGGTTTCGAACCACCAGAGCTAATATAATATAATATATCGCACGGAGAAGCCAGAGATGATGAGTAGAATTATATGTACACCACAGCTCTGTTACTTCGAAACCCACTTTAAATGGCGAATCCTCGACAAAGTGACCTCAACGATCGGTGCCAAAAGTGAATAAAAAAAATAGAAAAGAAACCTTAAAGCCTGTATCGTCCACGAATAAGGATCGTCCACCTTAAGGATTCACCGTTTAATTGGGGGACAGCGCGAGTTTGAGGTCGGTGGTTTCGTAATCGCGGGACGATTCGTGCGTGCCGCTTAATCCCTTAAGATCATTAGCGCGTCTAAAGTACGCCGGGTAAGTGTCGCTCCCTACTCGTGGTTCCCTCGCGTATCCGCGGAATCGCTCCGCAAGCCGGCTGCCCTCTGAAATTTTTAAAACGCCCTCCAACGTATTTTCCTTTCCGCCGACAATCGATAATCCACGCCCACGGCCGTCCCTTGGGCTCGCGTTAACGACGAACGATGGGGCAAAGGAAGAAAGCCTCGAAAATTCTCCCCCATTCGAGCGCCGATCCTCGAGGGCGCGCGTGAAAATGTTTAGACCTGCTCCTCCTGAATATCGCAGCGGGTCAAAGTCGTAAAACCGGGATGGCAATTTCGTCCACGGATAATAATGCCGCGCGATAAATGCTGGATCGAGGGGAAAGCCGGGCTGGGAGCGTCGTTCGAACATCGAATGGGTCAACGAATTAAACGGCCGAGCGTTATTTCGCGGATGTACATTGAGATCGGCGCCCGGAACGATGGGATGCTCGCGATACGAGCTCCGCGGTTATGATTAATGGCGACGTTAATTCTGCTTCTCGGATATCAACCTGACCGGCTACGCGAAATTGGAGCGTTATGAACCGTCAATTAGATCCCGCCAGCGACCATAAAATCTAATAAAGACACTCGCCGCTCGAAAAGTTCCAGCGGGCTCTTAATTTCCCACCAGGCAACAATTATCCGAGATGTACGATGGGAGGGCCATGTCTGACAGATCGTTAGCTTAATTAGGCCAGCAAGTACGAAGAAAGTGTGTATATATATATATACATATACATATATACATATATATGTATATGCTGCTTAGACGCAAAATTCGAGACAATTAAATATCCGCTCCTTCTCCTTCACCGCCGCATCCAAGGAGTCAGCAAAAATCGTCCTTTCGCACATCGAGCATCGCTATAAAAACGAATCAACAACGTATAAACGTAGAAAAGGGATCGATCGAACGATCATCACCATTTCCGCGATCGTGAAATCATTCTCGAAGTCCAGTCCAGATTCCGTTCGATCTCCAGACTCCTCGAGCCCGCACGGCACGGCCCTCGCATTCCCAACTTTGGCAATGCGTCAGCAGCGAGCGAATCGGTCGGAGATGCGATCTGGGTTGACTATAGTCGACTATAGTATCGGAGAGATAGCCGAGGGAGGTACGAGAATCGGTGGGTAAGGGAGCTGCTGAATGAAGCCGGCCTCAGAGGGTGTTTCTGCAGTATTGATCGCCCCACCCTCGCGCTAACGGGACACATAGCGTCCCTCCTTTCGTTTTCTCTCCCCCCCTCGCCCCTCCCCCCCAGCACCGCGCCTCGTCTTCCTCCTGCTCCTCGGCTACCCACTCCACCGCCCACCGTACCGCCCCTCTCGCTCCTCCAGCAACCCCTAGGAGCATCCAGGGGCAACTTCCACCGCGACCAACCACCGCCGGCAAACAAGCAGCCTTTCTCAGTGTCAAGGTTGGGTCAAGCCGACTCGAGCTTGGAGAAACCAGCCTTGATTCGCTGTCTTGTTACTAACAACCGATCGTCGTCTTACCTGGGGGCGACGTGACCGCGAGAAGGAATACGATGGAAAGGCTTGGAAGCGATGGTGGAATGGCGAGGTATCGCGAGGTTGCGGAGAGGATAGGGAGGATGATACTTTGGTACATTGTGGAGACCGTGGATTTTTGTGAGAAAGGGGAGATGAATGCAGTGAGCCCTCGACTTTCGCACACAATTGGTTCCTGAAAGTGCGTGCGAAAGTCGAGAGCCGCCTCTAGTAGTAGATAGTTATGGCAGAGATGTACGAATTGCACGTTGCATTAATTATCCACACTTTGTACGGATTTTTTGCTCGGATGTGCCGCGGTTAATTTTAATTCGCTTTCAAACTCCCCGATGACGAGTCGAAGCTCGATGAGCATCGGTTGCGTTCGCGATGCGGGATGTGCGCTCGTTATTGTCAGTGTTTGCTCATACATTTGGCGCAACGAACCGAGCGAGGAGCGTGGTCTACAATGGGATAGAAAAATCCACGATTTCCGGGGGATGCTCTAATTCTGCGAGTTGCCGGGATCTTTGGGCGATATTGAAGAAGCCTGTTTTAATTGGACACCATTCGGATAATCGCGAGGGGGCAGCGGGGCATTGAAAGCTGGCGGTTATTCTCCGCGTTATCTCGAGCAGAGGCGTCGCTCGGCGGCAAGAAATTCAGGCGGTCGCGCGCGCGATGTAACGGTGATTACGGAGGACTGTGCTCGCGCTTTAACATCATTCTCCGGCCGTTCCTTGCTAATAGAAACGCGGCTGCAAGTGACTTGGGACAGTTCTTGCCCAATAAACAATGGCATCCAGAGCGGCGCATTGTTCCGGACGCTGTCAGGCACTGCGGCACAATTCACTCGCAGATCGGTTTACCTGGAAAACTGTTGGACAGCGATTGTTGCAATTTCTCTCCTCCCCGTGGCTCGCCTTTCAGCGAACTGCCCACTGGACGCGGATGCGCGGTGCTCGTTAATAAGGGCGACTTAATTAACGAAAATGTACCGATTTTCGAGTCTGATCGACCTCGCCTTTGGAGTAGAACGATAATCTGAGGGAAGTGTCCGTTGTATTACGTTGTCTATTGTTTCCATTGTTTTATAAAAAAATAATGGATGCGCATTTTTTGGTTTATACTACTTTATCGAATTATATATACAGTTAGGGAAGAGCTGAAGGTAGAACTGTAATATTTGATAGATCGATCTTGAAAGAACTGGGCCTTGGGAGCAGCGCTTGATCTTAGATAAAGTGGATGGGTATAATAGACCAACGAGTAGTTTACAACGTTTCGACTCGATCATGAGTCCTCATCGGGAGACCTTCATTAGATTCACATTAGGTATATATATATAATTTCGAGGAAGAAGTCGTTAGGAGAGTAACGTTGTCTAATTTGATAGATGAGGTTTGTATAAACATTGGAGGGTAAAGCAGCTGCGTGCCAATAGCGAAGGATACTTTTAGGAGAAGCTAATGGAACAACATCCATAGCCATCGTTGGAGCACCTGGTCGAAAAGTTGGCACGAGCGAGGGAAAAGGGGTGATCAATGGCGATGGAAGGGTACAGCGATACTCGTTTCGCGTCCAGATCTTGGTTACAGTCGGTTACAGTCGCTATCGACCAAATAAATAGGCGGATATATTTTTGGATATCGATACAGCTCATTAATACGAGAGGCGCGGCGAGAGGGCTCGATCTAAAAACCGCTAGGAAGTGCGGGCAATATAAAAGTTCCGTAGGAAAGCGGAACTTTTAAAGCGGATCGATAATCGACGCTCCGGTAACCGAGTTTCGTTTGCACACGGGAGTGGAGGAGCGTTAAATAAATTTAATACGGTGCCATCGAAACTTTGAGAAATATCCGCCCCTCGGTGCCGCCTTTTGAGAAATGAGGAAATCCGTAATGTGGGGAAATTGGTAGTACTGTTCCAGCAGGTTTTGCGCGAGTAAATGAATCCTCGGTGGACGACGATTGATTCGAGAAGAAAAATGTAAAAGGATCTTTTGCGGCCAACGAATGGTATCGTTCTTCTTATTACGTTTTCATGCAGGCTGTTGCTTAATCGCCAAAAATTTGGAACGAGGAATAAATATATCGACTTCTTTTAACACTTCTTTTTTCTTACTTAGCAGTCTATTCGTACACGTATAATTTTAATTTTGCATCTGTTCGCTTGGAAAAGAATTCTGTCCTTCAGAATCGACATTATCGTGCAAGAATAATCAATTTTCGGCCAAATTAAAGGTTAATAATACTAACGATTAAAATCGCAAATAGATATCCTTATACAAACAATCGAGAACCATTTCATCACATTCGCCGCACATTCTAACCGAATGATTGGCGATCGTCGGAAAAATGACACCATTCGCCGGCTCGAAAAGCCCGTTATATATTATTATTCGTAAATCAATAACACGGTTCGTTTCTCCGACGATCCTATAAGCGCTCTCTCGAGATCCTCCAAGTTGAGCCACCGAACGGTGAAACTTCGTCGAATTCCCTCTTGTGCGCGACTTTCCGAAAATTTATCGACGCTCGAGGAGCGCGTTGTTTACACTGCGCGGAGTTTCGGACTCCCGTGTTTCGATAAGAGGACGCGTTTGGGGAAATCGGCCAATCCCTAAGATCTCGGCTTCGGGAGGAAAAAAAGGCGGACCGCGTTTCCTTGCCGAGCGAATGCTCTGCCTTCAAAGGCAGTTTCCTTCGAGTCGTCGGGCCAAACAGTCCATCCTTGGACATTTTCGATGCGCGAATACGCTTCATCGCCGCGATCGAAGCTGCGATCCATCGTTATTGCCCTCGCCGGTGCTTCGTATATTAATGTGCTAATTATCGTGCGAAGGCTGTTAATATCATCGCCCTGCTTTAGCGAGATCGATCCTTTATGCGCCCCGTTATTCTCCGTAAGTAAACAACGGTTTGCAACACGGGGGTTAATCAGTGCCGTGGAGAATGCGCCCTAGTCCCGTGATAAATAGCGTTGCATAACATTTTGCAATCCGCGATTTACCACCGAGACCGTATTTATTACTCGAAGCTTATTTATTACTTGGCTTTATTGTGCAAGAAATTGTCATAATTATATTGCTCCCCTTGTTCCATTTTTTGAGTTCGACCAACGCGGTCTTTATCCAACTTGTATACACGTTGAAGAATATAATATATACAGCTTTTAAAAATCATGTTATGGATAAAAAAATACGTTCTTCATCAGTGTGATAAGGATCACGAATTGCCTATCAAAGCTTCGTTATTATTCACGAAAGAGAGTGGCCCCAAAGAATAAAATACCATTTCACGGATAATTTATTAGGTCTACGACCTTCCTTCCACCGGTTTTTTCTTCCCAAATGCGAGAGTTTATCGTAAAAAACTGGACATAAATTTACGATTCAAAGTATCGTCCATCGTAGGCCACGCTGGAGGCAATGTTCTACACCTAATATATCATTCTCCATGGCAGTCCATCTCTACATCGCGCTCCCTTATCAGTATAATTTCATCGGCCTTGAGGTTGCTCCTCCTGTTCCTTTTCCAGCCCCTTCCGCCATCCCTCCTGTGTCCTCCTATGGCGATTCCTTCCAGGAATACCCTTCGAAAGGATGTTTGTCTCATGCCATGGACGGTATCGATCCTTGTTTTCCGTATGAATTAACCAGCGGCCGTCAATTTAGGCGGACATCGCGATCGATGGCCGACGAAGCACCGCATTTAGTTTTGCCTATCGTGCATTACGGCGCGCCGGACGACTCCGAAATTTCTTCCGGCGGTAACGGGAGGCTTCCTAACGCTATTATAACGTTACAGCCTTGGTAATAACAGGTCCGTGCCAGGGAATCGTGCCGCGGAGGATTCAGGACTCGATCGTCGAAAATCTTCTTGGATTTTCATCCGCCCTCGGCTTTCAGATGAACTTCTTTCGGTTAAATATTCATACGCTTCCGCGAGACGCAGGATGGGGGCTAGACGGTATTTAAATGTCGCCCGGAAGTCTTAAAAGGGTAACGATAATTTGAGCGATAAGCGTTCCAGTGGCGTCGTCGACAATCCTATTTTCTCCGACCTATAGATTTTTTATTCATTCTGCTATGGGGTCCTCGTACGAAGACGTGTCGAATGAACGCTTTGTATGTGCAAATTAGATGAATTGAACGGGTCGTAAACGTTGTCCTTGCATCGTTGCAAGTATAGATTCTATTTGAGAACAGTGTCGACCTCTTCCGTCAATTTGTGTTATCACGAAACAAAAGTAAGTACGCACTTTTAGGTGTAACCTCCACGGTCATCTTTGTATCCCCTGTGAAACGTGAATAATTTTGGACAAGGAACGTGTAAGAAAGATATAAGCTAGAGGAGAAAACGTCTCGCATATACATATAATAATTAATAACAATCATGAAGTCTCATAAAATACTTAAAATTTCCAACTCATACTCCACCCAGTTGAACATAATGTCCTTACTTGGAGACCTGTTACACCCAAATTAGGGACGCCCAAGTATATTTCCAAGAATCACCATTTAATTTCGATGAACCGCTTTTGCAAAGCCAGCATTTTTCTTCAGCGCCTAAGCGGCCGAGAGTTGGATCGAAAATTAAATAGTATAACCGCACGGTCCGTTTGACAGAGCTGACATTGGTAAAGGGCTGTTTGGGGATTAGCGTCAAGCTTGGTTTAGACGAATGTCGCGTTTCGCGTGTCGAGTATCGGTGCGGCTTGGGAGTTTCTTCCGGCGATAATGGATGGTTTCCTCGAGTCATTACGGCGTTACCAGGGGGACAGAGGTGCCATGGAGAACGAATTCATTTCGGTCCCACGCTAGGCCTCGCGTAAAGATTCTATCTGGTGTGACCGCGATAAGGAAATTCCCTCTACGCCGGACTTCATTATTTCGTCGTTCCCTTTCCCGCGGTGCGTTAATACGATCAATAACCTAATTGATTGGCGTCACGCCGGCCTAATAACGGGGTAATCAGTGGCAAAAAGGGCAACGATCGATAGCGTGGAAATAAGCTTTGAACCGTTTATATCCGCGGCCGATGCCACGTGTACTTTCTCTAATTACGTCTCTGTCATTGGACGGTGCGTCGTAACGATAGGATAATTATCCTTAGGCTCGAGTATCGTCCGGCCATAAGGAAAAGCTTGTTTGATAACTCGTCGGATATTGCCTCGAAGCAGGAAAGACTTCCTTAATGAATTTCTGCGACTACCCTCGTCCTTTGATTCGTCCATTCGTGTTCCAGGAGGTTTCATTAACGATTTTATATTAGCAGCCTCCGTCATCGTTAGGTCGAGCGAGTAATGCGAATTGGTAAGAAGTATGTGGAAAGAAGTGCCCTTTAACGCTATTCCTACCAGCCATTTTCCAGACAGATTTAAGTGTACTCGATATATATCCTTAAAGAAAAAGAGGACGAAGGAAAAATGTTGATGGATTAATTTATCGATCCGTACGCCGCGAGAAAATCATGAAAAAAACTCAGAAGTGACCGCGCCTCAAAGTACTACGATTTTTCAAAGAAATCACTGAGCGCCAAAAGTTCTTTCCTTTTATAAGTAAATCACAGGCGCACGACGTGTTTTCTTTTGTATTATACTATCGAATTATTTATACAGTATAAGGATGTTTGAACGTAGACTACGATATTTTTACAGATTAGGTTTCACGTTTCTTAAAGCATTGCCAGATAAAGCAGGCGCGTGCAGATGAAGACACTCTCAGGACAACCTAACCGTCGTCCGATAGGTTCATCGATTGTTTATAGGAAAGCAGAGAATCGATATATAATTCCATAACGCGCCGCCATGAAACCTCCGGTGAAAAGCCTCAGAATCTTACTCAGCTTTGTCCCTCCTCCTCCGCCGCTGGTCGGAAAATTGAATGAGCTTCTCGTGGGCAAATTTCCAACCATTAGCCCGACGTTTGAACGCCTTGGCGGAGTCGAAAATTGCGGCGCAACGTCGAGGAGGTACAAAGGTGTCTCGCCACGCTCTCGGGAATATCGTGGGCCCCGACTAATTTATGAGAATCCCGATCGATGCTGGTGGCATCCCTGAAATTCAGGTCGTACCCTCCGTCGAGACGCGGCCGACAAGGAGTTCGGCCCTCCCTGGCATCGCTCGAGTAGCTCGGCCTGATTATTAGCAACGCCCCGGATAGTCAAAGCCTATTATTATATGTTGCACACGCCTATTATATTTTCACAATATCGGGGATCGCCGTGTGGGGCAACAGCCCCGATAATGCAGATGGCGGCGGAGATACCCCGGTTTTTCACGACGCTCCGTAAAACCCACAGGGAGATTGATGCATCGGCCGACGTTAATTCTCGACACAGTTTCTCGATGCGCCTCGTCAATTTTTAGGAGATATTCCAGCGGATGGAGGTTTGAACGAGGATCGATATCGTAGGAAAGTTGCGGATTTCACCGACGACATACTATATATATATATCCTAAGTAGGATTCGGAACAATTAATGATCCCTCCTTGGATGGCGAGTGGGAGCGTATTTCTCGTGATATACGATCCTGGGATATTTATCGGGGGCTTATACCTTTGATTCGATAACGTATATTTTTAGGATACACATTTTTCGTATCCCACCTCGCGACATTTATTCGCCAAGCCCTTGAATCAGATCCTCGATCACTGAGAAAAATGAATTCATATACTTTACACGATACGAGACCGAAATTCATGCGATTCAAAATTACATCAACGATCCATCGAGACATTTTCCTTAGAACACATATATACATAAAGTGTGGGCCATTTAAAAGTTTGTTCTTAAAAACGCTATAAAATGAGTCTACATCGATATTCAAAACAACATTTTTTTTTATCGCGAAGATTGGAGTCTTCGATTTAGGAAAGAAAAACCAGAACGATTTAGCGAAAGATCGTAGATTAAATTACAGATTTAAGAGAGACAAACCAGTAGATGGCCCACCCTATATAAAAAAAAAAAAAAAAAAAAAAAAACTCAACATTGCAAAGTGGCCGATAGCTTTGGCATTGAAAGCGAGGGAAAAAAACTGAGAGATCGAATCACCCGCAACAGGTCTGACGAAACGGATCCCGAAGGCATGGCCAGCAGCACCGAGGACTACGGCTCGGAATTGCAGGAGCTGCAGTGGGGCGGGGGCACGGGTTCCCACTTCGTCCGCAGCGGCTCCCACTTCCTGAGAAGCGGCACCGGCGGCTGTTACGAGGCCGAGGACCTGGAGCCCAGCAGCAGGCACCATGGGGGCCAGCACAGGGGTTATTACAGTCCGCCTGGGACGAGTTACACCATCGTCGAGAGGCCACCGAGCGCTCCCCATCATCACTCCTCGCACACGACGCCATACAGGCATCGCGGCCACGGCGCTGGGGGCGCGGGCGCGATCTCTCCGGAGCAGGTGCTCAGGTAGGTTGCTCTTCAACCCTGTGGATCGAGGATTTTCATGGTCGAGGACGAAGGGTGAATTTCGAGGATAATTGAGTCGCGTCAAATATTGATAAACGATACTGGAATCGTGCATTTATATGTAAAATGATATTTTGGAATTTATGTTCTACTCATATCTGATTTTTTATTTTTAGACGATTATATATTGATATAAAGATTTTTTTCTTCGATATCCCATCATCGATGTGCTCGAAATGGAGGTTATCAGATTAGGTAAATAAGTTCAGCGCGATAATGGCGTAAGTCTCGCTGGTTTGTTTAATTATATATTTATTTATACGCTCTATGTCGGTGTACTTTTATACGATGTTTTATAGTTAGTATATTTTTTAGTATGGGATATTTTTTTGGCGTTTTTGATAATGGGTAAATAGTCGATGGATAATCGATTTTGTATATCCAACCAAAGTATCATAAGTATATAGTTAAATGAAGACTCAGAATTCGTTTCGTGGGTTAACTTTTATTTCGCACTCGCAGGAGTATTCTCTTTCAGGATTTTGGCTCTATACGCTGTAATCTCGTATTCTATGCGATCAACGGAGCGCATAATCGTTTTCTCCTGCCGTCCCTTTATACTTCCTGTCGCGGTTAACGTTTTATGCCGTAAACAAAGGGGATCTTACACCTTGTACGATAATCTTATACCACTCGTCCCGGAGAAAATCACATTACGCTCCGTGATCCTCAGAGCGAATGCGCGAAACCAGTGCTCCAATTATACGTTTAACAGAAATTCATCGCGCGAGCCACGAATATCATTTACAATCTTCCCCATCTTTCTCATCCTTAGAATATTATAAAAAAAACGAATATTGCCAAACATTAAACCCAAGAGGCTATCTTCCAAAACCAAAGCCTTTTCTTCTTTAAATTTGTATTTCTTCTATTTTTAAAATTTCCTATTCCTAGAGAAATCGTCTATAAAACTCCGTGTTAGATATAAACTTCGCCAATTAGCGTCGTTCGCAATTTAAAATTTGATCCGTTCGAATTTCCTACTGTAGCTCCGAAAATCTTTTTTTCAAATTCTTTTTTCGGCACCGACAGCTAAGGGGTCATTTGGCCTAGGACCTACCCCTTAAGGTGTGTTGCCAACCACCAGAGCTACGGTATACGTGTCACATGGAAAAACCAGAGGCGATGAGCTCGGAAAATGGTGCGGTTGAGGGCGAGTTTGTGAAAGGATCGCTTTTCAGGCTGTTCGGCAACGGCGTCGCGTCGGAGCGTCGCCAGGGCGACAGAAGGACGCCGGCTTCGAGTCCCGCGAGCGTCGCAGCCGTCAGGAGCACGCCCTCCTCGGGTTCCCAGCAGCAGCAGCAGCAGCAGTCCCAGCAGCAGGCCGCGAACCAGCAGAATCCGCCGACCTCGCCGAGCTCGCAGCCTCTGAGCCTGCAGGAGCTCACCGTAAGGACAATCACCATGACGAGAGATCCCCCGGACTCTCACCATGGCTTTGGGATCTGCGTGAAGGGTGGCAAGGACGCAGGTGAGATCCGAAGTACCTTCAGGCTTCCTCCGTCGCCGTACTTCGTGCCTCGAGAACGAGGTACTTCCGCCAGCCGTACTTCTTCGTTGGTTTCTCGCCCTTCGACCACGTGACGTTCGTTCCGGTGACGAGAGGCCGGCTGTAACCACCGTGTCGAAGAGTGTATCGATGCTTTTCTCTGTCCATTAGCTTTTTCTTTATATTATTGTCAATGTATAATTATGGGATTATTTATACATGTGTTGGTTGTTAAATATTTAGCAGGTGTATTTGTGGTTTATTTGATTATTTCTCGAAGAATAATCTAGAATACGAGGGTTTATGTAGATTTACTCTTTTGGGGAAGTTTATTTAGAGATTGGAGACATGATCTTTTTTGTAAGGTAGATATTCTTTTTTTTTTTAATTTTTTTTTCGGCACCGACTGCTAAGGTTATTTGGCTTAGGATCTACTGTTTAAGGTGGGTTCCGAACCACTAGGGTAGATATTCTTTGAGGTTTGGTAGTTGGGGATTTTTATTCGGGGTTTGGTACGGAGGATGAATCACTTTCGAATTTATTGATGATCTGATGTTGGATAAAAGTCCCGTGAGGATTGGAGCGATTATGTGTCGCGAGGACAGGTAGTGTTTCTAAGTAATAGCAGGATTTATTGCGCGGCGTTATCGGTGGTTACACCTCGCCTCTCGGTGGTGGTGGGACTCGCTACGTTTTTCCTTTCTTTTCCACTTCTGAGTGCGCTCTTTTTCGTTGGCAATCGTCGTGCTTCCACGACACCCCGTGCTTTCCGTGCTTCAGCACAGCTACGACGTGTCCTTCATTTTCGGCGCCGCTCATCGTCCTGCCGACGAGAGACAATTTCCATTCAATTCTCGACGCGTAATTCGAAACGATCGTTCTCCCAAAGATCCCAAAATAACGATCTAATAAATCATAAAGCAATTATTCAAAACAGATCAATGCAACGAAGCTTATGATCGACGCGTACTGATCCTATTTTGGCAAAACCAAATCGAATGTTTTCTCTTCGATTTACGATTTGCAAGACAATGCTTGTTACATTAGAACGTAAATGTCATCAGGACGACAATCGTCGAAGTCGGAAAGGCAGGGAAAGGCGGGAGAAAGCGTTGCTCGTTTCTCAGATGGCGTTTCCGGTTCGACAAAGGATCGCCTCGAACTTCGAGGGCGGGTCCGTCGAAAAAATCGCGAGCGTGCCTCGAACGATCGATTTTCTCCCCTCTTGTTATTTTCTCGGCGCTAATGGAATTCACGTCGGTTCGCTTCTTTGATGGTCAGCACGCTGACAAAAGCTCGAGGATTTCATGCATTCACGCGAACTACATAACGTAATACCCCCCACCCCCCACCCCCCCACCTTTTTCTTTCGCGCGAAAGCGTCAGCGGCATTCGTAGAATCTCCTTGGAAAAATAACGACCGCGCGTATTCAGGGGAAATTCTTGGAGGGAGTCTCTGAGAAGCTTAGAAACGATATTTCCCTCGAGAGGTTGCGGCATTCTGTTTCTCGGTACAAGGGTACCGCGAAGGGGGCCCTTGGAACGCGCGAAGGAACATTAATTAAACAACAATACCGGAGAAGAATCGGCAGCGGCACTCGAAAGGAGTTCGGATTGAAACCGCGCGATATTTTCGCTCCAAGTTTTTAACGAAAGTAATCGGATTCGTGGGCGCGCAATGCTCGCGGTAAAATAACGATCTTGAGCTTCCCGGACTCCGTTTGGAATTCTCATGATAATTTCAATTTAAAGAGAATTAAAGTCCCTCGAACAATGTCAAAAAAAAAGGAACGCTAATTTTTCTAACGAAAGCAGTTTTCTGGAGTTTTACGACAAATCTGGATGACGACTGCAATTCTATTATCAACTCTGAAGACAGCGTGTATAATGGTGATTATTTAGAAAATTTTGAAGAGTGCGTTCGAAATAGTGATAACGACTTGGAGATTATCCTATGCAACTGAATATCATTTCTTATAAATATAATTATAAGTATGCAACTAAATATAATCTCAAGTGATTTTTAATATCCTACATATATTCATTTCTCATTTTCAATCTTAAACATCGATGATATTAGAGTTAGCCTGCGATAAGTAACATGCTGTTATCTAACTCCGAAAGTCCAACGTGGAACCGTTACTTTTCAATCGATTCGACGGACATTTTCGCCTGCCTCTCCTCCCTCCCTCGACATTCCTCCTTTCGCCGGAGAAAAACAAGATCCAAAGCGACCTCCGTTATTCGCATCCGGCTGGAACTTTGCAAGGGGAGTTCCGAGGTACCGAATGTATTCGCGGTGGAATCAGTTAGACGGTTAATTGGTGATATCGGCTAATTGACCGCGGTGCAGCGCGGTTAATGACGCGTATCTAATCGCTTACAGCTGCCGGTTATTTTTAATCGCGTATCCACACGCGCTGGGAGCAGAGCGTCCTAAGCAGCCGCATAATTGCGGCGGGTATCTGCGATTGCGGCCTTTTCTAGGAACACTATCGTTAATTCGCCAGGAGTACGCTTAGATGGTTATAATAAGGAGCCGAGGCACGTTTCGCCGGCGCTTATCGCCGTGTCCACGTGGAGAGAGTCAAGGGAGTCGGGCTAAACAAATAGTCAGGGCTAATTAATTAGAGCTATTAAAGCACGAAGGATAATCGGGATGGAGGATCGTGGCGTACGTGCCTTGTCCGCGTACGTATGAAAGAAAAAAAAAGAAAAGAAAGAGAGGATAAGAGGGCACGAAGGAGATCGAGCGGATCTCGCGATAAATGGTAATCGTCTTTATCTGCGAGTACGTAAACGGAGGACCATTAAGGCTCAAACGATGGCAATATTATTTTTCGTAGGCTAACTCCAAGATCGGCGTGTTTCTCGTTGGAAAATGAAAAAGGAATATATACAGTAAATTAAAAATCTATATATTTATTAATCTTCTAACTAATATATTATAAGGATAGTTTTTTAAATAAGTTTAGTAATTCTCCAGGTTATGATATTTTCGAGAGCTCTTTTATGCGAGGGTACAGCACTAAAGTCACAAACATATCTCGTTTCACTACTTTATTATAATTTATAATTATTATTATTTGTAATTCCTGTGTAGGAATTTTTTTCACCGAAACAAAGTATTGCTTTGAGTATGTGCGTGTTTATGTCACCTGATATGAACATAATTTTGAAGAATATTTTGTAACATTTAGCAACTACCCTTAGAGGGGATAAATTTCAGAGAATAGGGATGAATACGAGAAATCTCATTGCCAGTCTTTATTGTCTCGCTATAATAAATATATTTGTAATATAAACAAGTAGAATTTCGAAGTCGCAGTCTCGAGGAATAGAAGGATCGTCGTTAGCATCGATGAGTTTGGGATAAAAATTCAGCGGTCGTTCTCCAGGGACGTTCTACGTGCCGCTAAAGATAGATAGAAACGTCCGCGTCCAGGATCCACGTTCCAAGGATGACAAGGATGATCCTCCGTACGTCGAGGGAACCGAAAGGGGGCCTCGGTGTCCGGTTTCACAGTTTCGAGCCTCGTAAACTCCGCGCTTGATCGTGGCGTCGCACACGCGCACCGAAACGATCGCCTTGCGCTTCCACCAACTCAGCCATACTCCGCGCTTCTTGTTTTATCCTTCCATACACGTTTTCTACGTACGCTGGTAGTAATAAACCAAGAAATTAAACTCAATTTTGAATATACAAAGTCGCTTATCAAGAGATTAGCGTGATCATGGTGAAAAGTAAAACTAAGTTTGAATCTATACAAGCGTTTGTCAAGAAATTTGTCCAATTATATTTAATTGGACTATTTTAATTGGACTATAATTAATTATAGTAAAAAAGTAATTTTTTTTATTTATGGAGAAATTTATTTATTCACGGTAAAAAAAGAAGATACAAAATTTTTATCTATAGAAGCGTTTATCTAGAAGCTAGTGTGATTTCTTACGGATCGCGCGTAAAAGCTTGGCAGGTTGCTGGTTGAGTACGGCTGGTTCAACTGGAGATCTCGAGTGTGAAATCTTCGGGGCACCAATGTTGTTTCCAATCGTTGAAACGCGGATCCTGGCCAACTGGGCGCACTGGTGAAGCCTGATTGAAACGGTGCCGAAGTTTCTGGGAAATTGCTGCAACAAGAGAATTCTCCGTCTAGTCCAGTTCGAGATCTTTCGCGATCGAGTCGCTGTTCCGTTCGTTGCTCGACCCTTTAATTACGAAGAGCGACTGCAGTCGCTCGGTACAAAGCTGCTGCAGAGCGTTGAAGTACTAATTGTTACACGAATATTACACGATGTTGTTACGTTATCTTAGTTCACATTGCACATACTGCTCTTGTATAAAAAATCCTTTAGCTTTTATTTTTATTTATATTTGATATGAATTTATGTCACAGTGGAGATTATGAGCTTCAGTGAAGAATACAACGAAAAGATGTTAGCGCAAAAAATGATTTTCCTCGCGTATCTCGTATTTCATGCAAATTGCTGCTCTCGCGCAAAGCTCCTTCGTGATAAAAGGGTTAAATTCGTTTGATGAAACGCAACCGAGACCAAGAGATGTTCAAAGATAAAAATATCGGAGTTAACGAAGTTTACGCGAGTTGGAAAATTCAATCTCGCCCCAAAACGGAATTTTAAGATATTTTCGCATCGTTCCGAATGGGCTTGGGTCGACATAAGCCAACTTGCGGTGTTTTCTTGTTTTCTGTTTCGCTGTACCAGAAGCGCAGTCAGGTAACTCATCAGCCGAACGAACCGAAAAGCAGAGAGAATGTAAGAAGGAATGAAAGAGGGAGAGAGAGAGAGAGAGAAAATAAAGAGTGAGAGTAAGAGAGAGAGAGAAAGAGAGAAGGAGGGAAAGGGAGTGAGAAAGAGCGAGAGAAAGAGAGAAGGATGGAGATTAGAGTAAAAAGAGAAAACCACCGGAGAATCACCGCAGAACGATCCGAAATTCCTCTCAAAGGAGGACCTCGTCCTTCGATATTTATTTTCGTTCGACTTCCTCTCGAAAGTCTGGGAAGGAAGAAAACGCCAGCAGTTTCCGCCTCGACGCACAAAATCCCCCGCGACTCTTGGCTCCTTCCCCCGCGAAGCCTCGCGTTAATCCGAATCGAGTCTAATTTTGACAAATCGCGAGTCATCGGCGCGATTTATAACCGCGATTGGCGCACGCCTTCGCGCCTCTCCTTGCGAATAGTCGCCCGATCCTATGATTTATGGCGCAAATCGTTTTCCGATTTTCGTGCCTTACGAGCGACTCGCGATACCCGCAGAGACGTCGGGCGATATCGAGATTAATGACGCTGGCGGCTCACGATTTGGCACGGCTCTTTGGCACGGTCCACATTTCTAAACACTTCTGGGCCCCCGTAACGTCCGTAATCTTCCTTCGACGTCTTCATTGCCAAATATTCATTGCCCTCGGTAACTTTATTACTCGCGATGAGTTCCACGGGGAGAATATCGGTGTAAAAAGGGCGGGTGCTCGTGAACGATCGAATTTTCGAGTTACTCCAACCCTGTATGTAGCTTTCAAGCTATGCAGGGTGTATCGCTATTACGATTTACTTCTAGAGTATGTCTTGCGATTTTTACAATTGGTAAGGAACAATTCTTTTTTTTTATTTTTTTCTTTTTTTAAATTCATTTTTCGACATCGACTGCTAAGGTCATTTGGCCTAGGACCTACTGTTTAAGCTGGGTTCCGAATCACCAGACAATTCCTTTTAAACGATACATTCGTTAAACGTGGTCCATATCAAGGAATCTATTCGCTCACGTATAATTTAAATTCTCCATCTGGTCTTACAAAAATAATTATCGCGTGGACCCAATAATTCATTGGCCACCAATGCGTGGCTCGAAAATTAGAGTATAAATAACAATAATGAAAATTGAGACTTACATAGATACGAAATATAAGAAATTGTTGGTGCTGAGCGAACCAATGACACTAAAATTCCAAGGAAAATCATTCTAAACAGCCTGACCAGAAAATTGAGCGTGAGGCGTACACGCGGCATCAAACCCGCTATTCTCGATCCAGGAACTCGAGCTCGTCTCTCCTCGAGAGCGCGTCAGGTCGGCCACGAGCTCGCGGGGAAACCGTCGAAAGTCGGTCGGCCGTGCTGGCTACGGTTGCGGCCTTTCGTACCGTTCGAATTTCGTGGTCGTTCTCCCAATCTCCCGGTGGTTTTCGCGTATCCACACACTGAGTAACGATCGATGTCGCATGAAAGTGTTATGCGCAGATCGGCCGGGCTTGAGGCTAGAGGCGGACGGAGCGCGGGAGAAAGAAAGACGGAGAGCAGATTAATGCCCGCCCATCGTCGCGCTCCTCTTTCGGCCACCCTTTCCAGAGCGAGACCCCTCCATCCGAGAATCGCGGAGGCTCGTCGAATTTAAGCGGCAATTTCCAGCGGCGCGTCGAGATCGCCAAGTTCGCTTATCCAAATATCCACGAGACTCGAGTTTCCAGGCGCCGCTCGAATGTATTCTCACTGGCGCGGAATTTATACGCGGATCGGTTATGTTCCTGGAATCTATCGGGGTCGGCTTAATCCAGAGCGGAGCGTTTTTACCGGGAGGGGAGGACAAATTTGAGCAGCTGATTCTCAGCGAAATCGTGGGCTTCTGTGTTCCGAATATCGAAGCTTTCTGAGCTCGTTCGAATATTCTCGCCGCTCTGTTTGCGCGAGCTGTACGCGTGGCTTTTTTGTTGCTTAAATAGGTATTTTGTGATGAGCGAAGTCGATATTTTTGTTCGAGATTTTATGGTTTTCCTCGCGTTTTTTTTTACTCGATTTTGTTTGAATCTCGAACCGTGTGATCTATCGTCGAGTCCTGCTGTCGTCACATTCCGTTCGATGATGGATAAGTGGTGGATCATGACCATTTAAGATTCTCTTTGTTCGAGAACGAAAAGCATCGTTAGCTGATTTCACTTGGTTTACCACGCGCAATGATTTATCCATTTAATCATTGATCCGTAATTTACAACTTTTAAGAACAATGCCACGCGTACAACCGGATAATAACCTTCTCGAAAGATCGAGAAACTTACGATCCTCGTCCTACCAGTGTGAATTCGATCGAGGCCGATTATCTTTCGCAAAACGTTTTGTCAAAACGTTTCCTTTCCTCGACACGCTCGGAATATCCCGATAGTCAGGAAACGAGGACCTGGAACGTCTCGATGAATTTAGAGTCGCAGTCTCGCGAGTTACCACGGTGGCGAACCAAGGACCGCAAATTGCGTTTTATCGAAACCAGTTGGCCGTTAAATATCGAAATGGACGTCCAGCTCGGGCCAACGACTGGTTTCCCCCCGCGATCGGTGTTCAGATTAGATTGTCGTCCCGACTTATCACGGTGGAACGAGTCGTCTGCTCTTTTTTTTTTTTCCCTCGTTCCAAACCTACAAGTCGCTTTACCTGACATTTCTATTATCTGGAGGCACTTTTCGGTAGTGCCAATCGAAAGGCTGCACGCTGCGCCAGCCGCGAAAAGAGTCGTCGTGCAGGATTTTCAGGGCCGCCATGGAGGAGCGGATTTCTTCCTCCCGTTTGCTCCGTCGAAAGGTCGTTCGTACGCGACACGGCTCGTTAGTATGCGTGTCGAACGATCCCGCCAAGGGGCTCCTCTAGGCTTAGCACGCCGGCATTTCGTTGCATGACAATGTATGATGCATATGCGCATAGTTCACGAAGTTCTAGAAAAACTCACGCACGCACACGTGCACACACACACACGAACGCGCACACAAATACAGACACAGACACACACAGACACAGACATAGACACAGACACAGACATAGACACAGACACAGACACAGACACAGACACAGACACAGACACAGACACAGACACAGACACAGACACAGACACAGACACAGACACAGACACACGTACGATTCGCCTTCCTACTCGATCGACCAAAAGTTCGCATAGGACGCCTCGACTGGACGACGCACCGACGACTTTTCTCCCCCGATTCGACGAAACCGTTTTTCCCTCCCTCGGATTGGCATCCGCGCGGAAGTGCACTCGAAAGCGTGGAGTAGATTTTTCAAGCCGCGCAAAGCACCGAGGTCTTTGGCGGAAGTTAAAACCGCCAGGAAAAACTTCGTTTCGACTCGAAAGGAAATTTCGATCGACTCCTTCGGCCAAAAGTGCGAACTCGACTTCTAACGGACGATTCGAGCCATTCGAGTTTTATCATGTTTTCCCCCGAGAATAGAAAAGTCTATATAACCTTGCTTATTCGTCTAAAGCGAAAAGTCCTACAAGTCTAAAAATATTATATCGATCATAGCGAAATTTTGATGTGAAATCGTATTCGAGCGTAAATTCAACGCCGCGCTCTTTCGGATGGAAGAAGAATAGTCGGTATGAGTGGATTAATCCCGTGTCGATAGTGAGAGCAAAGAAGGTCGATAGTATGGCCCAAGTTAACCCTCGCTTAACGAGCTCATTGTCCTCCTCGGCTCCTTATCGTCCGGATTAATTCTTACCCTCGACACTTTCGCCAACGTGGAAGCAGATTGATCACCCGTCATGCCTGTTTCCTACCTTCGAATCTACGCCTCGATCGCCGGCTTTTCGAGGAAATTCGCGTTAGAACCGCGCGTACGTCCGAATGCCGATATTTATGCGACCCTGGAGCAACTCCTCGCCGCACTCTCGATATCTGTGCTTCACAGCTATCCGGGTTTTTCCCTTTTACACGGCTGCCGCCATTTATCCGCATTACAGCGCCGTATTTCTGGCGGAAGAGCTCCGAGAATATTAGTGGCGCGGTTATACGGGGTCTGGATGCGACCATCGTAGGATTGGAGGCTTCGAGATCAGCCAGGGATGCAGAAATTATTGCTCTCGGTCCACGCGTGACTTTTGTCCTTGCCGTTGGAAGCGAGAAGGAAAGAGTCGCGGTTGTGGATTAACCGTTTGAGTCCAAAGCAGCGCGATCGCGCTGTTGAGATTTTATATCGAGAAAAGGCAGCACATGTTTTTACCGAAGCAAGTACATCACATGGCTCCTTTGAATCGTATTTTTGGACATAAAATAAAACAAGCGTTATCGCGCTGCTCGGGTCTTTTTGCGCTCGTTTAGAGGAAGCGCGGTTGCGCTGTTTGGGATTCTTCGACAGGGTTTTTTCGATACCCCCTGGGACTCAAACGGTTAAATGTTCGAGGAGGTTCCAGGGTTGATTTTTTCGCGAAGCTGAGGAGTGCACTTTGGAGCATCAGAAGGTATATCGAGACTTTTACTTATCCGACTTCGCGTTTGTTCGGAGAGTCGTATCGAGAGTCTGTTCTCCGGACGAGTAGCATCCTTTATATTTTTACGGGGAGGGTTTGTTATGTATTTTGTGCCTTTTTTTTGTTCTCCTTAGGAGTTCTCGAGGGAGAATGTTTACTCGATGTGTTACTCGCACGTGACTGGGCCAAACGAGCATGATGTAAATTGCGGGGACGCAAGGCAGTTTGCGATGCGAATCGCAAGATACGCTTTTCCGTCGTTCCTGCGGAAATATTTGCATGATTCTTTCACACACGTACAGACACGCGTCGCGTGCACCGACGCACAGGCACAATCCACCCGAGTACACTATCGTTTTTCTCCTCCACTTGACTTTTCTGCATCTGCATACTTCTCTTTTCGTTCCCCCTTTTTGTTTTCCACACAATATTTTCACCCATGACGTTCGTGCTCGGCCCGAGGAACTCGAACAATCGGCGTCTCATTGTTAAATAAACTCGAAAGGGGGACGGTTTCCTTTTTCCCTACGAAATACCTGCTCTTTTACCTCGTGACCCAATTGGACTCTTCGAAACACACGTCTCCGTTCGATCATTCTTTCGTATATTACAACCCATCATTTCATCGATGCGATCGATTAAAATATTTAAATTAAATATTTATAGAAGCATTGTATTTTTTTTCCAAGTATTTCCAAGTACATTTATCGAGACGCGATATATAAATACGAGCCAAATTACATTCGCATCTCCATTGGCAATTAACCGCAATATTTAGTCGGAATATTTATCGAGACGCGATATCCAAATACGAGCCGAATTACGATAGCTCGGGGATCTGTTATCGAGGGAGAAAATTTCGATTGGATCAGCAAGGATGTATAAACAAGAGCGTCCTGGGTGGAAGTTTTTAGTCAGCACTGGTCATGGACCAGTCGCCAGGCAGCTTCCGGCCTGATGGAAAGTCTGCGAATTGTTCTCAGGGGTGGGTGTCTACATTTCGAGGGTGGAGGAGGGTTCGGTGGCCGAGCGTGCTGGACTCAGGCCAGGAGACACCATCTTAGAGGTGAACGGCACACCCTTCCGTGCGGTGACCCACGAGGAGGCACTCAAAGTGAGTAAAAACTTTTATCCATCGCCCATCGAAATCGCGAGCCTGGACCGTAAGAAATCACTCGGCCCAATGACTCTGCGCTTCCACGTTTCTGCCATTTGCGTCAAGGTTCATCCCTTGGCTAGTCTAGAAATAGAATAAGTTCCTTCGACATCATTCTCGATGGCAAAACGTTTCCATCGATCATCGTAGAATTAGATTCCTCCCTAAGAACATCCTCGTAATGAAATTAAAAGCTTGTGACGTGTATCCATACAATTTTATATATTGATAAACATTGTATTATATTATATGGATAATGTTTTGTGTCATAAATGTATAACCAGTCTCTCACGATAAGGCTTCTAGTTTCGGATAAAAAACCAGCGAAAGCAAAGTTATAAAGGATGCGCCATTTAAAAGTTTGTTTTTCAAAACGCTATAAAACGAGTCTACATCGATATTTAAAACAAAATTTTTTTTTACCGCGAAGGTTGGAGTCTCCGATTTAAGAAAAAAAAACTAAAACGATTTAGAGAAAGATCGTAGATTAAATTACAGATTTAAGAGCAAACAAACCAGTAGGTGGCCCACCCTGTACACCTATAAATATACTTCGTATTCCGCATAATTGCGTAGAATTCAAACGACGATTTTTCTCGCAAGACTGATGTCGAGCTTAAAAACAGTAATATTTTTATCGTAAACCGATTCAGGATTTGACGCGTTCCTCGCTCTTCAAGTGCTCGCGCTCCTAGGAAGATCAGTACCGCTGTTACATCGCATAATCGTCCATCGACGAGATGCGCAGCTCTCGATTCTCGATCAGCACGCACGGTGCACCCCTTTAATTTGTAATCCACCGACTGCAGCCGGTCCGATTAAAAGTCGACTCTAAATTGGCCCGTCAGGCGGCCGTCGATGTGCAATCGGCCGGATGCATTCGATATTTACGACTGACCTTAAAGGCAGCCAAGGCACCATCGATCCCCGGCCGGGCTCTCAACCAAATTAGAGGAGAGAGGAGAGAGGCGCCTCTTATCCTGGGCGAAAAACCCCCGCGGAAAATCTCTCGAGCACCCTTCGCGCGGAAACCAGGTGTTTCCTCGTTCGGCCTTTATTCCTCGGAGGCGCAGCTCGCCGCCTTTCATCGCGAAGACGAACCTCCGGCGCTCCTCGATATTTCCGCCGAATCTTACCGGCTCGAGAGCACTCGAGCCTCCCTCGTCGATATCCAACGTCGACAATGACCTAACGACATCGATAGCTCCTCGATTCCAACCAATTTTCCAGTTTCGAACAACTCCAAACCCGCGACCTCTCTCTCCCCTGGACCTCTCATAGATATCCCAGGAAACAACGATCTCCCCAGCTGGACTTCCTTTTCGAGAAGATCGATGAGATATACTCGATCCTCTGAATGGTGAGGATACTTAACTCCCACCTCGAGAATTCCAGTAGCTTGGGGTATCGATGATCTTAAACCTCGGGATTTTTCCAAAAGCACCCAGGAGGCACGTCAGTGTCGAGGGCTGGTCGTGCGCTGTTATCGTTGCTTCGAAAAATCGAGATCCCCGGCGCGTCTTTCGAACTCTCAGGGTCGAAGAAATGAGGGTGAACTACCATCGACGCGCGAGATGAAAAGAGTAATCTTTGTGTAAACGGTTCTGATGGGTAACTCTGGATCCGGTGGCTCGTCATACTCTCATAGTAGCTCGCGAGCCCCTAGACAAAAGGCCGTCGACAATGGGCCATCAGGGTATCGGACTGGCTGCTGAAGAGGCGCGGAGTCAGGTGAGGGCCAACGGGGGGAGGAGGGAGGTGGAGGAAAGGGGAGAAGTTGGATGTATGTTGGAAAGCGGTACGTGTGTCCGCGTGCTCCTCTTTTGCACCATTGGGGGAACGTCGAGGCAGGGGCGGGGATGAAAATGACATAAAGGTGAATTCCTGGAGGAAAGGGGGTGAGGAAGAAAAGGGGTAGGTCTCTGGGGCTGAATGGTAAATCGTTTGCGACATGCTCGCGAACTTCGCTCCACGCACTTCATTTCCCTTCGCTCTCTCCTTCGAGTTGTGTTTCATGGACTTCATCCCTGGCCACGTCGAACGATCTTAAAGTATTTACGTAAGTATTTCATTTCCCACTCGAATCGAGATTATTCGATGAATCCCAAGCATCGATTTTAAAACTAATTTTCTTATACAAAATTCCAAAAGAATATCACAAAACCGCTGTATTTTTCTTATATATATGTATGATAATATAACATATCCACGAACCGTGGATTCTTTCAAAATCGGTATCGCGCTACGTTTTCGAGGAAAAGCGCAGCGGTCCGAGATTTAATTAGCGTGCACGTTATCCGGACTGTATTCTCGTCGAGATTTCCCTCAAAAGGACCGACAAACGCTCCTCGAGAGGAAACACAGTTTTGCGAAGCAAAGGAAGGCGGCGCAGCCTTGACCCGGGTGTCGCCGGAAATTGGGGGTGCCGCGATTCCTGAGTGATCGCGATGGGTCAAATGGTTGACCCAGTTTGACAATCCGCGGATTAAGTTTCCGGTATGCTCTTCCTCTTTAGCCTGCGCTCGTTACTTTAATCAAGAGGAAGTTTTGCCGATTCAAGGCCCTCGATCGAGCTGTAATTTCCGGTTGCGATCGTCCTGCGGCTATAAACCTGCCATTACTCGATGTATGCAGCCCCGCGATCACGGTTATTATTCGCAACACCTTACATTACACGTTTATAAGCGTACTTCCCTGTAAGCCGCTTTTTATCAAACATCATCGCACGATACCGCGTATTGCGCATAAAGTGTAACACAAAGCGTACGTAAGTCGCTACTCCGCTCCCCATTCTTCTTCTACTCGGCTTTATTCTTAATGTTTGTTCAGAAAACGCAAAGTAGACTCACTCATCTTTTATTATAGCGTGTTTCTTTTTTTTTTAAATTCGTATAGTACACGATCTTAAGAAAAACGTGGAAATTATAATATCCGTATACTCTTATCCGTCGTTTTACACGTCGCGATAGAGTCTCACGGGTGATCTCAAAAGGTTGAAAAACCAAAACGCAAAACCTGATTTAAAGAAAAATAAAAAAAACACACGACTATGGTCATAGCCAGCGCCTATTCGCACACTTCCAATAATCCTCCATCCGGCCTCGTCGAGTGCTGTCAACAAAAAATTGACGAAAAAAACATAATTATAGTCATACAGAGCAGCTATTCGCACACTTTCAATAATCCTCCATCTCGTGGAGCGTCGATAAAAAAAAAAAAAAAACGGAATAATAAAAGCCACGGCGCTCCTTCTTTTTTCGAGCGTCGCAGGATATCGCCGGGCCACATTTCGAGATCGAATCCACGCGCGCCTCCTTCGGGCCGTCTGGCATCGATCGGGCATAAACGCCGGAACGGGCTGGCAGATTAAATTGCACGGCCGTCGTAAAGAGTAACGGTGGCGGCGGCTCGTTATTTCGTAATGGCCCGTAGCCCCGCGAGCGGATGGGGCCTTCGCAAACAAGCGGACGGCCGACGAGCACGAAGGTCCGACCGGGGAACAGCATCCACCGATCCCGTTTTTTCTTCCTCCACCCCCTGGAATTCGCCAACGCCCAGTCCTCGAGGCGCCAGGCGTCTCGGCGCCCTCCGCGGATCCCCCCTCCTTCGTCAGGCCCTGGCCTACGAGATTTCTGTTATTGCGATGGAAAGCGGAGATTTGGTTCTTGGAGGAGAAGGCAACTGATTTTTTTCTTAGAGGACAAGAAAATTGGTTTCATTGTATATACGTATGCGGTAGCTCTGGAGGTTTGTCATCAAACTTAAAGCAATGGCTACTAGGTAGAATAAAAATGTACAATTTGTAATTATAAACCTGTGTTTTATATCAAATTAGTTATTGCATGGATTTTTTTCCACGAATTGTGTTGTGTATATTTTTTAAGGTTCGTACTTTTGGACTAAGTCGATTCTTGGGAATTGACGGTGATTGAAACTGAAATATATTTCGTGGCTCCACTCGAGGTTTCCACCGCGTAACACGCGTTGTATCGAGAGAAGTAGAGGGTGGGTGTCGAAGTCAACGGCGAAAATCGGGTGAAAATATCCAGCGGGTGCCGCTAAGTCTGTCGAGAGTAGATCGATCCATGATCGCTTACCACCCTTGTCAGACGAGGGTGCGTGTTTGCCCATTACGCCGCTGGAGTTCTTAATGGCTCGCCCCCTTTGTTTTCTCACCTTTACGCGTGTACAACCTCTTGTTTGTCGGCTTAATCTTCGGCCCTGGCAGTTAAGCCTAGGAGCTACCGTTTAAGGTACCTCTTAAGCAACCCTTTAAGCTGGTCTCCGGAAGAAGATTGCGCTGTGCGATCGATCGAAGAAAATTAAGGCACGTCAAAAGTTCATTTTAATTCTACCAGCGATATCGTATATAGCATCTAAAAACGGAGTTGACGAAGAGGATTATCGAGAAACGTATATTCCCGGGAAAATATGATTTCTCATGGATCTCGCGCCGGATATAAATATCAGGATTACGATTCTCTCCCTTTCGCGACATCCTAGAATCTCGAATTTACAGACGCGAGCTCGAAATAATCGCGCGGAGCCACGCGCGGTAGCGAAGGTTGTATAAGAAGCAATTTACTTCTCTTCCTCTTACCTCCATGGAAAGACGCTTGACCCAGAAAGATTCTCGGAGATCGGAAAAGTGTCTGGTAAATTTGAGCCGCCATAAAAGTCGGATGCATCTATAAAGTTTCGCGTGGCGCGCCGGGAGGAATTGGAAATGGCGCGCTAATGCGCGGTGCATTTTCAATTCCAGGAATGCAGGCATTACAGGGATGGCGACAAAGGGATCGTCGAACAATGCCCAAAATACCACGTCCTAAAGTTTTATCACGAGCGGTGCACGTGCTCCCAGGTTTTTTTCTTATAAATATTCATCCCCCACTTTTTCATTAGCTTTGCATTCATCTCCTTTCTTTGCTTATTGCTTTTTTTTTGTGACCTTTTTATTAATACATTTCCGACGGAATATCGGGGATGCGATGTCGCGTGACTGGTTATTACAAGCAGTCGCGCACCTGTTTCTAGATGTTTCTATATTACTATCCAGCTGTACCTATATCCGTAACCCCGTGGTTCATTTCATTTCCTTCACGTGCCCTCTTACATCTTCTAAAATATCGTGCCATAAACTTTTATTACGAGTCTGTATACATTTGCCTCCACACTTTTACGTATTACCCTCTCGCCGTACCTCTGTTCCATCTCTATTCCATTACCAACTTCTACATACTCTCTGTTATCCTATTTTTCTTTCCGCTCTCCTCGTCGTTTTCACACCTCGACACGCCTTCGTCGCGCTCCCCGTCGACTTATCGATTTATCGACTACGCGATTTAAGAGTAATAATGGGCGAGCAACTTTGCTTCCGTTAGAACGCCGAAATTCGAGGCTCGATCGTAAAAAATTGATTATACATTTATCATCCAAAGTATTGGCTAGTACTTTCTTCCATATTCTTGGCAACGTGCGAATCTCGGGGTTGAAAAAAAAAACACACCACTTACGATTAAAGCCAACTATAGGAAAACTGCGTTCGACGTGTATACACGTCAGTCCTAAAATTTCCTTGTATACTCATAGTTTAAAATAAAAAATGATCATTTACCGCAAGAACTCCAGTTAACCAGTTAACCGGTTAATATCTTCGATCCAAAAATGCTCGTACCAATCGATGATATTGCATAATCCATCCTAGAAGGTGTCGTATACTCGATCGCGTTTGGAGGATGGCTCGTGGATTCGGCGTTAATAACTCGACGCATGTATCGTCGATGTTTACCGAGCCTAACCCCCTTTTCCAACCCCTCCAACCGCCCAGGCGGGGCGGCCAATTTATTCTCAGCCCTCTTATCTCCATCTTGCGGCGGTACTTGACCCAGAAAGATCGCGGGGAATCACGAAAGTGACCGGGCTGATATCCGTCGGATGGCTCCATAATTTTCGGACGACCACCAGGTCCGCGGAAGGACGATAAGGGGTTGGAATCGAAGGGAGGAGCGAGGGGAACTCGCGGAGACGGCGAGGCGGACACGCGAGCTTTCCCCCTTACAGCGGATCAAAGAAGCATCGACTGGTACTTCCCCCAAATATCATCATACGTGATACATATTACATTGAGACAAAATATATCCTTCAATGATTCGTAATATTGCGTATTATTTACAAAGGTGGTATATCGAGTTCGTGGAAGTTATTAAAGGAATGCGAACTTTCCTCCCCAAAGAAGCAGTGGGATATTCACTTCTGTAATCGTACGCCGACGGTTCTCTATTTCTATTTCGATTTCTATTCTCTACTTCTATTTCTCACTTTCCGACTCTCTGGAGCAGTGCAACTTTAGATAACATGCTAATACATCGACATTTTGGCAAATAATTTGACTCCTTTACAAAATCCTGGAAAAAAAAAACACGGATAAAAATATTCCGCAAAATACCAATGTACCAATACTCCTTCAATCCACTCTACCATGATGGATCAGCCTAATGATCGATATATCCGACGCCAAAAAAAAAAAAAAAAAACGGAGAACTTCGATGGATGAAGATTCGATGGCAAAATACGGGTGTGTCGATACTCGTTCGATCCACTGTACGCGGAGACACCGGATATAGTCGGGGCGGGAGGCGATAACGAGAGTTTCGTCCGAGTTGACCCGTTCCAGGCGCTCCTCCGATTCCGGCCACCGCTCATGAATTATTTATTTCATTGGCCGAGAAAGACGGACGGCGGCCAGGCGAAATTACCGGAGATGTTTGGCCTATAACTCTCCAAGGCAGATACGAAGGGCCCCTTTTTCACCCTCCGATTTATGGCCGAGCTTTTTCGCCTCCTATCGGTCCGCTCGTCTTCGCCCCTGCGACGCCACTTTTTCACCCTGCTGTTCTTCCTCCTCCTCTTCTTCTTATTCCTCTTGTTCCTCTTATCCTTCTTACTCGCCTTCTTCCTCCTCTTTTTCCAACAAGGAGGCGTCCTTCCACGCGCGATCGCCGGATTCGAACAGCAGCCACGAGCCGCTTCCTAATGCTCTTGGCGCATTGTCGGAAATTGAAAGAGCCTTTGCCAGCCGATTGTCAGTACTTGGTCGTGAGAGGATCATTGAATTCTCATCGAAGCCGCAAACCTGATCCGTATCGATCCGCAGCGCCCTTTATGCGGTTTAGAGTGGAACAATGATTTGTAGTTTTTCCATGTCGCGGATGGTTACGAAGCGTGTGCGATTCGAATCGTATTTCTTTCTCGACGCGCGTACCTTTCGAGGCTCTCCACAATCCACGCGTCATTTAGGCCATCCTCCAAACGCGATTGAGTATACGACGTTTATCTTGAAGGATGGATCGCGAAATATTATCGATCGCTACGAGCATTTTTCTATCGAGGATATTAATAGGCGTGCAACTTTGCTCACTCCGTTTTCCTATGGTTGGCTCAGCCGTAAGCAGTGTGTTTTTTTTCCAATGCATGATTCGCGCGTTGCCAAGAATATGGAAGAGAGTACTGGCCAATGCTTTGGATGATGAATTTTGACAGTGGGGGCGAGCCTTTGTCGAGAAATTCGGAATATCGTCCTCGCATTTTATCGGAGGGTTAGCTCGGCCTAATGGCGAATATCCGGGCGGCGATGAGCCGGCGTTTATTTCGCGATTATCCGAGTCTCCAGTCTCGGTCGATATCGTTTCGCGTTCTTCGTTTAACGACTCGACACTGCTTCGTCCACTTCTCGCAACATCCGTCCGCGGTAATCGCGGATTTTTAGCCCGCACAGTGCTGAAAACTCCGATTCTGACTTGACAAGAGCAAAACTCGGCACGAAATTATATCCTCGATAAACTTAAACTCGGTGCTGTATCCACGGATCAGACGTTTACCTCTACAGACGTAAACTTTCCTCGAGAGACAGAAAAAACCGAGTGGAGGAAGTGGAATTTAATAAACGGTTTAATATCATTGGATTTGCCGAGTCTGGTTAAAGTTCTCGTTCCCCGTTGCTTAATGCCATTTAAGTCGCCTCACGAAGTATACTTCGGATTTCCTACCTACTGGCGCTCTTCCTTTCGAGTTGCGAGCGGCATATTTTTCTTTCCACTCCTTTTTTTTCCAAATTAATTTTCAGCATCAACTTCCAAGCTTACTTAGCCTGGGCTCTACTATAGGGTGGGCGATCTACTGGTTTGTTTTTAAATTATAGGATATGGCAACACTGGTATGACCGATTTGCTTGAAATTTGAACAGCTGGTCCGCCTTTTCATTCTTAAATCGGAAACTTCAACCTTCGCGATAAAAAAAAATTTTGTTTTAAATATCTATGTAGGCTCATTTTATAGCATTTTTAAAAACAAAGTTTCAAATGGCCCACTCTTTATTTAAAGTAGACTTCGAACCATCAGAGCTGCAGTCTACGTATCTCGCGCCTTATCGTTCCACCAGAGCCTTATTTTGCTCTCAAAACTCCGTGGAGCTTTGATCCCACACTCGTGGACAGTTGCTATGTCCCTCCAAGCCACGGATGATAGGGCTGAAACACTGGGATAATTCTCGATGGTCCTCGTCCAGGGAGAAAGCTTCCAGATTCGAAGGAGAGGCACGTAGATGGGATGCAGCTGCAGAGAGAATCGCATCTTAGCAACGTCGCGGGCCAGAGGCCGGGAATCCTAAGGACGTGATCCGGGCTGGGTCAAGGATAGGCAGGATGTGACGTCACGGCCGGCCAGGAGATCGATATCCTAGCTGCCGAGTGGCGTCACCGCCAAACGCACTGTCTGCTTCTTGCCCACCACGCGTGCCCCTATTTTTCGCATCGCTTTTGCCAGGCTAAAATAATCAATATCGAGCCTCGCGGCTTTGCTTCGACACGCAACTCCTCTGCGGTCTTTTTCACGTTCCCCACTGGGAGGAATTAAGAACCTCCGAGTCCCTCTCTGGCTGCCAAAAGTTTGTTCGAAGGCTTACGAAGGCAAAGCGACACCTGGCTATCCCTTCCAATTTTTCTCTTACCCCCCTTTTGCACCTCCTCTTCGAGATATCGTACGATCATCCTGATTCTCCATTCCTTGGATATATTCACGTGGATTTATTTTTTTTTCTCCCTCACGATTGAATCGTGCGTATATAATGTCGAGCATTAAAGCTGGGGAATTGGCAGGCAACTGTGAAAATGTCGGTCCTCCCCTTAGGATAGAGACTTTTATCTTCGATTCGCAGGTCGCGGAGAGGCTACCGGTAACAAAGGGCGCGGTTCAATAAGGCGGATAGTAATGACTGTAGACGCCGGAAACGAGGAGATCGAGGAAAGCTGAGAGGAATACAGTTCTCGGTTTTTCATCGTAATTCTATAAAAAGAGGAGAGAAAGGAGAGAATAGTTCCATCAGGACCATGGTCCTTCTTCATTCTCCACTGAAATATCGGGTCTTTTTCGAGACTACGCGCACCAGTCGCTATATTCCAAAGTTGTTTTGGAAGAAATCTTACGCGAGGAGCGAATCCTCTCGGTTCAATGGCTCGACGGCCGAACAATCCATCGCCAGATCGTAGGCTGAATGTCGTCTCTTGGTCGGAATATAAAGTACATTCTTCCAGCTTACTTGGGCGCGACACAAAGGAGGAACGGGAGTTCATCAAGAGCCTTTATGCCTCACACTCAGCCCTGCCCGCGTTCATTATCATATAAACGAATATAGGGGGTCATCGTAAATAGACGAGCGAGGGAATCGCTAAGAAAGACTTTAATCGCTTTTCCCGGACTACGCGAAAATCACTTCGAGGCGCGTCAAAGTTTTATGAAGGACGAATTCAAAAGCGCGTACGCGCATTTTGCACTTTGAAGAGTTTTAATAATGTTCATACGGCTGAGCTCGAGGTCTTTGGAATTTCCGAGCGAATTTCGTTAGGGGAAGATTATTTTTCATTGTGCGGAGATACGCGCTTTTTAGCGATATCCGTGCGTTATGATTATCTTGTTGCTCTTACTCTCCGCTCTGGACACTGATTGCGTTGGTAATTCGGTCGGGCTTTCGAGAGCAAAACAATATACGGTATATTTCTACCTCGTAAAATCCGCGCTGATACCTCGTGCGTTTGAAGAGGATATACGCTTCTATCCTCCGTACTTCGTAAATGACTTTCCATTAACGCACATCCCTCTAGTTCTCTAAAATACATCATTCGCACAGGATCGTGTGCTGATTTCTTGTAAAAAGGGATAACGCAGAGATGCACTACGTTTATAGAACGAGTCATTGCGCGTGGAATAATGATACTATTGCAAATCAGCAGCTCGTTTATTCAATAGTATTGTATACACGTGATACGTACACTGTAGTTGAGGTACCTTCAATCTACCCTAAACAGCAGCTCCCAGTCCACATGGCCTTAGTGGTCGGTGTCGAAAATTAATTAAAGAAAAAAAAGAAAAAAAAATCCAAAACTACTTCCCTTTTTTACAAATATCTTTTTTAGTATTTTTTATTTTTTTTCCATTTTTTTAATCAGAAATTTATATTTATTTTAGTTCATTTCCGACACCGACCTAAGGTCATTTAGCCTAAGCCCTATTTAAAGTACCTTCAGATCCACCAAAACTAAGATATACACGTCGCTTAAAAAAACCATCATCGATGGACGTGCTTCAAAACCCAATCTTTCACGCGGAAGTCCCAATGTCCATTCGTTGCTCTCATTGTTTCGTTACTGGATGACAACCCCTATCAATATTCCGTCGACAGATGCTGAAGTCCTGCAGGACCCTGAGCATGACTGTGCGGGGCCCCGCCTTGGACCCGCGCTGCAGGGGCGGCCACCCCGTGTGGTCGTCCTCGGGGCGGCAGCAGTCCTGCAGCTGGATGGACCGCCAAGGCCGCCCTGCCTCGCCGCCACCGCTTTACCCGCCTCGCGACGCTCGCTACGGCCCCAGGACGAGGAAGGTTGAGCTCTGCATCGAGCCCGGCCAATCCCTCGGCCTGATGATCAGGGGTGGCCTCGAATACGGCCTTGGGATCTACGTCACTGGCGTCGACAAGGACAGCGTCGCCGACAGAGCTGGACTTCTGGTGAGGATCTTGGCCAGCAGTTGAGAAAATGGATTGGGAATTGGTGTTCGATGGTTTTACGTACGATTTTAGGAGATTTGATGTTTTTACGGAATTTTAAACGATTTTACTCGAGCGATTTTACGATGTTACGTATTTTAGAGATTTTATAAAGGACATACTTGTTTTGCGCAATATTTTTGTGCTTATCGTAGTGTTTTGTGAGGAATTGAGTGGGATGTTGTTTTTCTTTTGCGATGTTGGTTCTGTTTGTGTATGTATATATTGAGGAGTGGGTAGTACTGGAGCGGGATTATAATGCATTTCCAAAGTGGGCCACGAGATGATTTGGGTTGGCCAACCCTGATCTTATCCTTAGCCCTAGATTACCATACTTCGCTGGGAGTTGCATTATTACGAAACTTCCGCGAAGTTCACTATTCGAGACCTTGCGCAACTTGGGGGAATAGTTTTATTGATTTCTTAAGACACATTTTTGGAAACCCCGCGCTTTGGAAATGAAAGCATAACCGATACGATTAATGCGCACGGGAGGAACATTAATATTTTTAATCAATTTGGGTTGTGAGATCGTACGCTTTACGACACATATCGTGATCCAGGATCAACGAAATAAACTTCGAGCTTAATCATAATATATTAAAGAGTAGTAACGATATATTTCTGAAACGATGCTTGGATTCACTTGGGCCCTGAATTATATTACTTCCTCTCCCTTTCTTTTTTCTTATAGAACTAAAGTCTTAAGCTAGTCTCGAGTTTTATTCTCTAAACGTGGAAAATATACGCGTCCAGAGGTCCTAAGAATTTAACTCGACACCGCAGGTAGGCGACCAGATCATCGAGGTGAACGGACAGAGTTTCGAGGAGGCAACGCACGACGAGGCGGTTCAGATCCTGAAAACGAATAAGAGGATGACCCTCCTGATCCGTGACGTGGGCAAAGTGCCTCACTCCTGCACCACCAGCCAGCCCATCGTCATGCCGAGCTCGAGGTATCCGGAACACGATCCACTCCTTCTCGAAAGCCCTGGGAATCACCGACCGCCCAGTCCGGCGTAAGAATAACTTTTCATCGCAACATAAATTCCTTATCGTCAACAAAGTTCACATTTAAAATCCACACCCCTTTCAATAGACCCTTCCAATTGCATTCCCTCCTCCAACATCGAATCTCATTAGAAAAATCGTACGCTTCTAATTTTATTCTGTTCTCGCGATAAAAATCCTTGTAAAACAGCGGAGATACTCTTTTACGATCGCCAAGACTCGGGTTCTCGACGTAAGGCCAAAGTTCACGCGAAACAGGGTACAGTGTTCATCCGATAATCGCAGTTTACATTATACACGTTTAGCGTAGCGAACTCCGTGGCATGGCGCGCATACATTAAGGGCGGACTTGGCAAAATATAAACGTTCCTCCAAGTTATACCACGTGCCAATCGCGGTTACCGCTTAGAGTGCTCGACTCTCCTCGTTTTTCATACCGAGTTTACGTAGGACAGGCGTGGCTAGACGTAGGTTGGAGTCATTGACACTAGAACTACCGGTCACTTTAGGTGCATATTCAGAACGCAACTAATTATTATAAATATATAAATCAATGAACATAAATTAATTTTAAAAAAAGGAGCGGGAAGCAAATTTCATTAAACCAATATAACGATGTAAATATCGCATAAAAATCATGAAAAGTTTCAGAAACTGCATCGACACGATAAAGTGTATTGATTTTTGAAAAGAATGATCGACCGGTCATTCGGTAGTTCCAGTGTTAGCAATCATAAATAGGACATCGCTCATAATCATAGACGCAACTCGTAAATATGGAGCCGTGGTAGAGAATAGGGATAAATGTGGACTAATCGAATGTGATCGATCAGTATCGCCAACGATTGGCGGCACCGCGGTGGCGTCCACACGGTCTCCGCGGCCACCGCCGCGATGGTGGAGGAGAAGGCGAGGGTGGTGCTGGCCAGGAGCGAAAGGGCCGCGCTCTCTCAGCTCCTCGCGGACTACAGGACGCGGAGACTGACGGTCGAGGAGCTGGTGGTCAGCCTGGGGGACCTGCTGAACACGCACGAGAAGCTGACGCTGCTTACGGAGCTCAGGGAACTCGTCGATAGCAAGGACAGGGCGGCCTTCGACGATCTCGTTTATAGGCCTCGAGTGGCCATGGCTAGGGTAAGGCGTTTCTGGGAATTCAAATCGAGACCTTAAGAACGTGAGGATATTTTTTAATGGACTTGTTAATGGATTTCGCGCGTCGCCCTAAATGACCGGTCACAAGGGTTACGAAGTGTTTGATTATCGAGTGTTCGTTGACCGATTAATTCCCTACTGGAAATGCAGTTCGGCCTGACTGGCGGCTAATTGGTCGATGGTAAATGTTTAAACTAATTCGCGAATGGTGTAAAGGAGTCTCGTGTGTTTTGGTTCGATTCGATTTCCAGTCCTACTTTTAACTCTCGAGGTCTGGTGGTTCGGAAGCCACCTTGAACGGTGGGTCCTAGGTTAAATGACCTTAGCAGTCGGTGGCGAAATATGAATCGAAAAAAAAAAAAAGACACTCGACGTTGAGCCATCGTCGTAGGATCGTTGTGTGTCATCGTCGCGTTGGACGGAAGGGATTTCTCTAAGACAACCTTCTCCTATTTCAGAGAAAAGGTGATCGTGCCCACTCGGATCTGATAGTGACGCCCTCTCTTCATGACCTTCCGGTAAGTTCAACCCTCGTTCATCACGATGTATTCACGTATGTCTTGGGCCACGCGGACACCGACGTAATTATACCACACACTCACACGTATTTTTATCTCTACCTCATCTCTCTTCGAATATGTATAGAGGAACTGTCCTTCTCTTTCTCACCCTGTATCGTTCTGTCTCTCTATCTCTCGCCCTCTCTCTCTTACTCTCTCACTCTCACTTTCTCCCTCTTTCTTTCTCTTTCCCCTCTCCATGTACCTCATTGCAATCGTTGGACCCGTAATTCCATCTCGACTCTTCCGTCGAACTTGCGGTAATTCTCTTCGATGAGTGCCTTCGAAGGATCCCTTCGAGGATGGAGGATCGAAGGGGTTCCACGCTCGGAAAAATACCCTGCGTTACCCGTACCCCCAGCAACGAGAAACATTCACGAAGTGTCTATGCTTTCAAAATTCAAACCAGTCTCAAAGTCTCGCTCCTCTTATCTCGAGTCAAATTCTGGGTCATCTTAGTTTTTTTACAAAAAAAATAATTTCAGTAGTAACAAAAGGAATCCGCTTTCGTTCGAAAGAGTCCCACATATTCCTTATTCGTATCAAATTTACATCGATACACGTGGGAAGGAGAGAAAGAGAGAGAATTTGAGAGCTTCAAACCAAGTGTTTACGCGCATCCCTCGATGCGCCAGGTTATAAACTTTGATATAACCTCGAGTACAGCTCGAATTTAGGATCACAGAGATTCGAGCTCGAGCCATCGTCGATCAAAGATCACCCATCCTCCCCGATATCCTCCCTCTGACATACTCTTCGATCATGCGACACTTTGAGGCAGTTTCTCGTAAATCCACCCCAATCAGAGGATTGACATTCCCTCTCCTGGGGAGGAAAGAATCGTTGGGCCGAAGGAGAGACACTCAGCGTCGATTGGAGAGGTGCGAGAAGGCGACGAGAACGTCGTCCACGAGGAGGAACCGTCCAGGTTCTGGATCCAGGGGAGACAAGGGGAACCGCTCGATAGGAGGAACTTTTATGGATAACGAGAGATCCTCGTTGCCGCGATCTCTCTTTTCTTTTCTTTTTTTATTCTCTCTTAAGTGCCCGCTGGCACCGCCTCGCGAATGAAGCATGAATCGAGGAAACCTCCCCGCAAATCCTTTCCTCCGACGATGTCGCTCTCTCTCCCTCTCTCTCTCTCTCTCTCTCTCTCTCCCTCTCACTATGTCTCTATATCTCTATCTCTCTCTCTTTCTCTCTCTCTCTCTCTTCGCTTCTCCTATTGTACTCTTCTTCTCTACCGCTTGCCACCGTCGCCGCCGCCGCCTTTTCTTTATTATCAGCTTCTTCGCCATTAGCGTGCTCGGCTTTCAACGGTCTATCGCGCTTGGTCGCCCTTTCGGAACCCGGGTTGCACTGGTATCCCGATACCAGGGGGACGGATGAACGACGAGCATGCGAAAGTATCGAGAGCGAATAACGGGGATGAGAGCCTGGGAGGAGTGAAAAGTAACGAGCACGATCGTCGAGAGCGATCGACGACAATCGGGATTTGGCCGGATCGTATTTCGCGGGGGATCCAACAGCGGTTGCACGTATCGTTTATTATCACGAGGTAGCTGAGCACGAAGGCCCGCTTTTGCTACACGACACGGCTGCGCTTCTCTTCCCGGCCTGTCCGGATGTCCGGTGTGCTAGTTGCCTGCTCTTTATTAGAGGAAGAAGTAGAACGTTGCCGCCCGCTAGAGGAACGTCTTCCTTTCGCTTTCCTTAACTCGCTATATCACATCGGGGGAGAACAGTACATACGTGACTTTCCGAACGAGTTCGCCTGAGCTTTGCTGGATTTCTGTTTCGCGCTGTTTCATAACGACGATCGAGTGTGCGATCCCCTTGGGGGTTTCGGGGAGTCCGAAGGAAGGAGGTAGAGCACGCTGGATGATGATTGGGTTGTAGCGTATGAAGTGTTGGTAAAAGTGTGGATCGAGATTGTCGGCCGAAATGGAAGTAAATAATGGCGCTTACTGCAGGCTGCGCTTGTCACTTTCGAGAGCTTTGGGAAGGGCAAGAGTCGACCGAATTCTTTCGCTATTTCCTTGCTGAACTTCTTCCTCCGCTGGCTACGACGTACTTTATTATCGAGCTCGAGATCTGCGGACTAAAATTTGATTTTTTTGTCACTCTATTTTTATCGAAAGGAATATTAATGTTTTGGAACCTTTCCCTGGCTCTAGAGCCGAGAGTACATTTATAAAGAACACTGGCACGTATTCCTGCGGTTGTTGCGATTTAAATAAAAATTAAGTCTTCGAGCTGTGTCTCCATTAGATCCAAAACTGAGACTGATAATAAAAGAGGAATTGATATTCTTTAAATCGTTACGCATCTTATCGATGTGCGTTAAGAATAATCTAATTCCTAGGGAAGAAGGAAGTGTAAAGGACAAAAGCGACCGCTTCACGCGTTACAACCCAATATCTTCGCGCGCTTACGCCGCGAAGTTGCGCTCGACTTTTCGCTCTGTCTCCCACGAGTTGGGACAAAGACCAGGGGAACGAGCTCTTTCTCGAGGCGAGGGTAAAGTTCCTGCGCAGCGCGCAGGAAGGGGGAGAGAGTTGCCCCCCGAGAAATTCGGTCGCACACTCGCTCGAAGGACGCTGAGAGTAGTTTCTCTTTTTTTTTTCTCTCAAGATCGGCCTAATCGCATCTCGCGCGTCACTTTCGTTATCCAGGGCTGAAAAGTTTTTTCAAAGCTTCCGAAGCTTTTGTCGCGAGGTTTGGTTCCTTGTTCTGCTCGCGAATACCGGGAAGTGAAAGAGATCCGCAAAGATCCTGCCGGCCTCACCCAAAGCTCGGGCAAGCTCGCTTATGGCCGATTTCGCAGTCAACGAGTTTAAACGACCGCCACCCACGTTTTTCTTCCACCGGGATAATTACGAGGATCCCTCGGAAGTAGCCTGTCCTCACGAGGGGCTTCGTCGAAACGAATTATTATTTATTTTGTCTTACATCTTTAGCAGGTATAACACGCGCGTAATAATCCACGAACATATACGAACCTTAATTAGCGTTTAAATCGTGAGTTTATCCATAATGCGAACACTCAAATGTGTATATATATATATATATAAAATGTGTGTGTATATATATATATATATGGTTGAGCTAGAAAATATACTTTGATTAACATACAAGTACGGAAAGACATTTGTCGATTATTAAATCCCTATTCGCGCGAACTATAAAATAATAAAGTACAAGCCGGCATTTTGGAAATAAATTTCCTCCGCATCGCGAGTAAATCGCTGTCCAATTTTCGAGTCGCGTCCCCGAGCTTCGAGATCGATTTGGAACAGGGCAATTGGACAGGTTCCACTTTAAATCCCTCGAACCGAGCCTCGCGATTCTTGGATGCAATGGGAGCGTCGCAGGGCCTTCGTAAATCAGACGTCACTATCGCGGAGACAAATGTTGCCGACAGACCGACGCATCGCTCGTCGAACGACGATAGATTATCCCCACATTGGCATATCGATCGCGGGTCTCCAACTAATTAACCCTAACGATATCCAGCGGATAAACGAAGATACGAGCTGCGCCGATAAATCTCCACGGTCGATTTCATTAAATCGTCTATAATTAAACGCAATTACGCGCGATCTCTAAGAATCCTCGATAATTATACACAATCTATGCGTTTAAAGATCACGGATCGGGTTCATAGCCTCGGTAATCTCACCCAGAGAATATTTCCTCGTATTCAATTCGAGCTAAGAACCAACGGTTAGCTGTCGAGCGTAGCGCCATCTACGAAGCTCGGCATCTCGATATTTCTACATCGATCTACCAATTCAAATATGAACATTAATTCAAAATCCATCGACGTACGTTATAAATCAGTACTGGCCAATCTAAATCGATCAATCCTATTATACGATAAAAACCCCGAGATCTTCCATTAAGAATGAACTAAATAACCCATCACCTCCGGTTCTTCTATACGATATGTATACCGTAGCTGTAGTGTCTCTGAACCCCCCTTAAACAGTACCTTCCAAACGAAATGACCTTAGTAATCAGTGGCTTAATAAATAAATCAAAGAAGGAAAGAACACTCTTATACCATCACCTCTGGAGAATCTTCCATGTGAAACCTACACCGTAGCTCTGGTGCTTCGAAACTCACCATAAACAGTACGTCATAACCTAAACGACCTTAGTGGTTATTATCGAGAACGAACTAAAAAAAAAGTAAAACCAAATAAACCAGACACCAAGGTCCAAGCGCCAAGGCGACTCGCGATTCTCGTGGAAGAAAAACGCGCGTCGGTGGTTGAGCGAGATCCTGAGAGAGTTCCTCGTTGGCCGACGAAATCTGCCTTTAAGTGGCAATGCAATGGCGAAACGGCATGACAGGATCTGGTGATTTCCCGCAGAGGGGTGTGCCCGGTGGTTGTTGCCGTCCGGGACGACTGGTGGACGTCGAGGGAGATCCCCTAGGAGTGACAGGACCCCTCCTGCCGCGGGATAGCCAAGAGTATAGGTCGCCCAGCGAGGACAGCGGTCTCGGGGCCGACATGCCCAGGACCAGGTCGAGGAGAGAGATCATAATAACGAATATTTCCTCACCTCCCTCGGAATGCCCTCGAACGGTCCCTCTCGATTTTCGAGAAACCCTCGTTACGCTCTCCCTGCAAAGGGGGAAACCAGCCCGCATCGTTGGCGGCCATTCGCGCGCTCTCCCTCCGGGCTATGGCCATGGCGACGTACTTAACCAGTTAACAGTGGCGACCTCTTTTCAGAGCCTCGCGAAAAGCAGGCGGTGACGAGTATACCCTCGTCGATCGCGGAGTAAGCGGCGCCGTTGAAGTGTTGGATCGAAAAGGCGGTTTTCTTTCGGGGAATTGGGGATTTTATTCTTAATCTTTGGTTATTCACTTGGTTCCTTTGTTCTCGGCTCGCGGAGGGTTAATGGATGTCGGGATGGGTATCGTGGGGTGCGCAGAAGTGGTCTGCGCAGGCCTCTGTAGGAAGATATGTAACATCTGTTTTTCTTATCTATTTAATATAAATATATAAATATGGAAACTGGTTGGGGGCGGCGTGTTTTCTAGAGACTTTGTGTTTCGCGAAATAGAGAAAATCGGGTGGTACTATGGTTTATGTTTATGATTATTTAATCGAATATACTTACCGCGTACTAAATATGGTAAATATAAATGAATATATAAATTCATCGAAATGGATAGTTTACTTTGGGACGCGCCGTGTTGCTTAGAGGGGAAAAATGGAGGAATTGGTTTCTGCGCGTTATATCTCAGGATGATGCGATAAAGTTCCAGTCGAGTCTATGGAGAATCATAATAGCCAATATTATAACGACACAGGCGATTACCTCGTTTGATCTCGACTATTAAAACTTTATCTTCCGGTTAATCGAAGAGGCGATTTTACTGGCAATTAAATTCCGAGACAGAATGGCCCCCGATGCGGAATACGTTCGCCTAACAATCGGGTTTCGAGGAAGTACGAGTTGGACGTTCAAGTGTGTTTCCGGATTAAAGCAGACAGCAGGTAGCAATCCTACTTGAAGTAATTCGATTCCCCGTGGAGATTTGGTCGACAAGGAGAAAGGAGTTTGGTTTGACACGCGTAATTGCTGCAGGGAAGACGAACCGAATTTCCTCCGCGTCTGATGTCTATCGTGGCGTACAAACAATAGTAACGACACGTAACGCAATTAAGCCTGTCGATCATTTTCACGGAAACACTATCGCGATAGTATCTCGACATACGCGCTGCTTTCCATTGGTTCCAAGGTAATTCCACCTTTAGAACCGACAATGTCTCAGGATGATTCAAGCTTGAATATCCTCAAGGTGGATAGTCAACGCAGGAAAAAATCCCACACATATACATACCAATTTGTTTCTTTCAAACGTAGATACTGATATTCATACGTCTCCTTATTACAGATTTTTCACATTAAATTCGCCCTTTCGCAAATGGAATTCACCTTTGCCAATGGAACTCCATTTACAAACGGGTGAATCTATTTTGCAAAAGGTCGTAATCCACTTGCAAACGGGTGAATTTAATATAAGAAACCTGTACCTATAGTTTACGCACGATCTCCACTTATCGCTATGAATTTCGATATATTCGAATAAAAATATCGGTAGTCGCGTCAGCTCCAAACCGAGCATCGTCGCCTCGCACAGAGCCTCGAGTGTACGATAGGCGAGTAAGGTAGGATCCGCATAAACCAGGAGGAAGGAATAAAACATTCGATCCTACGAGATTAGCCTAATGTCCTTTCGGTGTCGGTGCAGGCCGAGAAAAGGAAGGGAGACGCGAAGAGCTACGAGGTGAACCTTGGAGAATCCTTCCGCATCCGCCTTAGAGAATCCTCGGTGGCGGCTCGATACCCCGAACCTTTCATTAATTGATCCCATAAAGCGCTCAGGACCGGTCCTGGCCGAAAAAAGGCACCGACGCTCGAGCGAGCAGCGACCGGCGTAATGGCGTTTCTATGTCGGATGTACCGAGTACATCGATATTTCATTTCCTACTACGAACAATCACCATCTGCCTCGCTCCCTCTATCTTTCCGTCTTTATCGGGCGCCTCTATCTCGCGCGCTAGGTTAGCCTCTCCTATCTCCTTCTCTCTCCGTAGGAGTACAAACCCTCGTGAAAGTTTACGCGCGTCGCCAAAATAACGAGCGCCCATCGAAGAGCGTCGCTACGGGAACAATCCTTGGGCGTCAAAATTATTTATACTCTTGCGTCTGGATTCGCTTTGGCGCACTTCGATATTCCTCTCGAATGGTCCTAGGTATTGCATTCTTACCCCCGCGTCAAGCAGATTCTTCTCTCGCTGGATGGAAGTGAATCGAGGAAGTGGAAAATGATGGACGTTGAAATTCTTCGCCCCCTACCCGAGATTAACATATCAAAGAGCAAACCGAGCTTATTTTAATGGACGTCCCGGGATTTATCTCGCGACTCGAGCAAGCTCGATCGAGCCTCGAACTTTCCAACGACGACGACTGTACACGCATATCGATGAACCGGCAGTTCTTTTTAGAGATACAATTTTGGGGAAAAACGAGTCGATATTAGTTTCGTTCGGACATCGATATTTTCTTTTCCTACTTATAGAGTGAGCCATTTAAAAGTTTGTTCTTAAAAACGCTTTGAAATGAGTCTACATCGATATTTAAAACAACATTTTTTTTTATCGCGAAGGTCGGAGTCTCCCATTTAAGAATCAAAAGACTGACCAGCTGCTCGAATTTCAAGCAAATCGGTCACACCAGTATTGCCATATCCTATAATTTAAAAACAAACCAGTAGATGGCCCACCCTATATAATAGGTTACTTTTCAGCGTTGAAACCAAGCCTCTATTAAAATAAATAGCTTGAAAATCCAAACGCGCGTTCGCATACATGGGCGTATTCGCTTCCTGCGTAATTCTCTTTTCTTTTTTTTTGCTGTCGAGGTAAACGCACGAATGCAGATCAAGACATTGATGGACAGGACAGGGACGTAGCGTGTGTATACGCGTCAGTCGGCGGAATTGGGCATAAGTAAATCCCGTCGGATCGATGTTCGCCGCGCGGATCGGTTTTTGGAATCGCACACGGCCGGAAATGGGATTTGCGTGGCCGAGTGATGGACGTCCGAGATACGCCGTCGGAATCCGCGATATGAGCCGGCGTTCGATGGACGGCTTTCGATTAACATTCCTCCCGACGAGATCGAAAGTGCGCTTTTTCGAAACCAGCCACGATTCGCGCAGTACCAGCGCCCACGCGAGGATGCGCGCCCCTGGATTCGCGTGGTTTCGCAGCCTTGTTTTCGACCAAGCGTTTTTCGAGGCTCGCTAAACGCAATTCGCCCTCGACAGGTGGTAAATGAAATTCGGGCCAGCCGTTAGTTTCGCGATCGTTGCTACGGGATACTTTGACCAAATCTCTCGATGGCAAAACAAACTTTACGCTCGCCAGCGAGTATTATACACTTTTTTTTATACACGCGTTTTTGGCTTATTAGCCATAGAGAAGTGATAGAAAGTTTATTTTCATATATAGGGTGGGCCAGTTAAAAATTTGGTTTTAAAAACCCCATAAAATGAGTCTACTTCGATATTTAAAACAATTTTTTTTTATCGAGAAGGTTGGAGTCCCCGATTTAAGAACGAAAAGACCGACCAGCCGTTCGAATTTCAAGCAAATCGATCACACCACTGTTGCCATGTCCTATAATTTAATACAAACCAGTAGATGGCCCACCCTATGGACGTATAAGCGGTATGCACATAGAAACTTTATTTTCACATATGTCATATACGAGCGGTGTGTATGTATAAACTTTATTTTGACCGCATCGAGGGGCGGTCCTCGTCCGCGTACGCTGCTCGATGAATATATTTAATTCCCGCTAAATGGATTGAAATTTCACAAAGCTTATTACGCGCTTTCGATCGCGTCCTTGATTAAATTCTATATTTCCGCCGCCTCCGGAGGGACGGCTCTGCACGAAAATTATGATTCGTCCGTCGGGTAATCAAGGCCATTAACGCGGATATTGAATTCCGTTTCGGAGATGTCGATTCGTTCATTAACTTTGGGTTTTCAATCTTTGACGCTGCGCGGAACGATAAGTGAATGCATAATCCAACGGAGCGCCGATAATTCTCCGGAATCGATCTCGGCCGACGAACCGATGGAAACGAGGCGCGTTGGCTTTTCCGAGTGGAGCCAGAAAAACGGGATTTACATATTCGAGCGATTGATAGATATCTGACGTAGCTTGATATTGGAAAACGGAGGGAGGGAGCGAAGGGTAGCTGCAGGACACGAAAGGGACTTCCGCGGATTTTTGGCCGCATTTTTCGTTCCAAATGACATATTCGTTTGCGCGTGTAACCCGCGATCGCGGGGCTTCGCTCGAGCTCCGCAAACATTCTCGATCGTTTACAAAAATCGGTCGTCCGCGAACCATTAAAAGATTTCACTCGATCCGAAAATAGAACGTTCTTTTTCCATGCTCGCGTAATCCCGTGCGGTGGTATTTCAAATCTAAAATCACGATGAATCGAGACGATAACTGTATAAAGGCGTAAATTTAATTTCTATTATGTAAAATCTATCATTCGACGCGATAAAAATACGATAATGAATTAATAATAATTTGATAATAAAATATAAATTAATTTTCATCGTTCATCCGCTCTTCTTACTCGATAGACGTTCGAGGTATATTCGTATATATCGGAATAGCAGTCGGTAGTTCCAGCGCTAATTTTCTCTTTCCTACCGCTAAGCTTACTGATCCATCGCGAAAAGAAAAACTCTACCGCGCCTTTTTATCGAGGCTCGCGAATTCATTATGCGGCAGGCCAATCGTCGATGTAACTTCGTGCGCCAAGTTTACGATCCTGTGCTGGGCTAATGTGGGGCCCTTGAAATTTCCCCTGCATCGTATGTAGAAGTTCCGACGCTAGGTCGTATCCCGGGTAACGGAATGAAACAAATGAGCTTCTGGAGAGTCGGCAGTGCCGCGATAGCTACGCCAACGAAACGTTCCTCAAGAATAGGCGCCGTCATTCTTCGCGCTGCTCCTCTCGAAAGCCTCTCGATAGCCACCTTCTTCGGATTATTCGCCTTCGGATTATTTCGCGAGTTTAACCACAAAGACACTCGCATCATTCCAAGCATATCCAGCTATCTTGGCAAATCTCCACGCGCAAAACTCATCCCTGGATTTTCTCATGCGACACCACACTCAGCCTTCAGCGGTAGGTTGGAAACCAAGCAACTCTTAGGATCGATCACAAAAATCGAACGCGCGTATCTTCCACTTCCACGTCGAACTACAGTCCCTGTGCAAAACTCTCCTACATTCGAAGACGAGGAGAATCGCAGGAAGGCTCCCTCGTACTCTGGAAACCCCTTTCTAAATCAGTTCCATATCGCGGCGCCTCGCAATCTTGATTACGCGAGGCCCCTTTATCCAGGAAGCTACACGATCAAAGAAACGAGCAGGTATTCTTCTTCCCCCGAGGAGGCACGATGAAAGAGGCCCCAAGGTCGATAGGATAGCAAAGAGCGGATGGGAGCGTCGAGTGGCTTGCTCGCTGCTGTTTGCTGAATCCCGGAGAATCCCTTTCGCGATGGAGAGCCAAGCGCGAGGCTTTCTCGTCCCCCCTTTTTCTCGAGCGGAAGCGCCCTTTTCCGCGGCCGAGGCGCGAGGATCGTAGAGCTAGAGGCGAGGGGAGATTTGCGCCCTTGGCAGGAAGGTTAGAGCGAAGGGTGGCCGGTCTCAAATTGGGATTTTGGCAATTCCAGAGTGGGCTGCAGGAGGGCGCAGCAGCATCAGGTGACGACCTCCGACCTCGCCCTCTCCAACGACGACGAGTGCGACAACCAGGTACAGAATGTCGTTCGGGAAACTCGCGGCACTAGTCCTGACAACGAACTTTCGCGCCGTCGACGTTCCAGCCCGAGAATATTCTGCGGGAGCCGAGCTTCACTTGCGAACTCACTAAACCGGCCAATCCCTTCGTCTTTTGCAGGACTACGAGGACGAGATGGAGAACGGGAGGGGACGAAGGCACAGCTCCCCAGGAGGGTCACGTGGGAATCCTAGGGAGTACGGCCACCATCACCTCCATCCGGACAATCTGGTGAGTCGAGACTCCGGCGCGAGCGTCGAAGGACCAAACTCGTTTCCCTATTTACACGCGACTCTTCGTATTCTTTTGCGCCTCGAAGGAATCACCCTCTCGGTTTCTGATTTTGTATACGATATGTATATATATCTACAGGGAGCCTCGGTGAAATGTACTCACTTTTCGATCGACCGTTGCTCCATGTATTCAGTATCGATATAAGCGTTGAGTAATGTAGATGCGGGTATAACGAGATGAACGAAGGAACGTAGGAGAAGCGTATCCCAAAGCCTTCCCAAGAACCAATGGATTCGAGAAAGCTTCGTTTGGATTCCGATTGGCGCAAAGGGCGAGTACATTTCGGTCAGGACGATCTGTATATATATATATATATATATAAACCGCCACGCTACGAATACCACCGATCGTAACTTGAAGCAATGCAATTTAGCGCGCGGACATCTTTTCACGGCTTTGTCCAAAAACCTCAAAGGACCCACCATTACTGGGATAGCGACTAGGTTGTTCATCGGTCGAGAAAAAAGTCCATTCCTAACATTAGAGCCAGCTTCGAAAATCCTATCGAATTAACAAAAATTCAAACACCGCTTAGAAACTCGACTTTCGAGCGCATCCTTTCGATCCTTCGAATTTCCAAGAGAGGCTCTTAGATCGATGCGTACCAGATCCGTATCTTCGCTGGTATTAGCCCAAACCGGATGTGGGTTCAGGGTCATTGAGGGAGGGGGGGGGGGCACTTCCTTTTCTTCTCGCCTCTCGCCAGTCGGGAGTTTCACTGCACGTGCGCGTCCCGAGGCACACGCAGCTTTGCCACCCCGTGGCGCCTTCTCCTCGGTGGGGGGAGGGTGGAAGAGGGGGAGGGGGGCGATAACCGGGGCAGGTGGAATAGCAGCAGCATGGAATAATGAAGAAACTACGGGAGGCGATGTTCCAGGTCTGGGAAAGGAAATCGTGGACTTGGAAATCGGGGACGATGCATGGCTCACTGCGCTTATTTAATTTCCTTTCGGATCCGCTGGACCGTGGAATTTTGTGGGCTGATATGCGATTGGAAAGGAGGGGAATTGGGGTTTTACCGGCGTTCGAGATCGAGGAAGGAGGTCGAAATTAAGGCGTTGATTGGGGGTAGAAATGAGAGATCTGGGATTATTCGGTTCCTCCTGAAAAGTCATCGTGGTAATGATCTTTGAGGCAGTTTGATATTTTCAATTAAAGTTACTTTAGACGTACCTCGATATCCTTTGCAGTCTGTAGGGCGGTACTTTTATCATGTCCCAAAGTTCACGAAAGAAGAGACTTCGATAGATAACGTAGGTTTATAATTAAAACTTTTGTAAATTGTATATTCTGTATTTTTTATAAAGTATATAGTATAGAGTTATGTGTGGAATAGTATATCGCATAAATAGCCCTCACGATTTTCCGACACGTAGGCGCTCTTTTCTTGAAATTTCCAAATCTTGCCTAAATTTTCGAACATCCTTAAAAATAGGCAAGTTTATATAATAATTCAACGATCGTGAAAGCAATTAGAAATTTACTTGTCCAGATACCAACATAAATCTCATCGCGATGAGGAAAAAAATCCTATCCTCGGACCTTCGAGGAACATCGCGCGCGACATTCGTCTCCCATCTTCCAATACAGCGCTCGAATATTCAGCATCGTCGAAACTCCGCTTCGACACGGTGGCGATCGCGATTCTCGCCGGTTCGTCCATCGAGAGTGACCCGTCGGTATCTGGGATGAGCCCCTCGACGCCGCGGCGCGGCTCGGATCTCGGCCGAGAGTTTCGCGGCGAGAAACCGGAGAGCGCAGGTGTGCAGGATGCGATGATGAAGAAACTACGCTCGTGTCGGTGCGGCCATGAAATCACCGGCGATATTGGAGATCGGGCCGCGAGACGAAATTCTCGGTTGGCGCTAGAACACGTAGCCGCGATGAGAAATAAGAGGTGCACGGGCTGCTTGCACGCGAGAAAAGATGCGTAATTGAGATAATGCACGGAGGAGAGATGAGTAAAGAAAGAGAGAGGGGGGGGGGGAGGAGAAAAGAGGGAATGAGAAGATGCAGAAGGAAGGAGAGAGAAAGAGGAAGAGGGAACGAGAAAATAGAGAGAGAAAGAGGGAACGAGATGCAGGAAGAAAGAAAGAGAGAGGGAGAGAGAAAGGAAGGTCGGGTCGGGGAATGGATGAAAGTTTTTCACGGGGTATCGAGATGATATTGCGCAGATAACAGTATCCTGTTGCCACGACCTACGCGTTTATTTACTCGCGCAGCACGATTAACGCGCTGAAATACGATTCCCCGGCCGGCGTTTTATCGATTCGAGGCGGAGCCCGGCATACGTAATGAAGATCCACGAAATGAAGGTACGATAAACCGCGGGAATATCGTAGCGACTTGTTGGGCCTTAAGGCGAACACGATAACCCGAGGAATATCTGGGAATGACGACAATCCTCGCAGGTCCAATTAACACGTTATCTGCAGTTCGCGGAATATTCCGTGTCCCTCCTGCCGGTAGTTCTCGATGGATTAACAGTTCCTTATCCGTCTGAGCGAGCTCGAAAACGGACTGCAAGATACTTCGAATATCCGAGAGAGAGATATTTCAAGAAGAAGCGCGGCGCTACTCAGACCTCTTGCTTAATAACGAAGGATAATATTGACTTGTCCCAAAAGTTTCCTTCGTTTCATAAGGAAAAAGTAGTTGCACGATATTTGTTTTTTTATATTATTTTATCGATTGAGATATACAGCTAGAGGATGATCCAAGATAAAGATTACAACTCTTGGCAGATTAGGTTTTATATTTGTATAAACATTGCCGGATAAAGCAGCTGCGCGCAGATAGCGAAAGCCACTTTTGGGACAGCCTAACATCATCTTACACACTCGGCTAGTCGCGTATAAAAAAATTTAAACCGCACAACCTTTCGACACTTGCCCTCTTTATCGTATCACAAAATTCTCGAAAATGATCGTCACGAATCGAAGGCGATAAAGCGAGATATACTTGAAAGTACCTGGCGTCATCGATTCTCCACGATCATCAGGAGCTACAAGGGATATCTTTTCTCAACTACAGGGTCTTCCTCCAAGGTACCTGCCGGTTATCGATGACGCCAATGAGCGCAGGCGAGACGCCTTAACCAGCCGCGCTGGAAAGGGCAAGGAGTGTGCCAGGGAAAAACTCGCTTGACACATTAACTCCACTCGTCATCGTTAACACGGTCACGGCTACAACCGCGTTTGCGTATCCCGAGAAGTTCCGCGCCCTGCTCCCTCCTCGCGAGGCACTTGTCTCTCGCTGAAATAAGAACTCGTTGAGGATGGGAGGGGAGGATTTACGTTTAGACGTCGCGGGAAAATAATGCGTGCCGGACTCCTGCTCCTCCAAGCAGGCGGCACTCGCTGGACGCGCTCAAAAATGCGGCCGCGCGGATTCCTCGGTGAATGAGAGCCGAGAGCATAAATAAATCCGAGCAAAAGGAAGGCGCGGGGCCAGCATATCATCGGCCCCATCCATCTTGCGGCCCGCCAATTAATCTTCGGCTCTCGTGCATCGACAGCCGCTTTAACCCGCGGATTCGTTCTTCACGTGTTGCACCATCGTCCAAGCATCTCGCCATGGAAACGGGTTGAGACGTTAACTCCCGCCAGAGTAATTTCCGCCGATCGGCTCATTTTCCTCCACCCTAAGTACACCCCTTTCCCCACTTACCTTCGGATATTGGGTTCTCGAAAAAAGTCGCTCGGAGTTCGTTGTTTCGTTTTCTTATACCAGGTTTATCCGGTTTTCCAACCCCTTGACGTGCTTTGACGAGTCTGACTCGTGATAAGAAGTTCTAAATAAAATATCACGAGTCAGGCTCGTGGTCTAATTTCGCGTTAAATGTCTCGATGGATCGGTGATGGATGTTTCGAGCGGAACATGAGTGGAACGATGTACAGCGAGGGGTTGATATCAAAGAGACATTGGCAGGCGTGTAATAAACACTCGGGTATTGTAATTTAATAGTGGTATTAGATTGCTATGTATATGAACTTACGATGCTCCAAAGAGTTGTAAGGAACACGTGCTTTTACTGTGCGTAGGATACTTACCTATCGCCTTCCAATCAGCGCGATGAGTGAAATGAAAAAATTCCCCTGTAGCATAGCGTTGTACTTCTACTTTATTTACTCTCGATGCTCAAGAGACGATTACTCTATACGTGGATATTCTTAAATTATCCTTTCACAGGCAGGCCTCCAAATCTTTTGAACGATAGAATCCAGGAGCGTTAAATCTAATCGCATATATTTATCGCAATACGATCGCCGCGCTGTTCCTCTAGATTCGCGGCTACTCTGGGAAAAGAAAAACGCGCACCTCCTCGGTCCCGCACTCTTATCCCTATCCCTGTATCTCGTCGTCCAAACCAAAATGAAGCTCGCGCCTCCTCGCTCGTTAAACGAGGAAGCGCGGGATCGATCGATCCATCATACGGGAATCGCTCGATCGGATCGTCGCGCAACGAGTTCCCGTAATTAATTACACGGACGTGGCCGCTTCTAATTGTAGCGCATCGATACTTTGCATTGTAAGACGGCCGTAAATTCAGGAAGGCAAATAAGCTTTGCACCGGTTATACCGGTTTCAGAATGCCGCCATCCGGAGTCGATCTCGGACAAATCGATCGAGGAGGAGAGGGAGAGGGGGAGGTAGAGGAGAGGATAATTATTTCCAGAGACCGGCTGACATATATCTGGGAATAGTACTGTATACCGGACGCCTTGGGAAAATAGTATTGCGAAACGATGCTCGGCATTTATTGCATCTCCACTTAACTGCCGCGAAGCGCTGGTTTCCTTTTCATGCGATATTACACTGGGCAAAATAGACGATGGAGAATTCATCTTTACCAGTACGGTTTGACATCGAATGAATCTAACGATCGACGAGGAGTCCCTTTTCTTCTTTAACACTATTCCTACCAGCCATTCTCCAAACAGATTGAAGTATATTAAATATATCCTTGCGGAAAAAGAGGAGGAAGGAAAAGTGTCGATGGATCGATTTATCGATCCGTACGCTGTGGGGAAATCATGAAGAAACTCAGAAGCGTCGTGGTAGGAATAGTGTTAAAGGGCAGTATCGTTGTTCTTATTTCTACGACGAGGTGCGAAACGATGGCAAACGCGCGAAAGCGAAGGACGATAAAGAAAGAAACGATTCGCTGTTTCACGCGTGATAAGATGTATTTTACATAGCGAACGAACGGAGTTCGTTGGAGGAATCGATGAAAGTGTCGTTAAAAGTCGTTGAATATATCACTTCAACGACACTTCGATAATGAATCGAAATTCTTAGTTGTATCAGATTAATTTATAATTATCGCGGGTTTACCACGCTTCTTCGCACTCTCGACCAAGATACGCGACTTGCACCAGAGCGGCCCACGCGCGTGCGATCTTCGTAGCCTCGCAACACATTTCCTTTATCATCGAAGAGCATTATTAAATTATCCAAGAACGAACTTTGCGCTGAAGATCCACGCGCTGGGCAGCTCCGCCTTATATAATAAAAGAGTATTGTGGGTCGACAATAAATACGAAATACTAATACGAGTAACGTTATACAAATACAGTTGGAAAGCGCGAGTGGAAGAGGCGAATATTCCTGGTAGGCGTGATCCTTGGTTCGAGGATCGATCGAGGAGAATCGCTAGGATCTAACTTGATCTCGCTTAGTCAAACACGGTGCTAACCCACTTCATTTCCTCGTTCCATCTCCCATCAGTACGATCACGTTCCTCGGGTACCGCTTTCTCCATTCAGTTCCACGCTATTGAATCTCAAACAAATCCAAAATCCAAGGATCCACTCGACTCCGCGCACTGGCCGCAAATTCGATCTTCCATCCAGGTCTCGAACAGAGGTTCTTCACCTCTGATCCATTTGTACCTCGAAAGAACACTCGAGTAACGAGCTAGGCTTCTTAATCCTGGTCCTGCTCGTTGAACATCCGAGCCTCCATTCAGCACGCACCGTGGGACGCAGCTTCTTCGTGGACGATGACGATCTTTCCTACGGATCCACCTCGAACGAGGCCCCGATTTATGGATCTCGATCAGGACTGGAGGATCCACGGTGTTCGCCGTGTCGTGTTGTATATCTTCCGAGAGAGAGATAGGGGGGAGGGGGAGGGGGAGGGGGAGATGCGCCAGGGTCCAGTCGGGGGCCTCGAATACCGAAGAAGCCACTCAGGAGCGGAATTAATTATCGAGGATCGATCGATCATGGTCGCCGGCTCGCTCGCGTCGTGGAACGTCTTAATCTTCGCGCGGTTGGTTTTGAGGAGAACAGGGGCGGTTTTATTGACCTTCGAAGGGGCCAGTTACTTCGCTACGCTCCTTTGAAGAATCCTTGGCAGCGCTTCGCCCCTCGATCGAGATAATAAAAGGTAGGCGTATCTCGATATTGGCAGAGCGCCAAGTAGACACAGTTTTCCCCGGCCCTCCGAAGGGAGCTCCGCGATCCTTCTTTCTCTCTCTCCCCCACGCCTCGCTCAATGACGTCGAATATCGCTCTGTAAGCCACGAAGAATCCCAGGGTTTCCAGCCATTGAGGGCTTTTCTTACGCGGTACCAGCGGGGCATTGTCGAATTCCAGCATTCTTATACGAGCACGACGGTTAGCACCTTTGATTATATCGCGGACAGGCCACGATTTGCATTTCCAGTCACGAGTTTCGTGTCGCGAGGGCGACGTTGCGTCGAAATACTTGCGGGTCGTTGTTCGAGGAGGTTGGAGCCGCGATTCGGGGGGATTTTTCGAAGCGACGATAACGATCGCTCGCGTACCACCGCTTTTGAGATTTCGCGTTGAAAAGGTTCGGTGTATTCGATGAGATACGGATAAGGGCGCGATCAGGATTTGTCGAAATGCGCTGAAGCCTCGCTTTGTCGATTGGAACGAGTTTGTGGGTGTAAGAAGAAAACGTGGATGTAGATGTAAGAAGGTTTCTAGATTGAAGAAGAAACGAATCACGCTTCTTTTTTCAACGCGTAATCAAATCAGCGCTCCTCGGCCTTTTTCGACACATCATCGTTTCACGATGTTTCCAACCGTGTCCTTTGAAAAGCCTCTGGTACGCGAGCGGATGAAGTCCTAAAATCCATCGCGATCTCCGGTAATGTGCGCGATTATACCCTCCCCCACGATTCTCCTCTCTTCCAGCCGATGTCGGACCAGGTCGATCCTGGCGATCCTCTCGATCGCGCGAACACACCCTTCCCAGGGAACGAATGACAAAGGTACGAGACTTTTGACCCTTTAGCGGGACCTTCGCACGAGGAAAAGGTACTCGAGGACGCGGCTGGCGCGACCTCCTCGAGGTGCGATCCGCGAGGTTCCGCGCCACAGAATCGCCGAGTACGCTTTCTCCGTGGCCGATGGGAGGTACGAGAGAAGTCTTTTCGGTGCTCTTCGTTAATCCAGGCCTGGTCAGAGCTTATCCTGAAGGGCCTGGCGCAGCTCCTCGGTGGCCTTGGCCACGTCTTGGCCCTGCCTCGAGGGCACCTCGGGGCGCACGTGCTGTATCGAAGAGTTCGACCTCCTCACGGAATTTCCGCTTCCGAATTTTGGCCGTGGAATTCTCACGCGCTGCACGTCGCTCAGCCAGGACTCCATCGTGTCTGGGGATCCTGGGGAGAAGCGATAGGATACCTTGAGCGGGCCTTGTTGAGCGATTAATTCTGCACTTGAAATAGGAAGGGTCAATGTACGTTTCATCTAAGTTTTTTGGGAGCAGAGTATTTTATTTTACAAATTAATCTTTTTAGCATTAGATCGTGTGTTTCTTGTTTGGAATATTTTTTTATATCGTTTTTTAGGATTATCGAATAAGTATCGTGTAGTTATTTTTGAAGTTGGTTTAACAGCGATTCAAGTCGATTGGTAAAAAGGGTTATGAAAAAGAGCATATTGGCGTGCAAAATATTTCCTATATATAAGTGCAATTATTCTTACATCGCATTCGATTATAAATGATTAAACCACTCGGGAGTATTTTACAAAGTACATAGGAACAAGGAGAAAGCTGTAAAATGATCGAAGAAAAATCCAGGCCTCGGTGCTATTTACGCGTCGCGGTATCAAATCTTCTTAATGCCAAGGAACCTTGGCGAAGGCTCGCCGGAGCACGTATGTAACCGTAAGTCCGCAATTACAAGTACACCTCGCCAAGGACAGAATATAAATCGTCGCGGCGGGTTATTTTAAGTGTCGATGACTAAAATTGGGTCGATCTCGATAAAGCAGTCGGTATTCGAAGCGCTGGCTACAATGCTCCTCCGGGCCTTTTTACCGCAAATATTTACCCGATAAATGTCCCGCTTACAAAGGACGATGGAGTTACGTGCACGAAGCGTGCCATAATAAAAAGCGCAATAAATAAGGTCGGTGGGTGGTAGACGCTCGTGAATAAGGAGCGTGGCCCGTAATTCAGGGTAAACAGGGACCATACTCGGTGGAGGCCAATGGGTCACACGAAAGGCGGGAACAAAAAAGGAGAATGTCATTGGGCCAAGCTGGCCGGCACTTCGTCGCACCCGGGCTGAATCTTAATCGGATCTGGAAAATCGGGGGGGCCGAAACGCTGCCTAATACCGGAATTACTGGGTCGGACAAAGCGTAACGAACGCCACTAGACGATCTTCCCCCCTTTTTCGTATTGGTTTCCAGTCGTGAATAATGTCAGGTGCGAGGTGGTCGTTGTTCGAGCTTTGATTTGCAACTCGTTCGTAATTTATTATCTTTGTTTTTATGATTTATTAGCTTTATTGTTGATTAAGGCCAAGCGGAGAATATGAAGAACTGAGAGTACGATCGGATTACTTTTGAAACTAATTCTAGATCATTTTTCTATGACGCTGAGAGGAGTTTTGTGAAAATTTGCTCGAATGTTAAGTATTTTTCGATTGAAGAAACGTGGATTGAACTTTACGAGGAGATAAGAATCGTGTCGATAGGATGATCTGTGAGAAGAATACGTCGTTGTTGCGTAAAACAAAAAGGAGCCTCGATGGTGAATGAGTCGCTCAAACTCGTTGCTGAGAATGATTATCAACAGATCGAAACTCTCATCCGTTCCATAGATTCTTGTACTTTTACTCTTTACGCGCCTGTTCCGTAGAAATCAGGAATATCGACTCGAAGCCACTATTATTATTCCACTGGTGTACGAGGTTTATCTTGGAACATAAAATACTGGCGGCGCATTGGTCGACTAAACTCGGCGTGAAACTTAATGAGTCAGCTACACCGCTCGAAATCAACCTCGACGAGCTGAGGGAAAAAAACTAAGACGCGGCCTCCGTCTTGGACTTCTTCTTTTTTCGCTTGGCAATCGATCTGCCAGCGATCGTAGGCTCGGGTTTCTGCACTCAAAATGCATGCCGCGGCATGAGCTCAGCGGTGCAGAAGGTTTGTCGTGAAAAACGGGAGGATGTCAGTGGGTCATTGCAAGTCGATGCCTGATGAAACTCAGCGTGAATTTCCAGCGCGCCCGAATCAACCGACATTACTGCTCAGGATCAATCTCAAGCAAGACCGTCTTGTTCTCTAGATTAAAACCAGACGACGGTGCGATTTCGATCCTCGTTATAAAGAACAGAAGAATATCGTTTAACCGCTGCCAGACAAAAGCAAAGAGGAATTTCAACGCGTCCTCTACATCCAACACCATCATCGAAGTCCTCGATAGACTTTGTATATTCAATAATTTCCACGCGTAACCCATTATATCCCACGATCCTGAATCGAAAACGCAGAGGTTTTGCATTGCAATCCAAACCAACGATAGAGATTCGACATGCTCGAGAAAGCTCTCTTTGGACAATGGTCAATATCGCTTAACCTCCGCTACGGTTACTCGCTTCAAGACTGCTCTTCAGAATGTAGAACGTTTTCCCAGGACCAACTGGTTATTTCTATCAAATTGGCCGCTAATGGCTTGAAGTAGGAATAACCGATCGAAGTCTCTCTCCGTTTCTCCTTACCCACTTCTCCAGTATGCGTGCGCGCTTAGAGTAATTCATTTCCGAGCGATACCATTGGCGGAGAGATAGTTTAGCCGTCGAGGTCTCCGGTTCGATGCCATTAACCGTCGGCGGAGATCAAAATCCCAAGGAAAGGCAGAGCGCCGGTCGAGTTCGCAGAACAACTTGATCCGCCATGGGTTTTACGATCTTGTTTACGTCCGGTCTTCGCGAGGCTGAGCCGGCAGTAAAGAGCGCGGATAATATGATCGCAGAAGGTCCACCTTAAACACGCTGGGCGACTTTCGGGGAGGATATGGCGATGATATTGCGATGCTCAGGATCCGCAGGACCGCAAATTTGCGCGGCTTCACGAGGGCGAACCGCTACGCGGGGCCCCTTACGATCGAGCTCTTTATTCGTTTATTAACCTTAAAAGACGGGGTTTTATCTTTAAAGGACATTGAGCGAGTCTAAATAATTTCCTTGGAAAATTTAAAAGACGCGTTCCAACTCGAATAACCTGTTTCCTCAAAAGGACGGGGCTACGTTTATGACGCGTACTGTACATTAAACGGTGCTACGAATCGAGTATCGCGAGTTTGTCTCGCAAACAAGTTTTTTTTATACCTCCCGAGGTTCACTCGTTTCACCGTTTTTTTTCTTCTTTTTTTTTCTTTATTCGCCACATCGACCATTAATCCTTTGCTCTGTAACAACGAGTCGCGCTGGTGTATTAACATAATTCGGAGGAGCAAAGTCGAGCGTTGCCCCACGTGTACTTAATTATATCCAGATTTAAGAAACAGGCGTCCGATTAAATCGTGCCCGCAATTTAGTCCAAATTTGTATATAATCGATGGCAAAATAAAAGGCGCACGATCGCGGCTAAAGAAAGTCCGACCGATATTGAGATAAGAAAATAAATTCAGACAAATATTTAACACTTGGAAAAATCGCTGTACTTCGTAATCGGGCACTTTTTGAGATTTTCCACGATTCCAGCACAGAGTATAAATCCTTCTATCGAACTATCGACGTCCCCTCTTAACGCCCTCTTCCTTCAAGAATACACTTGGTATGCGCAAACATATCCAGAAAGCGGCTCAGCGATAAGAGCAGTTCAATCGCGCCCAACATTGCGTTACCCACGAGAAAGTCGCGGACGCCCGAAAGGACGAGCCTCCGCTTCTTGCGGCGCGAATCATGCCGAATCCTCGGACGCGAAATTTCTCGCCGTCGAATCGAGACGTCGAAGAGTGAAAGGCGCATTCGGCGGTGCCGATAAAGCGACGATGGGAACCGGTTAAAAATATGGATTCCCACACTCGGCCTCCGGGTACCGTATAGGATGAACAGTTAGTTGCAGCCGAGAGGGCAATTCGCTGTGAACCGGCGCTCGGTTCTTGAGCGAGAAGGAGAGGAGCAGCTCGTTTCGAGAAAACGTCCTGGCGGCCTCAAAAGGAGGCCCCCTTTTTTTGCCAGCTAAGGCTAATTGATCGCCACGCTTAATAATGGGGGGCCTCCGCTAATGGCGAGAAACCACAGATGCGTTGGCTCATCTTGAGGAAAGCTTTGTTAGGGTGCAAGGGTAAAGAGGATCTTTCATTGTACTCGCTAATACCTGCTTCTGCGCATGCGCGTGGCCAGGTTTGGGCCCTCGACGCGACAAGCAGGACAACCATGCTTAACCCATTGACTGCCACGAAAATTTAGAGCGTCTTGCCCTGGCTGCCACGGTTTTGCAGCCAACTTAAACTTACAGCACGCATTATGAGATATCTCAGAGCTGGCAGTTTTGGTACAGACGCTTACTACGAGATATCTCGTAGTTGGCAGTCAATGGATAAACCCTTTACGGACTTTCCTTTGCGGTATTTTTACTCATTCCTCTTCCGTGTTCCACGTGGTTCATATTATGGATTAATGAAGCAGGATTATAACAGGGTAGGGTATTGAAAGTAATTAGGCAAGCTTGTTCCGAGTAAGCGCTCGCGAAAGAGATTCTAAGATCGCAGCGATACGACCCGCGAAATTACGACATTCCCGTTACTTTTTTAACGTACCTTGTATATATAAGTCGATGCTTCGTGACTCGTTTATTTCGCGCTGTCTGCTTCGCTCTCGACATCTCTTGTACATACCCTTTGTCAAGCGGTCGAATTTTTTTCTTTTTTTAATTTATTTTTCGGCACCGACTGCTAAGGTCATTTGGTCTAGGATCTACTGTTTAAGCTGGGTTCTGAACCACCATGAGCGAATGATAAATACGCTCGAAAATACGCGCGAGCAGGGCGCTTTTCGTCCACTCGATTAGAGCCGCGTGTCTCTAGGAGGTCTTCCGAGGTCGAGCCAATAGTGCAAGGTGCATATAATGCGGCGCACGGTTCGGCCACGATGTCCTACTTCGGCAGACCGTTTCTACTGCTCGCTCGTCCCATCCCTCCGTCTTCCGATGGCTTCGAACGGGAGCCGAGGAAACGCTTCTCCGCTGATCGGAGTAATTCCCGGCGAGTTGCGAAGCAATCTTGAAGAAAGGTAACGAGCGAGGAGAGAAGTTCGAAGTTACTTCGCGGAAGATCCGCCCGTGGATTTTTCTCATTACGCCTGGATTACTCCGCGCGGTAGTACTTTAAACCCAGATTTATCACTCGGACTTTGACGCGCCGATCGTTGAAGTACGATATTGCGATTCATCCTGAAACGTCGTGGGTTACGTAAAACCATATGGCGCGACGAGAAGAAAGTTAAGAACCCGAGGGTTTTGATTAAAACCCGAGAGTTGGACAAAGGCGCGAGTTGTGCAAATATAAAAACTGTGTAAACGCACGGACAAACGTACAAAGCGTGCAAACACACGAACTGTGCAAATATACAAAGCGTGCAAACGCACGAACCGTACAAATATAAATACCGTGCAAATGTACAAAGTGTGCGAACGCACGAACTGTACAACGCGCACAAAATCAAGAAGCCGAGAATTCGATTAGCGCGCGAAAGGCTTGTGGTCGCGAACATCCTCGATGGTCCCTCGATCTCTCAGTATTATGCAATGGATCCTAGCGCGAATAACATCGACGATCAGCGCCAGGAGTAAAGAAAGGGAGGGACAAAGAGGGAAGGAGGTTTCCTCTACGAAGAAGAATAACCTTCCTGGGAGCGCGGGGTGAATCGCTCATTATTACTGCCATTCGTTCGGCCGGTTTAAATGCGCCAACGACGGAAGCCTCGAATACTTTCCCGGGTATATTGTGCCGGGGCATTAGACGCGGCCACGTCGCGTCGTTTTAAATTTATGATGGTAATTCTGGCGGCCAGGTATTATGCGCCAGGATTCGTTATACAATGTCGGTTTAATATTCCGCGTTTCTGCATCTCTCCGCGCGGCCTCGTCATTATGCAGCCCCGAGAAATGCAAATTGCGGCTTCGAGGCGTCATCCGGCGCTCTTTCTGCGCTGTCTCCCATTTAATATCGCGCCATTCAGGGCCAAAGCCGCGCTCGGCCAAGGGAGAGGGAGTTGCCGATGATGACAAAGAGGAAAGGAGGAATCCAGGAGGTCGGGTGACGCGTGCGTGTACGCGTAAATATTGGGCCCGCGAGGAGGGGGCAGTGCGGTTTTCACGTCTTATCGTGAAAGTTGGCGAGGAACGGCAATTTACTTTCGGATATCGCGGCAAGGTTTCGTGGGAATAACGTCCAGGCGGAGATATGCGTGAATATGCAACGTTTTATTATGGAAGTAAACGTTGTTTCTGTGACCTTGTTTATGAATTAGGGGCAGTTGCTTTTAATTGATCAAACTTTTATATGGGAATAATGGTGCTCGAAAGCTACGAAAAGCATTTTCTCAAGTACGTTTCCATGCGATCTTCGAATGAACTGTGAATTTATATAAATATAGAGAACTCATACAATTCGAGTCTAAGCTCTACTGGAATTATCCACCATAGTTGGATTTTCTATTCCTATCTTTCCCTCGAGTCACTCATATACAGACTTCAAATCGAATATCCGTTCCCCGCTAAAAATTAAAAAAAATACAGAAATTCTCTTAGTACAAATCCACTTCGAAGCTTTCGAACCCGCGAAATAACTTGTCCAAATTCCCCAAAACCACGTTTCTTTCAAGCTTCGCCGGACATTGCGAGAAATTTCGCGCTCGCGTCATTATCATCATTAAACGATCTCGAGGAATAGAGGAGCGATAATCGCGCGATAAAGGGACCCAAAGGCACTTCCAATTCCTCCCCGCCTTCGACAGGCGACTCTATCGCAACCTTGCACGTTATAGCGGCGTGCATTAATCCGATTAAGACGGTAATAACTGGGCGCGCAGGCATGCAGGGCCGATGCACGTGCAGGTGCATGTGCATGCAGGTCCGCGATCGCGAGCTGCTCAATGATTTTCCCGCTGCTGCACCAGGATTTCGTCAGCCGGTTTCCCAATCGAAGCGACGCAATCGCTGCCGGGCTTTTTCGGCCGCGATAAGCGAAAAGGACGGCTCAAGGTGTTCGATCGAGAGACGTTGGCGATGACGGATGGCCGTGGAAACGTCGAGGGGAATGGTCCAAGTGACATCTGTGAGATTTGGCACGAGAAGGCTCGATTGCCTTCACAGTGGAAACTTGAAAACACGGTGGACAACACAGTGGAAACTTGTCGATGGGGAACATTTGTCGCGAACGTGCCCTAATTTTTTTTTTCGTTTGGTTGGTATGACTTCCGTCAAACATATTTAATATACATCGAGTCATCGAGCAAACAACATCATATTTTTTCATCGTGTTAAAAATGTCGTATTCTTTTTACCAAAAAGCGACGATTTGCGGAAAGCACGAAAAACGCTCATTTCATACAGGTAGACCTGATAGAAGCCAACTTTGAAGGCTACGGTGAGCGATACGTATACCCTACTCTCGCGTAAGGCCAATTTGTGACTCGAAAGTCACGCTTCTGAAAGAGTAGATGCCGAGGTATTTGGAACGAATGTTAAAGGATCGAGCGAACGAGTTGCATTCCACGTCTTCATAGGCGTAGTTCCTAATGGAGGCCTCAAAGCGCAACCTTCGCGATCCTCGATTACGGGCACTCGCTCGAATTTATAAGCCTCCTTTGTCTTCCTACTCTGCTTTTTATCATAGCCACCGGGGGCGTCGTTATTTTTCGTCAGAGATGTACCTCGAAAGTCCCTCAAAAACCGCAGACTGGCGGCTGATCCGTCGAAAGCCCCGCGGCATCCGAGCCGAGGTGCCTGTCGATAGCACAAGAAAGGTGCCACCGACGATATGTCGCTGGTAGATTTCAATCCGGGAAAGAATTTCTGACGGCTCGATCGCACGCTCAAACTCCTCGACGCTTTCCTTCGGCCCACTCGAACGGAACGAATATCCTGTCAATCCTTGCGTACCCACGACGATTGCGCGATAATGCGCCCGTTACGGCTCGCATTTGCGCTCGAGCAGAAACCCCCTCGAATAATAACCTGGCAGAGACAACGCACGAACCGAGCAAATATACAAACCGTGCAAACGCACGGACAGTGCAAATACGCAAACTGTGCAAACGCACGAGCCTATGGAAAAATGCAAACTGCGCAAATATGTGCATTGTGCAAACGCGAGCACCTGTTTTTGTGCGGTGGATAGGGACCGCGTGAAAAAAGTCTCACCTAGAAAATAACTCAAAACTGTACGAATAAATTATCTTAATGGTCCAGAAATGTGAATTCACTTTGAGGGACGTCGAATAATACAACGGATTTGTCACTTGCGCAGATCAGAGATGAATATCGACGACTCTCTGCGATTTACGATTACAGAGTTCAACACGCGTACAATGTAATCGGCTGACGCGCTACTTATGTAATGAGATGCATATTAATCATCTAATAAGCTAAATGACCGATCAAACCTACTACATATTTATTTGATTATTGATTTGATTGAAATTTTCATATACCGCACAAAAACAGGTTCGAGTGTATACAAAACTGCAAACGCACGTACCGTGCAAATATACAAACCATGCAAACAGACTGTATAAACAGGCGAATCGTACAAACGTACGAACCGTGCGAGATTCGAGATCCGAGACGCAGGAGGAGGAGAATAAGCGAAGGGGGGACTTTCAGACATGTAAATCGTGGCTGGAGGATGATGGTTCTGACGGCCGATAGCGAGTTGAAACGCGGCGACTCTTTGGTTCCGTCCACTCGAGCGGAACAGATATCCCGTAATACGTCGTGCTCGTAGGACGGTTACGCGATAATGCACTCGCAATGACGTGTGTGCCTGCACTCCACATCTGCGGTCGACCAAAAAAAAAAAGAGAATGCACCGGATGTGTTAATGCGAATAGAACAAACGTACTTGCAGTGAGTCAGATCGGTGGATTTCATGTTTAGACGTGGCTAAGGATATCGTTTAAAATCGACCAACCGCGGTTTGTAATGTATACTCCATACTATGATAATATAAAATAAAGTTTATACGACGCGAGGTATATTTGGATTTGAGGAAAAGGCTCCGAATCCTATCCCAAATTCCACACCCGATGTCTGGATTCCAAGAGGAATAATACATTAAATATCAGCGATGGAGTAGAAAATACGCTGAGTTATTTCATAAAGAAAATCTGGATTGGAAGGAAGAAACATACTCTTGGCTAGACGTGCTCCGCGCTCTATACTTTTAATCAATTCCAGCCACGAGGTGGATAAATCTCCTTCATCGTGCGCGTTTCAGCAAAACACGTGTGGACATAGACAAATGCGGATCTTATCCAGGAGGCAGATATCCTTATAAATTGCAAAGTAAAGCAACCATCGTGAGATGGATCCGAGATGCGATCTTAACTCGGATCCTACGTCTCGCTGGCCGCGCAATCGAGTTGCGACAGGCCAGAGGCCTGCGCCAAAAATGAAACGAAGGGGGTAGGACGAAGAAGAAACGTAGGAGCAGCTGAAATTGCGCTCGTTCATTTTTATGCGGTTACGCAATGGTTTGGAGCGCAACGCTTGCCGGTTCGTTCGCTCCGCGATGTTATTTGCAATTCCGTCGCTACGATTCCACAATGCGCGCGTGACGTTAATTGCGGAACATTGATAATTGTCCGGACTTCTGCGAGGCTCGATTAATGAGACGTTGCACGGAGTTCCATCGCCGGATAATCAGCGGTGCGTGCAGTTTATGAAATCGGTTTTGCCACGCGTGTTCCCGGAAATCGACGGTCGTGCCGCGCCAGGTTAAAGATTCGATCGTTTATTTGCGAAGAATAACCGGAAAGAGAAACTTCTCTCGGAACGATTTGCTTCCGATCTCAATTGTTTGTCAGCTTGGAAAACCAAGGACCGATTTAACTTCAACCACGATGCGACTTTCGAGGGGAAATTTATGTAAGAAGCGGATCGCGGATCGATGTGCATGGAAGAGTATTAAAATTCGCGTCACGAGTCTTTCGTTTTGTTTCGTGAAATTTTTCACGACCGCGCGAAGTTGGTCAGAGCTATTTCTCAATTACGAGATAATTTTATGACGTGGCGGTTAGCAGAGCTTACTTCCGATCTCCGTCGTTATCCTTCGAGGAGCATGATGTTTTTAAAGTATCTCTCCGGTTTATCAATGTTTTCGCGTATCTATTTTAAGACGCAGCGCCTCGACGGCTTGACTTTTATCTTTTCAAGATAAATGGATCCTCGAAGGATCATCGCACGAAAATAGCTATCGGATTTGCGGAACTTTCGGATCCTGAAAACTGCACTGTCACCGACGCAGCGTTTTGAAGGCTTATCCTCCAACTTTTGACAGTCAATTTGTCTTGGATTTATCGTCGCTGGCGAAAGTTAATTTCAACTTGCGAAAAGATCGTAAGCAGGAAAACCTTGTATACCTGGTCTAGTGACTTCGACCAGCCATACACGATTACTCGAGACAAATTCTCGAATATCGTGGAATAATCGAAGAAGCCCTAAACCGATCGACTTTGAATACAAATAAGATACTTCTCGATTCAGTTACTAGACATGCAATTTTATCAACGTATATATATATTCATCTTTTAAACGCTTTCATCGAGTCGAGGAGTCCAAATCGATCTCAAATTCGTAAACTCCTCGTTTCTCTCTTCCTCGAGCTTTAATAAACTCAAACGAATACTCTTCAATAGCTTTCTTCTTCAAAGCAACCTTTTCAACTTTATTCCTCTAAGTCAAATCTCGAATTCATCGAAGACGAACCGCGGAAGGCTCGGCCTCGAAGCTTACCTTCGATAGGTCCGCGATTAATCTAGTCCGGAAGAAGGGCCGGCGCCAATTCGCTCCTCGCTTGGCAGGATGACAACGCAGACGTGGTCCCTGAAGGGCGAGCGAGCAGGGTCGAGCACGAAGATGATCCGTGCTAGGAGGAGAGCGCAGGAACGCGCTCTGGCCGATGGTGTAGCCTCGACTGATTCAAGAACCGAGCATGAAGTGACGGTGTACCCACAGCCAGGTTTACGTTTACCTGATCGCGAGTGAGGAGAGCGCGGGGAGGGGCGCGTAGAAAGGGAGAGAGCGAGGTGGGAAGAGCGAGAGGGAAAGGAGAGAGGGAGATGGGGAGATAGGCTCGTATCTCGAGGAGGGCATAGAGCGTGCGAGAGGAGGAAAGAACGAGAAAGAGAGAGAGGGAAATGGCAAGATCGTTGGAAACAGACAAGGAAAGAGACAAAGGAGAGAGAAAGATATAGGTATAGGCCGATATGTCGAGGGGGGCGTAAACCGTGCGAGAAGAGGAAAGAGCGAGATAGGTAGAAACAGTAAAGGAGACGTATGAAGGAGAGAGAAAGATGGAAGGATGGGCCGATATCTCGAGGGGGGCGTAAACCGTGCGAGAAGAGGAAAGAGCTGGAGAGAGCGAGAAAGCGAAACATGCGGAAAGAGAGAAGGAGAGACATAGGGAAAGAGAGAAAAGGATGGAGGGATAGATGGATATCTCGAGGAGGACATCGAGCGTGCGAGAGAAGGAAGGAGAGTGAGAGAGCTGTGAGAGGGGCGCTCGGACAGGTAACAGGTGAGAGGGGGGGGAGGTGGAGGACTGGGTTCCACAACGTTGCCAGGTTGTTCCATCGGCTCGAATGCGGTTGTACGATGCAACCTGGAGTCTCTTCGGCGTTGGGTGCCTTCGGATGACGACGACAACAGCCACGGCTGGAGGTGGCGGGGCTTTTGGATCGAATCTCCGGATCTACGATAACGATGGCTTCGCGCTCTGATCGGCGATCGTGGCAGCGATTGCAATGACGGATCGCGGGAAAAAGAAGTGAAATACCGAAGGCTGTTGGCTCTGTCGAGCTGTTGAGCTTCTCTCAATTGCACTCGATGCATTATACGGAGTGGATACACCTCTGCGACGGGACTATGATTTTTACACGGATCTGGGAATACGAGTGGTTTCACGATAACGTTCGTTGTAATGGTACGATTAGATAGCAGGACGAAGGAGGAAAGGAGGAATGAAGAGCGAAAGGTGCGGAAGGTGGACGTATGTGATTGCTCATTCTTATGCAATACCTCCCTTCACGCAATACGCTTCGTTCCTCTTTGGTTGTTTATCAACGACCTCGGTCTGGTACTCGTGATTGTAAAGGGTTGAGAAGTTTGTTTTTACCGCATGGAAAAATATAATAAAAGAGTATCGAAGGAATATTACTCGGAATATTAGCAAACGTATGAATTTATTGGCTCCCTCAAAATTCATCTTCCAATTGGACATTATGGATACGAGATAAAACTACGATGGTAATGAAGGAATTAAAAATCCGCGAACAAACTGGCAGGAATTCCAGGTGATTTGGCAGGCGACCTGACGCTTTTTCGACAGGAACGCGAAGTGATTAATTGGCGGTGCAACATTGACGGCAGCTATCCCGCTTTCGACAAATAATTGGGCAGAACGTCGAACGAGAATACGTTCGATCGTCGATTCTCATCGAGAGAAACTACGGTCCTTTTTGTTCCGCGGTCTTCAAGGTAGAAGAGGCCCCGAGTGCCTCTCCATAATCCGAGTCATTGCACGCGATGAGTCACTTCGACGATTAGGATTACCGAGAATCGACGAAATAGGTTTGAGGGTGTTTGTCTACCGTCGAAGAAAGTGGAAATCCTTCTTCCTCCTCCGGTTTGAGGAACGTCTTGACCTCGACCACCTCGATATCCGACAAAAGTCCCCCCCTTTTCTATTCGTTTGTAACTTATCGCTCCTTCTACCCGAGAACCTCTTATCTTACGGCCGCGTCAAAGGCTCCACGGCTTTTCACACCCAAATCGAAAGTACGACGCCAGAGTAGAATCTGGGCGACTGTGGATGGTAAAATCCGCTCTGCGGATGAATCCTTACAACACTCTGGCTCCGAGTACACTTTCAGAGTTAAATGGAAGAAAATACTCGAGCAGAGGCTACGGTGAGTTACTCGTAGCGGATGTAGACTTTCGGTCGAGAAGAAATCATAGTCGATATTAAGCACAGCGAGCGAGAAAAAGAACTTCGCGCAGCAAGACTCGTATCGACATAGCAATTTTCACGGTTTTACACTTTTTACACGAGAGGAATATCCTTCGAGAATTTGAGATCGTCCGCGATTTTCTTGAGAAATCACTCTCGAGCATGTCCGCGTGCGTAATTCGAGAAATCGTCGAATCCGCAATGTTGGGATCGGAAAGCTCGGACGATTTCTTCGATTTTTCCGCAGTTTTTCTTCGCGATCGTTTTTACTTTTTCACCGTGACCTTATTAAACGTCGATTGGCAAAAATACCGATAAAACGAGTCGCCGCGGGTCAAACGTCGGGGGGGCATCGCGCTTTTCTACCGGTCAGGAAATCGAAACGTGCTCGTTCCTCGATCGGTTTCTCGTCCGGCAAGGGTTATCTTTTATCTTCGAACCTGATCCATGGATCATCCTCGTATCTCTCAGGAGTTTCAACCGCTATCGCGGTGAGTCACGCGGCGCGCAACGTGCGACGAGGACCGAAGGCTCACGATCCACCGAGAATAATGTGTCCGTGCTTCGATCGCCATTGGATAACACCAACAGCCCTCTAATTAATCCCGCTTCCTCCGTAAACATCCACCGTATTTTTCGTGCATATTATTTCCCCCGCCATTTAATCGCATTACCAATTTCACCTCGCATAGATCCTCAACCCAATCCGAATTAATCGACGCTGTAATTATATCAGTAGCGTTGAGAATCGAAAAGTTCGCGCACTTGAGGCCAATCTCTGTTTTTTTTCTGGCCTTGGAAGCGCGAGGGCCAAGAAAAATCCTCGTCTCGAGACACGAGACACATTCGAACATTAACACTAGAACTACTGGCCACTTTCTAGATATATTTAGAACACCACATATATCTTTAAAAAAAAGGGGAGAGTAAAAGGAAATTTCACTGCATGAAAATCATGGAAAATCTAAGAAAAGACATCCTTACAAAGCACTACGATTTTTTAAAGAAAGAACTGACCAGTCGTTTCGACTGGTTTGGTGGTTCTAGTGTTAATCGACGCTTTCTAGGCGGGAGTGATTTATAGAAAGCGCGACTCGCGGGAGAAGAAAATCGGCGGTGGGTATCGTTAAACGGGCCGAGGTTTTGCCTCTTTATGCTCCGTGTCGCTGGTCGAGGGCGGAGGGCGTTGTTTTCTATGCTTTTTACGCTTCTCGAGTTCGTTGAACCGGCGCGCATTGCATCACATCTCGGGCCAGTCGTCGTGACTGACGCGGATAATCCACGGTGATCCCTGGATCCCGTGTACGTCGCGTCGTCCCTCCTGGAGGCGTGTATCGATCCTTCGCTTTTCTTAACCGGATAATAGACGAGGTCTTGCCCGTTTCTAATATCCGTCCGATTCTATTCGCAAAACGCTCGTAGCTTGAGTAATGCTGCGAGTCAGCTGGGAGATTTCGTCCGCAATTACGCGGTATTCATCGAAATAATGCAGCTGCGTAGTTTCCTCCAATCGTGAAATTATGCCAACGAACTAATATCGATCTACTTTACGCTGATCTTTGAATTTGAAATGCGCGGAAGAATATAGAATTAGAGCAGTCGAGAAGCGCTAATGTTGTTTTAAAACATATCCGTATCCAACTGTAAAATCGTTCAGCTCCTGATTTACCCAAATATCCGGTGACTCACGAATAAGTGTGTATATAGTGGGTTCGATGGTTCTCAACGCACGTGGAGAGGACTAGGCCTCGCTTCTTTTCGGCCATTTAAAAGAGTATTCCTTGGCGATCTATATAAAAAATCGCAAAAAATCAACGGCGGTTGATCACTTCTTCTCGATTGTTTAAAAAAGTAATCCTTGCCAATCTGCTCCAAGAATCGAAAAAAATCGACGACTGTCTCTATGCCAAAAATCGAATAAACAAACGGCGGTCCATTATCTCTTCTCGATCGCTTAAAAGAGCGTTTCCTGGCGATCTATGCCAAAAATCGAAAAGATTAACGGCGGAGGATTACTTCTTCCGGTCTACGCAGTCGCGATTCAAGGACCGCGGTTACCCACTGACCTTAGCCGCCGGCGGGAAACGACGGCGATGATAATTGCGCCGGCATAATGGGTCGGTGAAAGTTTTGGCGCGTCGTGTCCGTTATATACCAGGAAGAGTCGACACCACGAGTGGGGGCGGGCTAGTTTCGGACGAGAACTGGAGACCGCCGGTGTTTTACGATCGCGCTATCTGGGTCAATTATCACGGTGCGCCGGGGCCCGTCGATGCTTCCGCGGTTAACCACCCCAGACCTTGTTAAACGCCAGACAAAAAAAACGATTATCATCACCCCGTCAGCGTCCAACTGCATCCTGGATTTCTTTCTGCAAGGAAATATTATACTGGCAACGGAGTAATCGCGGATTTATGATTTTTCACTCCAGAGGCGAGTTAAAAGCTACGCGATCGATCAGTGCGATTATTCAATCGAAAACTCGTAACTAAAGATAGCGGAATCTATGATCGTTCAATTGACAACTTGACAGCGCGAGATTTATTAATATTATGGATTCGATAGAAGAAGACAATCTTCTTTTCTACTCTTCAAGATATAATAATTGATTTAACCGTCTTCGATAATTAGAGCTTCGATTTAGAAACAACAACGAAGTTTCGACCACTTCTGCGTGGTCCTCAAGCTGTGCACCAGACACATCTTTTTTTATCATCCGGAAATAAACGATCGATATTATATATCGAAGTGCATCCTAAATTTCCTCGTATAAAAATTCTGAACACCGCTGATTCACGATTCGATACTCAAAGGAATCGAAGGAGCGCATCAAATTGCTCTTGCGATCGTTGATCACGGACGCATGGCCCAATTACCAGGAACAATCGGGATCGAGTTTGTTCCGTTAGGTGCGTCTCTTTCGTACCGGGCGATCCACGTGACCGCGTCACGAACGATCGGCGTGACAGTGGCGCGCAAACGTGTGGGGCAGCGTCTTGAAATTACACAGAAGCGGCAACAAGCGCGGATCGTCTAACGGGAAATGCGTGATTATCGGCTCGCGATCTTTCGTTGGCCGGGCAATACTATAATTTACGGAGTAATTATACATGTAACTGGTATCTCACTTGGCTGACACGCGATTAAGGAGGTTATCGGTATTGCTTATTGTGTTCTATGATAATCCACGGCTAATCCGTTAACGCGACGTACGAGCGCCAATTCGAAAGCGACGATAAGTGGCCGACACGCGGCGTGCCTCGACGGCTAGAATAAATCTCGGAGAGTTTCGAGCGTTGGTCCAATTTTTATTCGAGTACAGGGATAGTAAGTATCGCGGTTTTTTGGAAAATTAACGACGTGTATGTACTCCGAAAGTGTTTGCCCGTTATAATCTCGTTATTATAGTTAAAATTTAAACGGGCGCTCGACGAGCGCTAAAAGCCTTTCGCAATATTTTCGAAAAGGCGCGATAACGAGGAAAAAACTCGAATGTCATACGCGTGTATCTATTTTCGTTTACTTTGCTCGTAAAGGAATTTCATTCAATTTATAGCACCGATCCAAACATTTCTATCTTTCGCGCGGAGGCACCAGAAATGTTCTCGGTGTAATTTAATTTTCAGAAGACAAATCGTCGTAAAGACGGTCAAAGAATAGGAGACCAGAGCCTATATAAGGGTTAATTCAAGGAGAAATAAACTTCTTCGAACGAGCCTCCTCGCTGTTAATCGCTCGCTCGTCTTCCAATTACGCGATGCTGTCGGACGTTGCGAATTTTCCATTGAATGCCCCTGGACTTTCGTACCGTTTTATACCGCGTACCCTTGCAAGATCGTTAATTACAAACACGTGCTCTAATTACCTGAGACAATCGTGACGAAGGCTGTCCCGTTAGCGGCTGCAAACAGAGTCGAGGCGATGTTAACGCCCGCGCGAGGATCGACGCGAGCTGACTAACCAAGATTAGCGCTTCTGTATCCGATCTAGTACGAATTTTAATTCCACCTTCGGATACTGCCAAATTTTTCAAAACCAAAAATAATCTCACATCTCGCGCCTACACCTGATTAATTTTCTTAAAGCACGAATGATTACTTGCGGATTACGTAATAATTTGTGTCCTAAAATTTGCATCCACTGTTGGATAAGCGAGCGCGATGTATATGGAGTTTTCGTGTGCAACTCAATGTGGTTCAGGAAAGATATTTTGTCCTTTGTGGGTTATCTTTAATTTATCACAGCCCGTGAACAATAGGATCGATCCCAATAATTACGAAAGTTAAGGAACTTTGATATTCCTGGTCGACTGGAAGATATCGAGGATATTAATAAACGTGCCGCAGCAGTACGAGGAATTTCTGTGCCCTTCGACGATAAGAATTAATTCTATAGGGGTTTTTCGTCCTTTGGCGCGGAAGGAAACGATAGACTCGAGCGTTCTTGCATTAAAACTCCCATTTGTCTCTTTTCACGGCGCTCCATGAATGCGCTCCTTTCGTCAAAGCTCGTAATTCTCGTGGAATCCGATGGGAAGGTACGCATCGATCGCGTGGCGATGCGGCAATAACGATAATTATACCGCCCAGGGTCGTTCGGAGAATAAGGCATTTTTCTTCTCTCCGCGAAATCTCGTATCTTAACGTAAATCAACGATTCGCGGGCAATAATTCGATGGACTATATCATTTGCATGAAAACGGGCACGCCCACTCGCGATGATTTCCACGATACTCGTGTGACGTATTAGAATGAAAAAAATAGTAATAACCGCGTGGCTCGTTAAGTAATCATCGGTATTGCGTTTCAGCGAGTAAAATCCTTATGGAATAAGAAAATTAGGTTTTAGCTGTAACGAAGGATCGTGTGCGCAAAGTCGACGCATCTCGACTTTGCTTCGATTACTTTGACGAGAGCTCACGCGCTTTCGATCGTAATCGATAACAGCGGTCATTGGCGGAATCAATTAACCAAAGACACATCCAACGAGATGACAAGAGGTAGATTCGAGGAGGATAAGGGACCAGAATAGCGCGGTGAATGGAAGCTTGGACTTTTACCGCGGAGGTCAATGACACGTCTATCCATCGCCATTCGCTTCTCACGATAATAAAACACGCCCAAGGGTTCGATGCTTATGGAACTCTCGCATCAAACCGTGCGATTATCATTTTCAACAAATAATAACTATAATCATAATGACAGAAAATAGCAAACGATCGGCGCAAAATTCAACAGAGAAGGCAAAGAATGAACGACAAAAGAAAGTGACTAAAAAACCAAAAAACCATAGAAAACCGCAATAAAGATAAACATGGAATCGCACAGGATCAATATCTCGAACACCTTGACTGCTACTTTTCACAACTCCATTTCATTTACTCCTCCATTTTCAACAAACATTATACACTTACATTCCCCATTTATACATTAATAAATATCCCGCTTATCCAAACCAACCTTTACTTTTCATCCTCCTCCCCGAGGCTACCTTATCTATTCACCGATATACCACGAATTTCATCATAATCGCACAACACACTAACTCTCGTATGTCACCTCTCGTATGTCAGCAGTCAACGTGTTAAACCTAAAACGCCCAGAAAGGCGCATTACTCCCCCAGCCGCTCCTGATCCTCGAGGCGGCCAAGGCGCCAAACTTCCATCCACCGTGCTTCTCCCCTAGGAAAGTTTGCATGTGTGCACTGCGTGGCCTCGCGGAAGGAGGAGGGCTAACATGAGGTTTTCGATCTGTTTCCCTCGCGGCGGCGCGAATTAGGAGAGCGACGGTGGTTGCGATGGTAGCGACGCCGAGATGATCGGTAGTGGGAGGCGAGGCGGAGGAACGGAAAGGGATCGCGATATGGAGGAGGATGAGGAAGAAGGAAGGGAGGAAAGGAGCTCGGAGGGTGGAGGTGGTGGAGGTTTCGGTGGTTGGAGGTCCCACCTGCTCGGTGGGCTCACGCAACGTGTCAAATCCTGGTACTGGGGCGCCAGGCCCCTCGTAAGTTTTCCATCAAAACGAACCACAACACACAGATCTACCACGCACAAGATTTATTTTCACTCATTGTGTATCGCTCGACGCTTCGTATTGGCACGCGGGAGGGTGGGAGCCGTGGTTTTCCCTCGGTTCGATTTTTTTATTTTTTTTGTAAGTCGTTTTTGGCACCGACCATTGAGGTCCTTTGGCCCAGGACTTACCTTTTAACCGTTTTAGTGCGAGGGGTTTTTAAGAATCCGTGTCGGATCGTGCCGTTCCTTCATTTATTTGCGAGTAATGTCGATCGACTTTGCTCTCTTTTTTCGTCGAAATATCGTTAAAAATAAACCTCGGGACCCAATGTGTCGAAGAAAGACCGCTAATTATGCAGGTTGTTTAGGATTACTTGAAAAAAAAATTAGTAATTACGAGAGGAAACTCTGACGTGACTCTGATCGTGACTAAACATCGCGACACCGTTCATCACAGTACTCGAAGAGCTGCGTGGCACTAAAACGGTTAAGCTGGGTTCTGAAGCAGGAGAGTTGGTTCGACTGCTCCTCGCGCCATTAGTCGATCTCGCGAATCGAAGGGAGGCGGGAAATTCCGGGAGCATCGAGGCTCCAGATTTATTATCAGAATCGAATCTCTCTACGACAAACTCCGATCGAGAATATCGAGGAAGCTCGCGTCTCCCAGCTTCTCGAGGGTCAAACCATCGCCTTCGCGAAATCCTCGAAAATTCGCGAGCCGCAACTTTGCAGCGCTCGAGCCAATAGGGTCCTGGATTGGACGAGGATCCGCGACCAGTGTCCTTCCGACCTCTGAATCGCGACCGTCCGATTTTTGCACGATCCGCATTTTTTCGGGGCCCGTCTCGGTCGAGGATTCCTCTTTCTTCCTCTTCGTCGCGGATTTTTGTTACGAAAGGGGGCGGCAGGAGGGAATGAGGAGCGGGAACTCGATTAACGGGAGTAACGTCGAAGCGAAGACGATCGAAATTCGAGCCATTGGATACGACCTCCCCCTTTGGCATGAACTCTTCCTAATTAGATCTCTCTTTCACCAAGATCAGTTTTCCTTCTGCTCCTAGAGCTAGCGAATTTAGTCGACATAGCGATAGGTGTGTACGTGTTTTTTCTTAGATGTCTTGCACATGCTACTTTTTCGATTTGCCCTTACTATATTCAAGCACGATTACTATATATATAATTATATATATTTACATAGATGTCTTGGCATGCACGATCACTTTACTCACAACGAAAACAGGAACTAGATCGATTCTCCTTAGCGGTTACGGACGATCGAGGCGTTCTAGAACATTAGGATTAACGGAAGCCCAGTGTCCGGCCACGAATACCTAGAGTCGCGAGCTCTTCCAGCGACCAAATCTAGTCTAGATTCTCGGCTAGCTCGACCATTAGTGCGACGATTTAGCGAGTAAGCATTAGCTCGAGTAACCACGCTAGGAACAACGTTTAGCCTCATTAGTACATTCCACTGATCCAAGTCGCATAGAGTACCCTTTTCCGCGACGAGTAGCGAGAGTATCGGAGAGCACACCTTCGTGGCGTACGACCTTGTCGTCGAAAAACGGAAGGAGTAAAACAAGGATCTTTGCTCTACTCCACTTTTTTTTGTTTCGACAAGGGAGAAAACGACGGATGCTCTCCGGTTTTTACCTGTACATTCACTAGCAGTGTCAACTATGAAAGATCCTTCAACTCTTTAGGACACGTGGGATGAAAAGTGTCTCGCACCTTCGATACCAATATCTACATATATATATATATACTTATATATCCCTCGTTATCGCTTATCCCAAACGACCTTTCTGCGCTCTCAGAGACCTTCGAGTCGCGTCGTCCAATGGGTTGCCGTGGAAAAAAGAAAACGCCTTACTGTTCCTCGACCGTGTTAGGCCTAGAACAGGTAGCTGGAGAAATCCCTCGCGGTAGCCAGGGTAAAAAGGAGGGCGGCCAAGGTTGTCGGCGTGGGTTACGAATCGAACAGGTCCCACGACGGACGGCTCGCTTTTCACGCGCACTTTCGCCTCTCTCGCGTTGCGTTTCTCCCCCCCCCCCCCCCCCCCCCCCCCCCCCCCCCCCCCCCCGCCCCCCCCCCCCCCGCCGCGGTGGGGGGAGCCCCCCCCCCCCCCCCCCTCACCCCTCTTGCCCCTCGCGTGCGAAACCGCGAGGCTTTGGCTCGGCGGCCGACTCGCGATTTCCACTGTCAGGATTTCGAGCGCGCGACGATCGAGAAAGGAGGATCCGGGGGATTTCTGAGAGCGCGACACCGCAACGCGAGGGGTCGATGGCGAGGAGTGAAAGGGGGTGGGGGGCAAGGGGGAAGGGGGAGGAGGGAGGGAGGACGTCGTGGAAGCTCAGGCGAGGCCAGGCGGCTTTTCTGTAACGATCAGCGGAGAACAAGTGTAATTACGCGACAACACCACCACCACTACCACCACCACTCTCTCCGAGCACCACCAACACCCAACTGCTACCAGCCTATCAGCAAGCATGACTTAATTTTTTGATATATACTCTTGTGATCTATATCGATATATATATTTATATATATACATATATACATCTGCACTCGTATACATTTGTCTATGTACATGTGTATATATATACATGTATGTATATACACATATAGTACATATATATGGTATGTATATGTGTGTATATATAGATATATATATATACATTTGTATACCTGCATATAGGTACTGCGAGGTGTGCAACGTTGTGGAGATGTGGACCCGGTAGGCTAAACCAAGTTGGCGGAGTTCGAGTACGAGGTACCCGGAGGATCCCTCTCGAGGATCGTCGAACACTCGCGTTTACCTCGGAGAGAATTTGTCGGAGTGTTTTACGAATGTCGCCATGGTTATTCTATTTGGCGCAGTGGTTTCTAAGCTTCGAGAATCGCGACGGTCTTTGATACTCGTGTTCAGGATGAGTAGAGAATCTCGTTCGCGATGCGTACCTTACGATGATTATACTAATGAGATATTAGACGGAGAGAATCTATTATTTTACGCGTAAAGGAGACTCTCTTTGGAATATTAGCAGGTACTCCTCCTTTGTTAGCGGGCCTTGCGCGTTCCTGTCGCACATCGTCGGAGCATCGCTATGACCGAAAGAAAGTTTAGAAACCACTGGCAGGCTGTAACCAACTTTGCTGACTACCAGGACCCTCTTCGACTACAGCGTGCACACGAATGCGCCAGCATAAAGCCTTTTTAGTTCTTGTCCGCTGTCATCGTGCGCGTGTGTGTGTTCCTACGTGACTTTCTCGGGCGCGTGACAGCGACGGGCTCGTCGAATCCATCCCGGACCTCTTATATTCCTAAATCTAACGAGGAACAGAAGCCTCTAAAATTCGCAGTGTACGCAGAATGAGCGCGTATTGCTCTTCAGCGAGTAATATTCTCAAAACCACGTCTCAAGTTTATAATCCTTACATCCCATCAACGTATCCCATCTCAGAATTCCTCGAGTCACTTTTGCGCTGTACCTCGCGATTTCTTCAACCCCCAATCGTTCCAATATTCCCCAATATCCTTGAAATAATGTGTTCGCAAAGCAAGAGGTCACTGTCACGCGTCCGCGAGATTCGATGGTCGGATCGACGACGACCGCCGTTTGAATTCAGCTTTGCCCCTTCCAGGAACTCGCGCACAAGCTCTCGCGGAGCTTCGACATGCAGGAAGCGCAGCTCCTCGAGGAGAGCGGCTCCGGTGGCGGGACCACCGGAAGTGGCGGCGCTGGAGGACCACCGAGAAGACATCACAGCGCCCAGAGGCTCGCCAGGAGCGAGATGTCCGAGAGAAGGGAGGAGGATGGCGCCCTGGTGGTTCCAGATCACCAGGGCAATCTGAGGATCACGGTGAAGAAGACGAAGTCGATTTTGGGCATTGCCATCGAGGGCGGTGCCAACACCAAACACCCACTGCCCAGGATCATCAATATACACGTGGGTGGTCTGGCTTTTTTTTTATTATTCATTTTCAGTACTGACTTCTAAGGTCACGTGGCTTAGGAGTTACCGCTTAACACTATTCCTACCACGATCGATCGGTGATTTCTTTGAAAAATCGTAGAACTTTGAGGCGCGGTCGCCTCTGAGATTTTTCATGATTTTCTCGCAGCGTACGGTTCGATAAATTAATCTATCGACATTTTTCCTTCGTCCTCTTGTTCTGTAAGGGTATATTTGGTACACTTAAATCTGTCTGGAAAATGGCTGGTAGGAATAGCGTTAAGGTGGGTCCTGAATCACCAGAGGTACGGTACGCGTATCGCGTGGAAAAACCAGAGGTGATGTGGCCTCGCTCGTAGCTCGTGAAAAGAAGTTCTTGACGCGACAGCGGCGGTAGACCTTCACTTCGGATCGCTGTAAGCTCGTTATCGCGCTCATTGGTTTTCTAGAACGCTCGCCGTGCGAGATCGAATCGTGAAATTAAAAGGAATTATGATAAGTGGCCTGTATTTCGTGCGGAGCGTGGAGCGCGTACCGCTGCGGTAAAAGTGAAAGGATTAGAAAACTCACGGTCTGAGGATTTTGGCGTGGTTATACGTATATAGTAAAACTCGTTGATTGGTCGTTAAGAGCGCTCGACTTGGAACCGACGTACGTTCCAATGATGTTAATCATCGTTTACGAAAGAACTCATCGACGTATAACATTACGTATACCGATCGTACGAATTAAAGGAACTCGAGTATCCTTCGCTCGATCGTAAACGCAAATGTTGGAAAAGGGTATGAATCGTTGAAAAAAGATCACGAGTCACGAAAGGGTTAATGTAAGGCAAGCAAAGTGTTCGAATTTACAGGACAACGGAGCAGCCTACGAAGCCGGTGGTCTTGAGGTCGGCCAGCTCATCCTCGAGGTCGACGGTCACAAGGTCGAAGGTAAAAATCCCTCTTTTCTCTTCGTCCTTCCTCCAGAAAACGATTCGAAGATACATCATATTTCTTTTTACTTCTCCCAAGTTTCCTAATAGAAAACAATTCATCCTTCAGTATTAACAAAAATATATTCCGGTAATTCCAGTCGGTACAGAATATCATTCATAGATCGGTTATCAGTGATCCAGTGAATGGATGTGCATCGACATACTCATACACATAAATACATACATACATACATACCTTCCACGCAGGTCTCCATCATCAGGAAGTGGCGCGGCTGATCGCCGAGTCGTTCGCCAGGCGGGACCGCGGCGAGATCGAGTTCCTGGTGGTCGAGGCCAAGAAGAGCAACCTGGAGCCCAAGCCGACGGCCCTGATTTTCCTGGAGGCGTAGCAGGAATCTCCCACCTCCGAGCCGGAACCACCGTAGCGCGGCCTGACCGTTGCTCGGCCCGTGTAGCGCAAGGACCGTCGTTCAATTCGACGAGGGGCGGAGGGAGCGGGAGGGAGTCTGGGAGGACGAAGCGGGAAGGAGGAGAGTCCTGATACCCGCACAACAGTCAGGACGTCCGCCAACTCGCCTGCATCAGCACTGCATCAGCATCGCGGCTTAGCTTCGTCCTCTCGGAGGGAGCAATTGGAAGGTCGGGCTTTCGGTCAGCCGCTAATTCACACTGGCCCTGGTGGTGGGAACTTTCGACGAACAAGTATAAAAAAACAAATACTCGAGGAGTATGAGGGAGGTGATAACAGCTGGAGAGTGGAAAGAGGAGAGCCATCCTGGGTTCGAAGCCTCGAGATCTCGAGGCCCCGAGACGCGCGTCCTGGAAGGTGTGTGTGAGAGAGAGAGAGAGGGGGGGGGGAGAGAGAGACTTCGAGAGACCAGGGTGCGCATGCGCGGTTTGGGAGGAGGAGATGTCGTGCACTGTGCCAAACTATTAGAGGATGTTTCGTGTATACTAATAAAAACACTACTAATCGTAAGGGGTTCATTGACTGGAGAGAGAGAGAGAGAGAGAGAGAGAGAAAGAGAGGAGGAGCCGTAAGGAGGAGGACAGTACGGGAGAACGAGAACTGGATTCGAGGTACTCTCGTGGGACGGTGTACCTGGATCAATGGAGGGGGGGAGGGGGAGGTCGCGAGGACATTGCGAGGATTCGTCCCCCAGGCACACATTCGTACACGTACACATATACACACGGATACTCACGGAGAGGATTGGCACGCGCACCCGTGCGTAAATCGGGCACTTCGCGGCCGCGAGAGACACGGATACTCACTGTTGACTAATGCGTTATCGAAGATCCTGGCTGCTGTTACCGATCGGGATTGCCGTCGCTCGGCGTCTCTCGTTCAGGCAGGACGATCCACCCTCTGGATTCCTGAAATTCAAATTCCACCCCCGAGGCTCGACTGCGCTGATGTAGATCAACTCTGAGGTGGATGGAGGATGAATCGAGGTACGCGCTGGAGGAATGGCAAGGAGTCCCTTCCTTGGCGACACCGTTTGTCGGTTTTGAGAGACGATTGGAACACCCTGATCGGCCAAGGAGGGTAACGAGAGACCCGAGTGGCGACGATCCTCGGCGATCAAAATCCACGACTAATATAGACTTATTATGGGAATTGTTGAGGCTTAACAAAGTATATTATATACATATATATTATATGATTAATATTGACAACTATCGTAGTGGAATTGCAAGCTATATCTAGCGGGACGTTGCGCGCGGGCGCGTCTCCGCGCGCGCGCGCGCGTGATCGTCGGGAGAAACAACCCAAAAAAAAAGTTATATAAATATGCCATATTTTCAAGGAGTTATACTTAGAGGTGCATATTTAGCAAGGGCCTGATCGTTCACGCTCGAGCTTCGGGAGATCGCGGACGATCGAGTCGAGGGAAGAGGATGTATTATTAATTATTAGATCCTTCGAATCGTTCGATTAATTTCGCGAGAGGACATTACGTGAAAGCGCTGGTCGGAATCGAGAGTCGCGGTTTTGAACGGCCACTTCAGCGGCTCGGAGAGACGAGAAATCTTCGAGTCCGTATTATCGTCCCGCAGGAAACGAAAGTTGGGCGATTGTCTCGCGATTCTCACCATTGTGGCTTTTCATTTCGCCTTCGTCGTCGCGCCGCGACAAACACCGTTGAAGAAAGTGAGCCGTGTGCACCGGTGGGACATCCGCGAGACGTATCTATGGTCGAGTAACGGGCTGAAATTGTCGTTAGACAACGAAAGTAGCGAGCTCGTAACGATACCTCCGGTTAGTTCCGGTTTTAGGATTTTTTCATGTTAGAAAGTCCACGATCTTGCGAGCGGTCCTTGCGCAATGACTTTCAATGGAAGCAAATCAAATATCGAGTTCTGGTCTAAATAACCGGCGCTGAAATTGACGCAAAGCGTTCTTTAAACGCGCTTTGGAATATGCAATTGATTACGGAGTCGTATACTTAAACGCGTCATCGCTGCCAAGGAGGAGGAAGCGGAACCAAATGGGTCCTCGCTTCGAGCGTATTAAATCGAACACCTCTCGGATCTCCGACTCGACCGTCCGCGATGTCCTCCTTTAAGAACCGTGCAAGCTTATAAAGTAGAAATTTTCGCGTACGTGTAACGAGACAGCCGTATCGAGGGGCAAGCCAACGACTGAGCGAGCCACGACCAACGAGGGGATACCGGTAACGAAAAAAAGTCGAGAGACGAAAAGGGAAAAAGGAGCCCAAGTTACTCCTCCCTGGTTGGCCTTCCAAACTCAAAAGTATTATAGAATAATTCCCACGGACTCCTCAAACTCGTATCGCGCGCATCCGCCTTCATCGAGTCAGCTCGCTTCCTCCATCGCGATATCTCTTCTCTCCTCGGGGGAAAGACGAAGGTCCCTCGTCCCTTCGACTCGCCCAAGGCTTCCCCCTGAACGAAATCAAAAGTGGACAGCCAGCGGGGGGAGTTTTCTTACCGGTATCCAGGCGTGAGCGAAGGGAGGCCCGGATGGCGGGGTGCGCTTAACCGTTTTCACGCCACAGCTTTTTAACGCTAGAACTGCCAAACCAGTCAAAGTGACTGGTCGGTCGTTTCTTGAAAAGATCGTAGTACGATTTATTTTTTGAGATTTTCCATGATTGTCATGGAGTATTTGGATCATCATTTTGATTTACTGAAATTTCCCTTTACTCTCCCTTTTTTTTTTTAAAGGTGTACGTGGTGTTCTAAATATGCCCAGAAAGTGGCTGGTAGTTCTATAGTTAAAAACCCACGGATTGGTCAGTGCCACGCAGCGTTTCCCGCATTTAACCGCGAGTACGCAAACAATTAACAAACTCGCCTAAAATATTCGACGATCTCGCCCATCAGTCTTTTCCTAATCATACGAAAGCGACGTGTTCGCGCTTCATATTCTATATTCGTTCCTTTGCTTCGACACAATGGCGCGCTCGCTTTTGGACTCGAGCGCATCGCCCCGATCGAGAGTCGCGACTATCGATAAGCGAGGAGAGGCTCTTCGAGCGACATTCGAAGCGCCGCGATCGCGCTGCGTGGCACTGAAACGGTTAACGCGCGCCTATCGCGGTCGAGGAGCGACGAATCTGGTAAATGTGCCAAATAGTAGCGTGCAGTAACGGTGGAGGGATTTAATCGAGGGGCATCCGCGACAGCAGCGAGACGAGTCGTCGAAGGGAGAGAAAGCCACGGTGATAGTGAGGACGAGGAGGAACCTCCACGATGAGCAACTGGACTTCTTGCAGAATTAGGGGATACTTCGAAATGAGTACGAAGCGATAGAAAAGCACCTGATTTCTCTTTCAATAAGAATATCGTAAAGGTAAAGGACAAGTGCGAGGATCTCTTCTTTTTCTACCGCTTCATATTCATTTTGAAACTTAGAGGTGTCCTTGATGGAAGATGAGAGAGAATAACGAAACGGGAGAAGAGGAAAGAATGGCGAAACGATGAATACGAAGAGGTGGCTCGAAGATCGTGGCTTTCGGGACGGCGATGTAGCAGATACCAGAGAGTTGACCGAAAGGATATTTTTCTAAAGCTTTCGATGTACCGCAATCACCGAAACAATTCGAAGATCTCAGCTGACATATCCAGACAATGCCTTACGCCGCTTTTAACGAGGAACCCTCGGGGACACTGTGAATAACGAAATTAGGACGTGAATCCATTAATCGTAACGATCGAGCGTTCAAATGCAAAATGCCCGTGTCTATTCGCGACGTCGTACGAATATGCAAAGCGCCGGATGCCAAACTGCCGTGGCCCCTCCAACCTGCGATTTCAGCCCCCACGATGAATATCGTATACAGATTTCAACAGCTCGCTTTCCGCACGCTCCTGAAACGCGAAAGGTCAAAATGAAGCAGATACCAAGGATGCGCCACGAGCCAATGCAAGGCGCACAAGCGACAGATTCACTCTGCGGATTATAGAGAAGCGACATCAGTCCTGAATTTTTGACGCCCGAAGGACCGTCGTTTCTCACGCATTCTCATTACTTCGTCCAGATCGCTCGCCTGGAATTCGCCACGACAGTTTGCCATCTTCGCACGACGTATCTCCTTCCCCGGCAATCTTTCGATTCAAACAGGACAAAGGGTGGAAGCAGTCTCGCCGACAGATATTTTTCCATTCGCGCTTCCTGCTCGAAGTTTCGTATATTCCAATCTTCGAAGGCTCGAACCTCGAAGGAGCGTTGGACGAATCGCGAATCGGTTTGTCCCTCGAGCCTTCGCGCTTCTCCACGACGAGAGCGTCGTTCGCTTACGGGCTACAAAAGGAATATTCCATGCGAAGCAGTGCGCGTGCTCTTTATCGAAACACTTCGCGTCGCGGGAGAATTTCCAAACTCGCGTAAGTCACCATCAAATTTGCACGGTCGAATCTATTTCGACAGTGGATTTTGCAAGCGGATTGCGCGAACGACTCGATCGTAGGTGGGCCACGTGGTCGTGGAAAGCGTCGGCATCGACGGACCTTCGATTCTCGCTCAGAAAAAGAAACGCTCGCGGTGTGCAGACGCGTGCAAGAAGCGCTCGAGGTTAATGGCGTTAATGAGAATCCGTAGCTCGTTAAGGATCGCCTCGCGAATCGCGGATTGCGGGAGAATTCGTTCGAGTTAGCTGGAGGTCGTCATGGAACAGGACTGGCCAACACGATCGTATATGGGGAATCGCGTTTTCTATCGAGCATCGCGCGGTGTACTTGCGCTTATTTTATGTCCATTACCATATAAATACGTTTCGCTGATCCGACGCGCGTTTTCTTTTCATATCTGGCCGCACTATCGTTTTCTTCCTTCACATTTATACCGTATCTCCGCCCTCGGACGAACCCCTCGCACTCGAGGCCTTTTTCTTAACCAGCGACTAGAGACGATTTTCCGCTTGTTTCGCGAATTTCTCACGGCTAACTTCAAACGATTTCAGACACCATTCAACGTTTCGAGCATAAATATCCTTAGCGCTCGAATTATCGCGTAAAATCGAGTGGCGAGTGAGAAGCAGCTTTCGCGTGAATGTACGTGGTGATTAAAGGGCACTCCTCGAGTGCAAAGGGTTTATTATCCTTAGCTTGTAATAAAAATCGATAAGCACGATATTTCTCATAACACCAGATTTTGTATAGATTATTGAAAGGAAGATTCTCATTTACGCGCCGCCCTTGGGCCTTTCGATCTCGCGGTGCAACTCGCGTTGGCCAGGCTTCGCTGTGGAAAAATTCGCTGCGCGCACAATGGTGCCGAACCAAAGGTGATTAACACGCGATCGCGCGCAGATCGTTATCCGCCACCTTTCTCCGCCGAGAGCGAAAGAATTTTCCTTCGAGAAACCGAGTTTCCGCCACCGTCGGCCCCCGATGCGGAATCTCGCGTGCGGATTCCTCGTCCACGCCCGATCGGCGGCTACTTTCCTTCGATCCTCGCCGCTCGCCTTTTTCTCGAAGCCCGGAGCCTCGTCCCGACGAAGGCCAGGCTCGAGAATCCGCGAGATTTCCCATCGAAAAGACGCGGCCATTGCAAGAAGCATTGCCATTGCCGGGCATCGAGCTTCGAGATTCGAAAGCCAAACGTAAACCAGTTCCTTTCCTTCTTTCGATTGCGCAGGTGGAAAACGTTTTTGGGTTATGAAGATACGAGAGACTGGTCTTGTGTTTGGGGTCCGTAGAGAGAGGTTCGACGTAGGGCGGTGGTTTCCAAAATGAGATACGCCGAAATTACTTTGCATCGATTTGTATCACTTTGCGTTGTAATGCGCGATAGTAGCTTTAGTGGACTCGCATTCTCTTTAACCCTCTGTGGGCTGGATTATATCCGCGAGTTATACAACTTGCGAGTTATTCACTTCGATATTTCAGGTTGACGCCAACCGTACTCTTGTTTGTTATCTCGGACGCGTTATATAGTTAAGAGGTATACGTCATCTTGTGAAAAAATATAGTTATTCGATTAAACGACGATGTATTAGCGCGGGGCCTGAAGGTGGATCCATGGAGGGTTAAGATACTAATTAGAGTAGGTTTCTGGTCGATCGATCGCGCATGCGCGCTGCTTATTTTTCCGTCTCAAAAGTTTGGAGACCACTAATGTAGCGAACGATACTTTTCCGATCTCCTTGATATTCGACACTTATCTCCGGCATTCATTGACCGCTCGAACTTCCACGGATCGTCGTCGCACCGACGGGGGTACGTTATTGATTTCGAAAACGGAACCAACAGTCGTCGTAGATCGTAGGCCACCTCCGTAGATTAAAAAAAAAAATTAATAAAGGACACGATAGTAGGGAGAGGAAGGCGCGGAGTTCGAAGTAGCGACACTTTAGCGTATTATAGTTACCCAGAGGCTGGACCCGTCGTATTCTAGAAACGCGTGAGACAGAGCTGGGAGACAGAGAGTAATCTAGCAAAGTATTTATTTTTTCAAAGAAAGAAAGAAACAAACCGTGACAAGGACTTGTACCATAAACCTGTTCAGCTTTCGCACATTCACCACTCGGCGAACTTGCTTATTCTCGATAAACTCGGACTATGGGTACGGGCGAGCGTAAGAAATTCATTATTTACGACTTCCTTCGTTCGAAAATAACCGCTCCGGGTTCTTGACTTGCACAACGGCGATCTGGAAAGAATTTCGCGTGTCAGGGTAAGCAGACTCGTTTCTAAGATTTCGCTATCGGTCCTGCTTATAGCGCGAACTTTGCGCAAATTATTCGCCCACCATTGTCCGCTGCATCCGTATATCCTTTAACTCGCGCTTGAATATGAGCTGTTTTTCTTTTAAGCGTTCAATTTTAAAAAGAAGTTAATCAAAGAGAATCGATGTGAAAGCCCAGTTTTGGAGAGAACACACAATTGTGAAAAGATTCTGTTGCTTTGGAAGTACGTAGACGACGAAATGTACGCAAAATTCGCATCGTGAAAAATCACCCGATCCTAAATCGATCGGTACGAAATTCCCAAAGAACTTTCTTTCTATATACTCAAGATCAATGATTTCTCATTAAACGATCGCAACGTACGATCAGAAAGTGATCCGAAGGCTCCTCATCGATCGATGCCGTGTCGATTCCGGAACGCGGAGCGATTTGACCGTGTAACCAGCTACCTAATCGCGATCAAGAAGGAGGAGAAAACGACTAAGCGCCGATCGAGTTCTATGCCGATGTAATCGTAATCCTAAGGTTTAAACACTGTACATAAGCAATCCGCTCGTTCATACCGCATTTCATAGCTCATCCTTTTTGCAGCCGAATTCGTACACGGAGGGCCGTATCGTGTCACGCTGAATAACAGCTGAATTGCAATATCAGCACCTACGAAACGTCGATCGTCAGGGACGATCCAAAGGATCTAAGAACGCGCGCGCGCGCACGTGAAACAGACACATATGTATACACACACATATGTATACACACACGAACACCGAGAGGAGCGGATGCGAGGGAAGAGGCGGACTAAGTAGAGGCGCGATAGATATACTCGTACGTAAGGGAAGAAATCGCGGAGTCGTGGATGATAAACCGACACGAGTCGCTTATCGCGCGTGTTATCATTGCCGTTGTTATCGCTGCTATATTCGTTCATTTCGATTGGTTGTTCCTGGCGATTATTATTAGAGGTGTTTCCCGCGAATGATTATGGTTGAAGTTTCGACGTCGTTATTATTGTTCCGCCACTTGTGACGATGAGTGCCGTTATGATTATTATGATTACCCTCGATCGAGTCATTACCACGGCGATGGCGATTATTATTATTACTATTACTATTATTATTATTATTATTATTATTATTATTATTATTATCATTATTGTAATCGAATAAAAGGTTCACCGCAGAGGATTGGAATCTTGTCTATTCGTTTCGTCCTTCATCCTGTGCGCGATGGGATCGTCGAGTTGGAAATGTGGAGGGACGAGGGAATTGATGGAATAAATAAAGGGGAGGAACGAGAGGGTTGGCGGAAGAATCGAAGAGTGAAGATATTGAGGGGAGGAATAAATTGGGGAGACGAAAATCATGAATTGATAAAACGAAAGACGGATTGTTTTTCATGTTCTTCCTACTTCAGAGTTCTAGATAGGAATTTTTTTGATCAAGGTGCGTGTTGTGCGACTTCGATTGCACCTTGATCAGTAAGCAGGGCTCTTTCTTATCGCGATACGATGCTGATATACGCATGATCGGTAATATAGAAAGCTCCAAGACGAGAAACGCGCCTGGCTGCCGCTAATTTAGAGACCTACGCTTACTGAACTTCTCGCGTACTTTCGAGCAACACTTTCACGATTCGCCCGGTGCGCGCTTTGCAATTTGCCGTTTCATTAGGCAATTAATCGGCATTCATCGTGGGGCCTGCGTTTCATGAATCCAAGCATCTCATTTCGCGGCTGTTAATCACTTCACATCGATTTGCATACCTATTTATTTAAATCCCATTGCGCTTTTGAAAGTCGAGCCGATGGAAGTCCCTATCGTGAAAACGAAGCGTCGGCCAAATGCGCTCGAGGAAGAGTAGTGATTAAGTAAGATGTATCTGTTTTAATAAATGGCCGCTTTGATCAACGATCAGCTTTCGCGGATAATGATCCACGATAATTGAATATCGCTCGTGTAACGAGAATTTTTGCATGTACGTAGACTTAATTCTACGTACGCTTCGTGCTACATTTAAATACAGTGCGTTTTATCTTTTAACGCTAGAACCACCAGCCACTCTCTGGCCATATTTAGAACACCACATACATCTTTAAAAAAAAGGGAAGAATAAAAGGAAGTTTCAGTCGATCAAAACGATGATCCAAATACTACATGAAGATCATGGAAAATCTGAGAAAATACATCGTTATAAAGTACTACGATTTTTTCAAAAAACCACTGACCAGTGATTTTAACTGGTTTGGTAGTTCTAGTGTTAAAGAAGCCCACGTGCCTCGAGGAGTATTCAACGAATGCTCTCTAATACTGCCTTGAAAGCAACTTCATAGCTGCATAATTTTCGCGAGTGCGGCGAAAGATACATCGTCGCTTGGCTTTGGAAGGATCAAAATAGTCGTGGGAATAATCGTCGCGACGCGCGAAGGAAAAAACCGCGATTGGAATTCGTCGTATCCGCGATCGGGATGCCACCTTCGCGCGGATATTCCAGTTTTGTCGATGCGCTCGGTTAAAGCCGGGCTATTTATGAATGTCCGCCAACGGCGAGACCGTTTGGGCGCAAAATCGTAAAACTCCGGTTCTGACTGGCGTACGAGGGTAAACAGAACCGACGAGACGTCAAAATATCGCGACGCCTACCCAGATTTCTCTTTTCTGGGTTACGTAGAACAGCGTCTCCCAATCTATCGGTACCGCCAAGTGCCTTCGAGATATCAGCAACGTAGCTGCGCTTGTCTTAGATAATGCTTCAGCTAGACACCGATTATACGCGTATTTGTTCTTTAACCCGAGCCTCGCGACATATTACTCACGCTAACTGAGCTGCGATGAATACGTAGCGCATGGAGGGTGAAACTTTCGTATATATATAAAGACTGAAACCTTCGAATTCCTCTCGTTGCTTCTAGATACGAATATAAGGCAGTATCTCAAATTCCCTTAACACTATTCCTACCAGCCATTTTCCAGACAGATATAAGTGTACCAAATATATCCTTAAAGAAAAAGAGAACGAAGGAAAAATGTCGATAGATTAATTTATCGATCCGTACGCTGCGAGGAAATCATGAAGAATCTCAGAAGTGACCGCGCCTCAAAGTACTACGATTTTTCAAAGAAATCACTGTAGGAATAGTGTTAACCGTTGATCTTCAATACCAAATAATATCATTTGACTACTATTTCCAATAGTATCTTTCATATACTCCACTCTCGGAAGATGTCTAAAATAATACGAAACACGAACGAAGTGAGCGAAAATATACGGGCCAAGTAATCGAGGTTTGAAAGCAAACTTTGAGCAGTGTCTCTCATTCTCCAAGGATGCGAAAGTGTGAGATAAGCGTACTTTGGATGATAATTGAAATTATTTTTGGGAAAGATCATGAAAAAAGGGTATGGTATCCATTTGGGGAATTGAAGGCAGCGCGTTTTGGGAAACACTGACGGAGAGACGTACGCAAACCCGGGCATCGGTCGATCGCGCGGGGGTGGCTTACGCAAGAGTCTCCCCGTGCGCGGAGGAGGGCACACGTAATGCGTAATCCTGTTAGACAGTGTTTCTCCCAGGTCACGCAGAAAAGATTTGAGAAAAGATTTCAGAGGCGTGGAATTTTTCACGACGCCTCGTTTCAGATTCTCCTTCAATTATAAGCGCTCATTAATCAACGCGCATTAACTAGCTTGAAACTTGAGAAGAGGATACCTTAGAAAGGGAACAGGGTTCATCGATGAAAGTAAACTTGCTGAAGAAACTTTGTCTATTTTTATTGACGCCGTGTTTGATCTTATTATCCATTTAGTTACGTCTGTGACGGTCTCTTCGTCGCGAGGTTAGGAAGATGAGAGCATTTCGAGGTAGGAATCGATGATATTGGACGTTTAGAAGGGTATTAAAGGTTTGGGAAACACTGGTGTTAGGGCTGGAAAGCGAGGGTCCGTCCGGCAGTTCGACAGCGGATTATTCCGTTTTAATTCGCCGCCCACGTTTTAGCAAGCGGGAAATAATTCAGCATATACAAATTGGCCTGAATATACTTCCTTCGCCAGAAACTAGATCAACTCCTCTACAAAGTATGTGTTTACATCTTATCAGTCTCCAGCCTCTCTAAAGTATCGAGAATACGATCACGTTAATCGATTAATTTCAATTATTTGGATTAAATATTCTTGTTGATATTCTAATTCTTCAGAAAAATGTATATTTCCTTTAAAAATATAAATCAACGTTCTACGTGAGGAATATAAATATTCGAATAGCACGTCTCTGATTCGAAAAAAAAAAATCAGATAATTTAACTTCATAAGGGTATTTGAAAAATTTCTTATTTCGATTAAGATACGAATGAAAAATAAAATTCCACGTAATTCGTCGATTTACGTTTCCACCCTCTTTGCAACTAGGAGGCGTCGGTCCGATTCTCGAAGCGTAGAGGAAAAAATTAAAACGGCCGAATTAGAAATCCAATTTTACGAAGCTTCTACCGAATTTGCGTATTAAACGAGCCGTGACCGCTCGCACATGTCGTCGTAATTTCAACAACACGTGCCCAGGGGGGCTTCGTGTTCCGTTCGAAGGGTAGCAAGGGGTGGAAAAGACCGCAGGGCGATTCGCGGCAGTGCTGCAGGCCGGATACGAATTTTTAATTCAGCCACGGGAGTTGGTTACTGGCGCACGTGCATTGTACACGGTGCGATCACCGCCTCGTGATCGTGATCAGGCCTGCTTTCGACCAGAGTGACGAAACTCAAGGTCAAGATTCTAATCGTTCATTCACCTTTGCAGTTCTTCGAGCAGCGCTTTGCAACGACGTGCACATTGCACTTTTGACGAACGCGCATCGTTCAGTGAAATAAACCATGCGATATAGAAGTTTGTTTTTAAAAACGCTATAAGATGAGTCTACATCGATGTTTAAAATAAAATTTTTTTTTATCGCGAAGGTTGGAGTCTCCGATTTAAGAATGAAATGACTGAGCTGTTCAAATTTCAAGCAAATCGGTCACACCAGTGTCGTCATATCCTATAATTTAAAAGCAAACCAGTAGATGGCCCACCCTATAGATAATAAAATATAGGTTGTTTCGCTTGCTCCTCCTTTTTAAAAAATCAAGAACACACTAGAATGGGTAAAAAGGCCAGAAGCGCGATATAACCTTCCAACGGAGAAAAAAAGCCAAGGCTAAAGAGCCAAATAAAAAATTCCCTCGCGCGACTTAAAAATAGCGCGAAACAATGAAGGCAACCGCAAAAAAGGCACTTTCGTATTATAAAACATCGGCATGAGCCGCGATCAAATACATTGCCTTCACCTAACATCAAATGCACTACGATCTTCCTCGAATCTGAAGGATAATCGACAACCATCTGGACTTGGATCAACGATGGAATACGAAAACTCGTGCAACCCTTCGTCCTTTCCAAGCACCCTGGATATCAAACCTCCGAGTATCCGCGAACACCTTGTATACCCCGGGTCGGCGAAAGGGTTTCTCGCCGGTCTCCATCGGCGCTTACATAACCGCGGCACGTGGCCGATCGCGGCAGATGCGATTACCTCAGTCGGCCTCTTGGTTTCTTACGGGCCCACGCCTCGGTTCCTGGTTCCGTCTAGGATGTCTTCTTTGATTCGCGGACAAAGGGGATCGATGACAACCGGTGCGTGCGCCCGTGGAAAGGAAGCTTCCCGCGGCACGCAGATGCACGCACGAGGACGCACGTGCCCGCGACAATGGGCCAATGGCGCGTACAAGACACTACTCCTCCGTACTTCTGCCAGCTCTTCTCGAACAATGGGAAAAGGGAGGAATTCGGTAACAGCCGTCGCGAGGCGGCGGCCATCGAGGATGCTGGAATGAGAGAATCCTGCTCGGGGCTCGAAGTGCGTTCCGTACGTTTTCACGAAGCCCCTCGCGGCCCTGGGAGCCTCGAGTGCTGGATTCGAGTTCGATTCGAAGCGCTGCGCCATGCTGGGGAATAAGCTTCGCGAGTTATGGATGTTTCGGATCTTCGAAAAGTAGGCTCGATCCGATGGAGTGGGAGAGAGTGAGATTTGTGAGTCTCGAAAAATGCGCCGTATTCGAAAGGTAGTGCGAGGGTATAAAACTCGTGGGGAATCGAGGAGGAAGTGTAGTGAGAAAAGATATGGATCGTTTATTTTGAAAGTGGCGTAAGTCCTTTTAAAAAAAAATGAGATATCACGTGATTCTAGTTGTTTATAACTAGTTGGTATTTAATACCTTAAAAAATACCAACGCTTTGTTCAATTTAATATTGACCGATAAAAGAGATTGCGTAGCCATTGAATATGAAAGTGGTGTAAATCCAATTTCGATCGATTCGAGTTAAAATATTTAAAATTAAAAATTTTCTCTTATTCTTATTACTGGTCAAGACCAGAGGATCAACCATTATTTTCTAACTTACACGTGTTACTTACAGATATAGCTATACACGTCGGTGACAATACTCGTTTATCGTTTAAACCATTTTTTTCCCTTATCGTTAGCTCGTTAATCGCGTTTACGCACGCAAAATTCAACCCCCCCTTTTTCTTTCGAAAGCAGTCCTGGAAAGTTAAATGGGATCCAGTTCTGAAAAACTGCCCGGAAAATGCGGCATCTGCCGTTCTGTTCAGGCGAGATAATGGCTCGGTAAATGTCCAGGCTGGCGTGGCGAAAATTGGGAAAGATTCTATCAGTGTCCCGGCGAGCAGATGGCGAAATCGCGGATCGATGGGTCATTCAATGGCGGGGCGGCATGAAAGGGAGATTAGGCGCGAAAATTCGAAGGAGGGACGGCGCGTGAAAACTGCTTTAACATCGCGACGCATAAAATACACGATATCTCTGTACCCAAAACTCATATATTATATTATATTATATTATAAATTGGGGCATTGATACTTTATTGCTTCTGATAAAAATTCGGGAACAAAAATAAAGCGTGAGCAGGTGTTTTATCGTCGTGCAAAAGCCAGGGTTCCTAAAAAATGTCTAAATTGCAAAACTCCCTTTCCTTTTTAAATACACTCATACTATTAAATATACAATATTGCCTCCACAGTGGCCAACGATGGACAATACTTCGACTCAAAGTAAACCCTATTTTTTTTTACAATAAACCCCCTAATTTCGGAGAAAAACCCGCAGAAGCAATCTTGTACCGCTAATATCCTCTTATATTCTATATTCTACACTATATTCTTACATTCCATATTCCACACTATATTCATATATTCCCTATTCCACACTATATTCATACATACACACTTTCCCAAGGACCCTAAACACGTTCTCCTAACGTTCTCCCGTAATTCTCGCGCGACTCCGGCCAAACCGCAGTATCTCATTTACCTCTCGACGCTGCGCCGCCTGCAGAAATTCGCGGAGGACACGCGAAATCTGGTCACTCGACCAGAACGCCCCGCGAAACCGATCTCCATCCTCCTAGACAAACCACTCCAGGATCCTATCTCGATCACCTTCGCGGCAAACGTGCGCGTGGTATCGAGAAAATCGCGCGAAGCCAATTTCCAGAGGCGGCATCCCGAAGGAGCAGCTGTCGAAATCAGGGTCGGATCTCTGGCGGTTCGAGGAATAGAGATTAAGAGGGCGGTGCTGAGAAGGGAGGCTGCACGAACCTACCCCACAGGCTCGAGGCAGCCCCCCAAAAGGCCTCGACGTGCACGTGCTGGCACGATGGGGTAGTTCCCCCCTCGAGCGAGAGGCCGCTTCCGGGGGATGCTCGAGGTCCTCGCCTCTGGCTGGCGCGTAGAATTCGTGGTGTCAATGCTAGACCAGGGGGACTCGTGGCTGTCGGTGGTGGCAACCTTCCTGGCACACGTCGTCGAGTGCCCGACACGGCCGGAACTCCCTGCGTTTATTCAGTGCCGGTCACGCCGCCAAACAGCGCGGTCAGCCGCCTTGGATCTCCGAGTCCTTGGATCTTGGAAAGCTGGATCCATCCTCATTGCGATGCTGTACTTCTTGAAGCCTGCTTCGTCAGGAATGGAACAACGGACGCGTGGAACTGCGAGATCCGCGATGGCAATTTCGTGGGGATCTTTGGAGCGATTTTGTGAGCCTCGTGGAAGTGTTTTTTAGCGGATATATCGGATTGTGTTGGCGGCTGGATTGAGTGGAGGATTGAGTGGATCTTGGAGGAAGAGGATCGAGGCTTCGAGTGTTTTGTGGTGTATGGTGAGAGGATCGGGGGGTGGATTTTGAAGGGGGGTGGATAGACTGTGGTTATTGGAGAATGGTTTTGGTTGGTTTTATCGAGGCAAAGTGTGTTGATCGACTGGGGATGCTATCTGGACAGTGGATGGTGAGAGTTGTCGTGAGTCGGATGAATATAGAGGTACGATAAGGCTGAGAGGATGAAAAGGACTACTTTGTAGCATTTTCGCGGTTTGTCTTGAGAGAGGGATTCTTGTTGCGAGTAATGTAAAAGATTTCGCCATGTCGAAGCTCGTGAGGAAGCATCGATGCAGCTCGATGGTTATTTTTGTCTATAATCTCGACTGATTTGACTATAAATTGCTCGGAAACACGATTGTAGTCTTGCTGACTACGAAGCGTGCACGAGAGATCGTGGTACCTGATCAAAGCAACACCTTGCACTTCCCACGTACCTTCGATCCAGTTCGAAGTATCGAAAGATCGACCGACCCAAACTTTCAACCGATAAGAAGATCAACATCCCGGACATCGTACGCGTGCCAAGTAACCCAGGAACGAATCGCGAGTGGAAAAGAGAAAACAGGAGAACGGCTACCGATCGCCATTAGAAAACTATGCCATCGTAATCCGAGCCCTTGAAACGTAAGAATCAAAGAAACACGAAGACACTAACCGACGACAAATCGAACTGCTCGAACCTCAGAAATCCCGGCTCCATCATAACACCTCAGACAACAAAGTACATCTGATCTCTTCAAGCGCGCCTACCCAAGAATACGATGTCTCGCGCAATAATCTCCCCAGAAGTAAATCCAAAGCATAACTGACCACAAAGTATCCAAATCAAACACACGTAATCGAAATATCACCGTGCTCCTGCTCTAAAAATCGTAATACAGGTACGCATACTCCAACCACATCCAACACCCTCTTCATCTATCCCCTGGATCCTCAAAATCGCTAATAAAACCCAAAATCCAAGCCCAACCAAGCGAACTATTTTCGCGTCGGTATTTCGTGGGGGGGAACAATAAGAAAGAAAAAAAGAAAAAAGATAAAATCGAGGAAGTCGGACGTGGGCCAAGTCGTCCGGCACCCAGGTCGGTAACTGCGAAGGTGGATGACGAGCCGCTGGTGGAGAACGAATCGGTGTACTATTCTAATCCGCGTCCTTGAAACGCGAGTATCCGGTGGCTCTTGTCTAGAGGAGCCTGGAATCTGCCGGTGGCCGATTGATCGCGCCGCGGGGCACTTGGCTGTGGCAACAAACCGCTCGGGAACGTAACCATCGCCAGGAGGCCGAGGTGGTCGTGTTTAAAGGCTAGGAATAAAGGGGGTGGGTGGGCCTGGACGATCGTTCCGGATCGTTTCGGATCGTTTCAGTCTCGCTCGATCGGCGCCAGGATCTTCCTCGTGGAAAGCGGAGAGGCGCGATCGTGAGTAGCGAAAGGGAGATCGTTAAGATCGATCGTTTACGAGAGATTTTCGGAAAGGCGGCTACCGCTCGCTCGGATTGTTTCTCCTGGGAGCTTTATGGCCACCTCATAATTGCAGTTACGAGCGGCTCGGTTACGTTTCTGTAAACGCGCGGAAAAAGTAAAAGGTTGGTACGGTTATGAGGGGACGAGGTAAAGTCCTTGTTTCCATGGAAATCCGCTTTAATGGCGTTGCGGGGAGGTTTGGAATTTGGATACGCGATCTCTGCGAGGTGGATTTTTTTATGGATAGATTTAACGCGAGAAGAAATTGGGTTAACGCCGGGAGAGAATAGTTTAACGTAAGGGAAATTGGTTGGTGTAAATGCTTAGGTATTTAAAATAAATGAAATATTTTTTAAACGAATAGGTCGAAGAATTGAATTTTGGCGCTCTTATTAGTCTCTCACGGTTTCTTACAATTCCCACGAGTCTCAAAAAGTAACTCGATTAGGCCTCCGAGCGACTCTGGTTGCCGACCCCGGAGCCACTTCTGACAGCGCGATGGTCAAAGTCAAGGGTTCTATGCCGCCTGTTATAATCGCATTTACGAGCACGCCCATTACCTTGGCACGAACATGCTGAAATCTCCTCGCTTATTCCTAAATACCACCGTGTATTTTTAAATTCATTTTTCGGCACCAACTGCTAAGGTCATTTGGCCCAGGACCTACTGTTTAAGGTGGGTTCCGAACTACCAAAGCTACGATATACATATTATTGATTATTACAATACATAGAAAAACCAGAGGTAATGGGCGCGAGGTCCAGACCAGAGGTCTGAGCCTCTATTCACTGCACCATCGTAGCTCCTAAATACCACCATTTATTAACAATCACCATCAATGCACTTTAACTCCTTCAAGTACAGCCCGATATATCTAGAATCTAATGAACAATCGAAGCCACTCTATATCTCTCTCAACCGCGCATTCGCACAGCCCGTTTACTTTTCCACAAATACCCGACGACCTTCGATCGCCAACGATCTTCCACGCGACCGGCCCTTTCGCACTTCCCAATCCCAAAAATTAACTCATCATCCGCAAGACCAATCGCAACTTCCAATTCTTTTCACGCACGTTCCCTACGCAGCAGAAGAAGAAGAAGACGAATAACAGAAGCGAGGAGATCGTTGACCCATCGAGTGCGTCGGGAGCTTTTTTCGTGGAACCGAAGTGGTCCATCGAGGCGAAGGAGAGCGGAGGAGCAAAGTCGAGGAACCAGAAGGGCGTTGGGCGCCTTATCGCGCGCACTCGAGGTGCCGCGAGGTCCTCAGGGGGCGCGGGGCTAATTTTAAGACCTCCTCGAGAAGAGCCCCGCGCGGATACCTCGGCCTCTGTGATGATCAGCGACCATGGCGGCAGGAGCAACGACCCTGACGAGCTTCCTGCTGGTCCTGCTGATGTTCGCGACCTCGAGCTGCTCGTTCTTCTCGAGCCTGACGAGCACGCAGCCTCCGTTTGGCCGGGTGCTCAAGGGCGTGAGGGTGTCCGGGGGGTACATGGAGGTTATCCAGGAGGAGCGCTGCTCGAAGGACACCCTGAGGCTGACCTGCAGGTCCCTGAGGGCCTTCGTCTTCGTCCTGGAGGCGGAGTTCAGGAGGAATCGGACCGACACTTGCGGTAGCAAAGCGGCGAACCTGGTGGAGAGCGACGCGAGGAAGAGCAGGGACAGCGTTGGGTTCCTGAAGGACTTTGGCCGGCTCAGGGGGAATTACGTCGATGACAACGATGATCTTCGTGCGACTGTCGTTGATCTTAGGACGTCGGTTAATAAGAGGTAAAACGTCGCTTTTTGTGTGAAAAATAATGTTTCTTCCTCTATTTTATGGATATTATTATTATTTACTTATTTATCATTTTAGATATTATTGTTATTTACTAATTTGTTATCTTATTATTTACTTATTTTTATTTTATTATAAAATAGAGGAAGAAATTCTGATATATCTGCAAGTTGATTATGAAAAGAAAGATGCGCATCCTCCGTGCTCTTTCACACTTGCTTTATCCCATTCTGTTTTTTCTTGTTAAATCGTGTCTTCGCAATCATGCCGCGAATAATTGGCCAAGAATACCCTCCCCGTCTCTCGCCGTGGTCGATCCTCGTACCGTGGCTTTACTCTCGCTTTTCCTGGGATTACAACACAATATAGGACCGCTTCTCGTAACACGAGCCACCGCTGAGCATCCGCAAGTGCTGGCGAGAGCGATGGATATTCGGTTACGGAATGAGTCTCGTAAACCGCATTGCTAGAAAACAACGCGGACTTTCTTTCGGGCTCGACAGAATCGTATAGCGTACTACTCGTTCCAGGGGGATTCACGAATATCCCAGAAACTGGTTTAAGGATATTAGATATTCGCCGGATCTTCGTACGACTATCTTTACGCGGCTCATCGTGAAAAATAGCTAATTACGACGTATATAGCAACAAGTTTTTCACTCTCGGAACAAATAAACTTCACTTATCGACTTTCGAGACAAGAGGAGCAATAAAACTGCTAAATCGAGCCACAATACTTCCCTAATCCCCTCAAATTGGCAGCCAACGTGGCGGCTGACCGGTGTTAATTCATCCTAATTTCCAGGCGACGGGAATAAATCCGAGCATCGATCCACGCATTATTCCCCGTCGCGCCACGCTAATCTCGATATTGTCCAATCGCCTGAAATCCCAAACGCCCGCGAGCAGAGTCCGAATGGAAATCGAGCCACGAGGCCGAGCCAGTGGCTCGCGAACATCGGCCACGATATCCTGCGGGACAAGCGTCGTTGCGCGAGGAAAACTCGGGGGAGGAAATCGCGCATAGCCGCGGCTGCTGAATAGAAACGCGATGAATGCAATTCCGACTGCTCCTGGCAAACACACTCGAGCGGCCGTTGTATGGGCGAAAAATCGACGTTTTGAACTCCCACATCGGGAGCCCCCTCGGCCCTGCCAGAGTGGCAGGGGAGCGAAATCACGGCCTGCGCATTCGTCGTTTGATCTGCGGGAACTAAAGCGCTCGTGAAGTTTTAATTGGCCCCCGCAGGACGGACGCTCGAGGTTCGCGGAAGGAAAGACGAAGACAAAGATCGCGTACTGCGCGATTCGCCAACTTTGTAAATATAGGGTCGCCCTGGATTTAGCGCGGGACGAGAGGAAGTACATCTCCCCCCCGATATTCGAGCGAAATTGCGTATCCTCGAGGTGAACTCGAGCGATTGGCTCCTCTTCCTCCTGTCCCTCGCCGATCGCCGATTTATTAGGCGCGCCAGCCTGCTCGAGGCTCGACCACCGCGTCGGTTAAATATAAGTTATCGATTTACGTGTGCGATGCACGGCGAATGAGTTTCGCGCAAAGCACGCGAGGTATCCGCCAAACGCATCGTTTTCGTGCTGGTCGAATACGCTCGTGCATATTTATTTTGGACCACTGCCTCGGCGTAAACCGTGGCACGCTCTTTGGCTTTTTACTCCATTGGTCGCGCACGCCTCGCGTTTCGCCTCGTGGCGAGGAAAAATGTATTTCGAGCTTCGATCCCAAGGATTATCGGACGCCAAAGTGGATATTTGGCGATCGATGAGCGGACGATATTGTGGCATAGCATTCGTTTAACACTATTCCTACCATGAGCGGTCAAATGTGGTTTCTTTGAAAAATCGTAGAACTTTGAGGCGCGGTCGCTTCTGAGATTTTTCATGATTTTCTCGTAGCGTACGGATGGATAAATTAATCTATCGACATTTTGCCTTCGTCCTCTATTTTTTAAAGGATATATTGAGTATATTTAAATCTGTCTGGTATCTGTAGGAATAGTGTTAATATTTTTCCTGCAATTTCTGGGACAGCTCGCGATTTTCGTAATCCTCCACGATCTTCCGACTCGATGCGAGAACCCTTTTTTTTCCAAGACATGCGATATATAAGACGAGAAAATTCCGACGTGATTTAATAGACATTCTCTTCCGGGAGTCAACCAAAGGACGGTCGAATTCTGGTTCAATGGGTCATTCGGCGCGGTTCGATTAACCTCTTTCCAAGACGCCCGACAAAAGGACGAGATCTGAATCTATACGTCTTGCGACACGATTTGATAAAGCTGCTTCCACAGCCGACTGTTAAAGAGCGTCGAATTTAGCGGAGAGAATTGAAAAATTATGATAAAGACGCTAACGCTTCCCGCCAACGAATGAGATGCAAGATAATAGATAACATAATACTTATATTATATCATATTATATATTATATCATATATTATAATGATATAATATAATATATTATATATTAATTCCCGCTACATTTCGCTGCTGACATAAGACAAATTCTCCCATCTTAAAGAAACTCTTGGCTCAAAGAGACCGCGTTTTGATCATCATTCTCGACTGAATCGCCATTCAGGGAGAAATCGTTGATCGTTCCAAAGGCTACTTCAGCAGCGAGAAATTTTAATTTCGCAATGAACCTGCGAGCAGCGTGGTTGAAAAATTCAAAGGGATTCCAGCCTCGAGCGGCACGTGAAGCGTTATTTCCCTTTTATTTCCGCCACGGGGAACGCGAGGCGGTGCGATAACATCGGCGCTAGGGGAGGGCGCCCTCGAGCAGGGCCCCCAGAAAAGGGGTGAAAATCGACCCCGGGCCATTATTCGCCCCTCCCCCACACACAAAGCTCTCCTCCATGCCGCCAACAATGATCGCGATGCAGCAACAATCGCGACTCTTCGTCTAACCCTCGCGCGCACTTCTTCGACACCCGTTAGAGCCGCCTAATGACGGCCTACGCTTATTTAATTGCCGCAGTCGCGGCCAATCGATACGATTTCTGCCAAAGCGCGATGCAGAGCTACGGCGGTGTAGTGGATAGAGGCTCAGACCTGGATTCGGCTTCGAATCCCGCCCATCACCTCTGGTTTTTCTATGTGATACGTAGGACGACACGTATATACGGCACGTAGGACAACATGAGAAACAGGAATTTATCGATCAAGAGTAGATCAAGCTCGGTCCGCCTTTACCAAACGCGAAATTCCAAGCACGTTGTTCCTTAACACGTTGAGTGCCGCGCGAATTTATAAGGAAATCCCCTTCGGGTCGCGTTCGCTGCTTAGAAGTGCGCTGTCGGTCACCGGTGACTGACGCGGCATTAACGGAAAGTCCAGTCTCAGTCACCAGTGGCACTTAACGTGTTAAGGACTGATGCGAACGATCGGGAAAAACGTACAAATTTTATGTAATATGTAGTTTGGAACCCAGCTTAAACAGTAGGTCCTAGGCCAAATGAGCTTAGCAATCGGTGCTGAAAAATGAATTTAAAAAAAAAGCGCGATGCAACTTGGCGCAAACACGGATCGCGCGTTTGATCGTCGAGCGAAACCCATGTCGAGGTCTCGTTATCGAATTCTCGCCTTTGCGAGACACTTTTTTCATACCGCGGTATGGCTGCAGGATAAAAAAGACGTTTCACCGTCGTCGATGTAAATTCGCGAGCGTGCGCTGCTCGTAAAAAAAGGACTGAACTTTTGGCTAGGAATTTCGCGGAGCGACTCGTGGTTGGTATATTAATCGTGACTTTTGCCCATTCCGATTCAGATGTTCCGGACAGAAGCACTGCCGCTACAACGTGACCACCGACCACCCTGGCGCGCTTTACTGGAAGCCGGCTACGGTTAGGCTGAAGTACGCCTGCATTCCCGGTGAGTGTTTCCAAGAATTCCCTCATCCTCGAATTCAGCAGCGCGGAAGCGACGCTCGAGATTTCTATTCCCAGTTGCGGACGCCGAATTTCGGGCCATTCTCTCGCGCGATACGCGAGACTGGCTGCGCTCCTTCGAACAAAGGTGAGAAGTTTCGCACCGGTGTTGGAGCCAGGTGCCGCCCGAAATTTCGTTCCCTCGTGCGGGAGGCGCGTATCGATCCTCCTGCGTGTTTAATCGATGATCGACCATCGCGATAAAGCGGGCTTCGGCCGCGAGGCCGTGCATGTCGCGTCGGAAGTTCGTCGCTCGCAACGAACTTTTTTATCCGTCGAGATCGACCGAGCGATGGGCGCCATGCACTGGGAAATCAAGGGTGCATTCAACTCTCCCTCTTGACAGGATACACGCAATTTTAGCGAGCGTGTCTTCACGATTCTTGCCTTGCTGGTATCTTTCCCTTTTTTTTGAGCGACTTTTATATTAATTATAAACGAGTTTTTCTTATTTTTGTATTCATTTTTGAACGTCGACCGCTAAGGATGTTTGGTTTAGGATCCATTAATCCACCCTTAATTTTAAGCGACTTTTTCCTATTTTTATATTAATTTCTGAACGTCGACCACCAGAGATATTTGGTTTAGGATCCATCGTCTAAAGTGGATTTCGAATCGCTCAAGCTGCAGTATACTTATCGCGTAGAAAATTCTTTGGAGGTGATGGATGGGTTTGTTTGCTGTGTATTTCAAACGTGGAGCTCCCGTGCGTTCGAAAGACGGAGCACTCAATTTGTATAAGAAGCGCTTTGAACGCACGAGGTAGTAACGGTGCATTTTCGTTCTCGACGAGCCGTGAGAGTTTGCGATGGCCCTCGATCTCGTGGAATTACCAGGAAATGCCCCCGTCACGGTTAAGAATTTTCCCCGAAAACGACGGCACGTTTCACGCTCGATGGAGCGTTGTACATAATAAAGGAAAGAAGTTCGAACAATGTTGGCGGGGGCTAACGCTAATCCGGCATTTCTATGCGGCCCCTTGCACGGCCAAATCGTGAAAGACGCGAAAAAGGCCGCTTTACGACCTGGATGTGGGCCCTCGAAATAAGGTAACGCTCTCCGTGCGCCCTCATGAATATATTTCCAGAATTTCAAATTTATCCCGGTGTATTAGCATCGCACGGTTTCCCCCTTGTATACGAAATTCCAAGGCTGCGTTTCCTCCATAATTTACGTCCACAATACATGCGGGTGTAATCAAACAGCGCGCGGCTTTAAAGGGAAATTACGGCAATTTACGGCCATCAGTTCTGTTTGCGGACATTCAAATCAATTTGCAAATTTCTCGAATACCACTGCGCAAACGAATACCTAAATCCTCCGTGAGAACTCAAAGGGGAAGTTTCGACGATGATCGCTTAGACGCGCGTATTACGTATTCCGTCGCAGAACACTCACGATCCGTCGCGAATTATTGGAATTTAATACAAGCCAGTGGAGAGGCTGTCTTTCATCTCCGCCCTGCATCGAAATAGAGTTTCGACAAGTCCAACGTTTCCTATCCCTTAATACCCATCTCGAAATTCCGTGTCACCAATGTCATGTCCCAATCGTTATCCGAACTCCATATTTCCAACAGAGTTCGTCCACAACTGGCGCTTGATTTTCGATCGCGCACGTGCCAACGGCTCTCGAATGGTTACCAAAGTCGATGGGAGAATGGTTTTGCAATGCGTTTCACCCTCGCGTCTAAAGCATTCGTCCAATAATTGGCGGTTTATCGGGCACGGCGTGACGCGTCGGTCACGGTGCGAGGTACGAGCAGGAAGGGCCAAACCTCCCCTTCGACGCCCTAATACTCGGCCAGCCCCCTCCAGGTGTGCCATCCCCCACCAGCTCAGCCCTCCCCGTGCAAAACTGGGGCAAGGACACCCTCGCTTTCTGGCTCGCGCTACTATAATGGCAGCCACCGTCGCGCTGCACACCGACGAATGGACCGGAACGGATGCAGATGTTAATGCATCCTTCGAGGTGGAGAAATATCGTCCTCTGGATCTCCTTTGGCGCCCGTAACAATGCCCCCGGGGCTGGTGGATTCAATCGAACGGGGGAAATGGGATATTCGGGCCGCGCGATAACTCATATTTCGATAAGTCGGGGGTTTTTCGTTGGAAAGAATGGAATCACACGTACACGCTTTTACGTAAGCTAGGTTGAACGAAGCAGAATGTATCGTTGGGTTTTTATACGAGGATTTTGTTCGGAATAATGAAAGGGATGCGACCGACCATTGGTTTTTTTTATTCTTCGTGCTGGACCTTGATGTAAAAATCGATGATAACTTGGGGCGTGGAAAGGGCGTACGTCGATGTAAATTCATTGGGTTCTCGTGGATACTTTTTGGGTTGAATTTATACGAGGCTTTTACGGAAGGCTCTTAAATCGGAAGGAATCGTTATTCCTTTATAGAGTAGTACTAAGAGCATTCAAGGAAGTGGTTAAATATTAAATAAATAAATAAATCGTAAATGAATGATATCTGGTTCATCCGCAGGTCGCTTACAAAGCATCCCCATTATCGATTGGTATTTCTCCTATTCCAGAGGCGGCGGTTAGAAGGTACTGCAACGAAGAGCTGAAGGTGCGCGGCGGACAGGGTGGTTACGTAAATTCCCCAGGATACCCGCTCTATTATCTGGGCGGTAATACGTGTCGATGGACCTTCAGAGCGTCCCCAGGGCAAAGGATCGTCATAACGTTCCACGACCTGAATATTCGCGGTGGGTATCGATCCCTGGCTGAATTATCTCTGACGAAATCTGGCGATTCAATACACGTGGGATCAAGGTTTCGAACGCGTTCGTTAGATCCGCCAATTAAGGACGATCCTTTGAGAAAATGTCCGCGCCAAATTTACACAGACCTACTCTGAAGGAAATCGTGAGAATCGCTCTTAATACGATCGTCGATTAAATCGATTCGATACCTTTTACTCGACCTTTACTCCAATTTTCTCCAAGGCTCGTAACGATCGTAGGATAATTCATTCCAACGGCTAGGATAACAAATCGTACGTCCTATAAACCGTCATCCATTTTCCACACATCGTGAATCATCCGTGTCGCGTCTGCTTCCGTAAACTCGCATAAATTCTTCGAGATAGAAGTGTAACGTCATTTCACGATATCCGCGGATTTACTACGCGATCCATCGCGTCGATCGCAACCGATCGTAATCATGATCAATGGCAGCGATACGGAATTTCCATAACGAGGAATCGCAACCCGTCATTTAGCGGAATCTATTACGCAGCCTGCCGCGTGTCTCTTCAGGGAAATCAGACCTCGAGACCGGTTTTTCATCGAACAACGATTTCCACGATTGGGATCGGCTAATTGGCCGCTCCGTTGCATAATCGCGGGATACTTTCAGGTCCTAGGATCGATGGGAGTTGCTCGGACGTGGCGAGGGTGAGGGAGGCAGGCGTCACCCTCTTCGAACGCTGCGGCACCGCGGCTGGCCTCAAGGTCGTGTCGAACTCGAACCTCGTGACCCTCGACCTGATCGCCTCCAAGAGGCTCTACAGCGCTCGAGGATTTTTCCTACAGTACCAAGGTCGGTGAATAGAAGCTCAGACTTCGACGTGGGAGATCCGAGGTCGAATCTCGCCCATCGGACTATGATATAGTCCTAGTGCTTTGGAATCCAGCTCGAACAATGGATCCTAGGCTAAATGACTGTAATATTCGATGTTGATAATTAATCGACACTAAACCTAGCAGACACGTTCTGGATATATTTATGTATACCACGTATATTCTTAGAGGAAAGGGGTATTGAGAAGAGATGTCGATAGATCGATAGTTCGATTCACACTCTGCGGTGGAATCGTGGAAAATCTGAAAAACTGCCCTCTTATGCGATAGAGGAATTTTTCTAAGAATCGACTGAGGTATTCGACTTTTGGTTTAGTGTCTAACAGAGATCCTCGAAGGCTTTCGATAGATTCTGGAACGGAAGCCACCCACGTAGCATCGATCGTTGCACAATGAATCGTTCGCCTTATAAATAACGCCGCTCTGATTATTTGCGGAACGCTCGGGACACGAGTGTGCGACCCGATACGCGGCTTCGAGGCGACTTGCTTTACGAAACGACGATCGTATCTGATGTCCGCCGTGACGGAGAGCGCATTGGCATTCCTCCTCGCTGAACCTGCGAGCGGGATTCCGCGTCGCGCAAAAATCCTTATCACCCAATGGCGACCCTCGCAATTTCAAAGCGTTTGCTCGATGCAACGTGTTGTTAAATATCGTGGATAAGCACGAGCTGTTCTATATTAAAGGCGATCTCAAGCGAGCGATCTCAGTCGCGATAATAACAGCGATTGTGCAGAATCGCTTCCAATGAGCTTGCACCTACGTTCGTGACTACATATTTTGTTTCGACTAGGACATAATGCCCTTTATCGAAACATCCCTCGATCGATGTAGACGCGGAGTCCTGCCTGCAGGCTCTTCGAAGATGTAATTAAATGTGTTCCAGCGCTGGGCTGCCCGGACGTCCTTGCGCCTAACGGAAGCTACGTATCGAACGACACCCTGACTTCCAGGACGTTCCTCTGCAGATCGGGCTCGGTGTTCCTCGATAGCAAGGAGAACAAGAGAACGCTGGCGTGCATGAACGGCAAGTGGAACGAGAGTACAGTTACGATACCGAGTTGCGTAGGTAAGCGATCGAGCAATGCTTATTCATGACCCGACATATCGAATGTATTGTTCCCACAACTGTGCGTGGGAGCTCCGTTGACATGGCAGATAGGGGTCTCCAATCGTATCTCGGAGATCCAGCTTTCCATTCGAGCCGTCATCCGTGAAATGCACGATTCAATAACGCGCACCAGAGTCCCTGCTATCTGATAACAGAGCTGAAGTCCTTGGCAGACGGTGAAAGTGTTATATTATGAAGCTGGAGAAAAGAGGGATCGTTTGTCTTCTGAACCAACGACATACCAATTGTTATCGGACACTTTTTTCCATGTGCTCTGAATATTCGAGTGTACTGGTTACTCGCACTGCATATATATAGTACTCGCATCTAAGCGAATGAATTTTCATGTCACATTGCATCATCACCGTGGAAACGAATGCTACAGCATTCGCGATTGCGAGCGCGTCCAACGCTAGATCCTAGGTTAAATAAAAGATAAAAGACGAGACTGTTTAAAAAACAGCGGACGTTTATAGAAGTGCGAGGGATATCTTATCTGCTTATTCGTTACTCGCCAAGTGCCGACTGCAGAATACTGCATCGACTCGTATCGCTAACGTAGTTTTACAACGCCTCATATCTTCGCGCCTTCGATTCGTATATACTACTCCATACAGATTAACAGTCCCCGAGGAAATCTTACGAGATTTACCCAAAGTCGAATACTATTCTCTCGCGACTACTACAATACGAATCCAGTTACAACGAGTTCACGTCCCCTGCATTCGTTTTCCCATCACGATCCACACTACAATGAGTATATTCATACACTCCGACTTACGCAAAAAAAAAAGTCTAGACGACATACGACACCACTGTGCGAAAGGTGAAAGAACTCGAAATCATCGCGGGGTGAATTTACATTCCAGACAACGTCCGCGTTAAGAAAATTATCCAAGCCATATAAAATGACGCGAAAGGTTGGAAGGAACTCGAAATCATGGGGGTAAGTCGAGGTCCGGGGCGCCGTGGGGTTTCGCTACGTTCCTTACGGGTGTCGCGTCTGGTCGGCAGACCCATGGCTGCCCATCGAGTTCGAAAGGAGAAAGACAGCGAGCGTGGTGGGGATTTGGTCGTGACCGAGGGGCGGGAGGGAGGGAGGGGGAAGGAGGAGCGGTGGAGGGGGGCGGCAGGGAAGAAAAAGACCGGAGGGAAAGAGTCCCAGGGCGGAGAGCGTTCTTAAAGGCACCATACATCGTCAGCATCGCGACGCACCGCGACGCCAGCCGTCTCGACGCCACGTGTCTCTCCGTGAAAAGCACCAGCGCTAAACTAATTCCCGGATAATCGAACTCGCGTTCTCCCCCTTGGAGAAGCGGAAGTACGCGCCTCCGCCAGGACAGTGCGTCGTTGGGGACAACTCAAAAAAGGATCGCTGCTCGGGAGAAGAAGGTCCTCGTGGAGTTTCTCGGAAGCAATCAGGTAATCGCGTCGCGCCTTCCTTCGAGTCCTGCGGGGTGCTTTCGCTGCTTTTGACGCAGCGCCTCGCGGTGTACGAGCCGCGGTTCGAATCTAAGAAACACGAGTCTCGCTCGTCGCGCTGATTGCGGTTTAATGCTGACAAATACGGGTCTCATTGCTGGCGCCTGGAGGCTTGGTTTTATTAACCTCGAGGTTGAGTCGCCCCAGTGTGCGTGGGCGTGCACATCGTGGATACGAGCTAGCGGGTTTGTACGTTTTTTTTTAAATTCATTTTTCGGCGCCGACTGCTAAGGTCATTTGGCCTAGGACCTACTGTTTACGGTAGTTTCCGAACCACCAAAGCTACGATATACATATTACATAGAATTTGTATATTTTTCCCGATCGTTCGCATCAGTCCTTAACACGTTAAGTGCCACTGGTGACTGACACTGGATTATCCGTTAAGGCCGCGTCAGTCACCGGTGACTGACAGCGCACTTCTAAGCAGCGAACGCGACCCGAAGGGGATTTCCTTATAAATTCGCGCGGCACTCAACGTGTTAAGGAACAACGTGCTTGGAATTTTGCGTTTGGTAAAGGCGGACCGCGGTTGATCTACTCTTGATCGATAAATTCCTGTTTCTCACGCCGTCCTACGTGCCGCGGAGCCTTGATGCCGGCATTTGCGGAACGAGCTGTGAGATGTTTACTTTTCCTGTACAGCGGGACCTGTGCGCGGGTCCGATGGTCCGTACAATGGGCGGTTGAAGGAATGAAACGAGGAGGTTGGAACGATTATGGCGCACAATGAGAGTATTCTCGAGTCCGTCGTAGGCGTCAGTGGCATTCGCGGAGGTTAATTGTCCAGGACGATTTTATCGCGAACTTTCCAGCGGCCACTTTCACGAGTCTCGCTCGAGAAGCCGGAGAATAGTGTGTGTACTTCCACGCGACACCCTCGTTAGTGCATTTCCGATCGGAATGCGAAGCAGTAGCGTGGCAACCGCGCGCGAGCGGGGCCGCCATCCGATCTTCCTCTTGAACTTCCGCCGCTCCAGAGTGTTCCGAATTAATTAATCTCCCTTTAATTCCAGCCGCGCCCGACTTCCAGCTCGCCTCGTTAAAAAGCGCCGTCGAGATGCGGATTAATTACTCGCGCGTCATTTATCTCCCACTGCCGGCCAACGTTGTTCCTTTTGTTTCGCCTTATCCGCGCTTTTGGCGCGAGTTGTTTTTCCCTCTGCTCCCGTTCATTGGCTCTTCTTCCCCCCCCTTTTTTTTTCTATCTCTCTGTTTTTCCTCTTTCACCGCGATGCCAAGTGGAAGCGCTTTGGAATTATCGTTCCCAATATCGGGGGCAATATTCCTCTATCCATCATGAGGTATATTGCATAAGCGCATACGCCAATGTTTACGTTCGCTCTCCGCACGAACTCTCCGCTATCTACCTCCTCGTTTACACAATGATTTCACGAGCCTTTTTAAACGCGGCCCGGATACTTTATTAAACTACGCTGGAGCGCCGAGGATATTTCGTGCACCGTTACGGAGTGTTCTTGCACAGAATACTATCGTCCCGTTGGACGTCTTATCGCAAGAAATTTGTATACCTTGAAAAACTTACCGTATCGGTGTCCGTGTTTGATAGTGAAACGTGCGCGCAGTACTGCGTGCTCGATTTCGAGAATTCTGATATAATTCTTGTATTCGTCGTGTATCCTCTGTTATTCCTTGTTTTCCATCGACGTCCAATCCGACGTGTCTAATTAAAAGTTGAATATCACGAACGGTTTAAGAGATGAATCACCTGTGCTTTTTTTTCTTCTTTTTGCTACTCAATCGCGTATTCAACACTTGGCATGCAGGTATACTTCGTGGTGGACTTACGCGCGCAGCGGGTGTTTTTTTCGCGAATCTTCCGGGACTTTAATCGTTCGATAAAATCGCAATAAATCGAAAACTGTCTCGTTTTTCTCAACGACACTTCCGAGAAGAAACAATACGAAGCGTTGCCTAGCAACGCAAACACCATACATACAACGTCCATGGTATTTACACCATACTCGCCCTCTAGCGTGAATCTACTAAACACGTATTTTTACGCGACCCGCGCTCCAGTACGGACCGCGCAAAACGTAAAAGTACGTTGCCCGCATGCCAAGTGTTAATATCCTCGAGCGTGTTAGGTTATTGTTATTTCTTGGATGTCTGGCATCGACTTCTGTGGTCATTTTGCCGTGGACCTACTCTTTAACGTGGAATCCGAACCACAAGCGTGTTAGGTATAATCGTGAATGTAATCGTGATACTTTTGAGAGACCTGGTGCGTCTCCAACGACTCTGCTCGATGCTGCTCTCCCACCGCATCACCCGCGTTTGTTCGGAGTTCTTAAACGAGCCGGGAGATATTACGAGGCGAAAAAGACGATCAGCAGCTGTGGCCCAAATTAAACTTGGCGCCGTAAAATATTACTCATTGGCCGAATCCACGGCGGGCTTTCACGCTCCGAACAAAGGGATAAAAAGCCCGGAGCGCAGCTCGATTCTTTGTGGAGCCACTGCCATTCCCGTTCCTCGCTTCGAAGCGCGTCTCGTTCCGCGCGGCCCGATGATTTGCACAGAAGAAGCCAGTTTTCCCTCTGCCAAAATACCCGGCAAAAGTTTCGTCCTTTATCCCGGAATTAAAAACGTAGCGGGCGGGGATTTATCCGGCTTCGAAACTCGTCCATCATCGCTCCCTGCAATCCCCTTGATTTCGAACCGAGCTTAAACAGAGAGCTTTAATATAGCCGATCTCGGATATCGATACTGAAAATCGAGCAGACGGAGGAGGAAAAACCGTCCGTATGATCTGGGCCGAGGTCGTCTATCTTCGAGCTTTGAAATTCCGCCGACTCGTCCAATCGCCAGCAATTCCAAGTTCATCAACTCCTAATTGCCTCGATCCGTACGCCATCGGGGCTGCCTTAACGCCGGGAGTGCCCATTCCATCGGCTCGGTTACTCCTTGGAAAAATTGAACAGCTTTACGACAGCGCAAGTCCCCCCCCCCCCCCTCTCGTGTTCCTCGATGATATATATTATACACCATACTATGATATATCGTGCCATCATCAATACGTTCTAGTATCAATCCACGGCCTAATTTGTTATCGGGCCTCGACAAATATGCAAATCGGGTATTGCCAATATTTATACTGTAGGCTATTCATAGACTTTCGAAGCACGAAATTGTTTCGCGCAGCTTCTGCTTCTCGTTATCGCAAATTGGGCCACGCCAATCGCGCCGCGCTGGAATAACAAACAACAGACTTGTATCCACTTTGGCGGCGAGAGAAGCAGAAATTTCCAAGGGCCGTTCGTTGAGGGGGGAGCAGAAAGTTTCCAAACCGGGCGCAAAACCGTCGAACTTACACGGGTGAGAAGGCGTGCATCGCACACGCGTGCATTCCGAGTGCATGCATAATTCAGAGGATGTGAACAGCCTTGGATAGCACGCTGGTGGTTAGTGACGAGGGATTAGAGAGGGGGAATCGAGTCAGCCTGTTTTCGTCCTGGGAGGGAGGGAAGGTTCGCGCCCAGGAGGGGATAATCGCCCCTATTTCTCCCCACCCTTCGACGGTTTTCGACCGCCGCCACCTCGCCGCTCCCCCGGGGCGCTGATAAATTTAGAGTCGCTAGAATAAAACAACCGTGTCGGTTGCACACGCTCGGGCGGACAGCTCGATGTAGTGGGATCTTTTTAAATGCAAAGGCGACCTTCCTGATGGCACGGATACATATTTTCTTGACGGAATATATCCCGAGCGAGGCAGTCGCGTAAACACCCTCGAAAATCCGCGTAAATATAACATGAGGAATCGCATAAGCGTCTCTCAAAAGTTTAAAATTTTGGGAAGTTACGTTCTAAGAGAACAAGGGAAAGTCGTGTTCCTTCTCGCTCTCCTCGATAAGGGTAACGATTTATAAATCGGTAGAAGAATACTCCAAACCCAATTTCCCCCCAGCAGAGCAGAGAACAGAAGCACATTTTGCTTTATTAAATAGTCGTTGGAGACTTACGAACTTGCGATGCCTAGAGTAGACGAAGATACCTACATCGAGTTCAGCGCAAAGTTTCTCCATACGAAATAGTTTATACTCCCTTCGAGCAATCCAAATACAAACTTCCAAATGGAAATTCCTCTAAGATACCACTTAAATACCCCGCAAGCGGGCACAGGAGTCAAAGCGTCTTACAATGCTTCTCCGTTCCCTCGACACGACTCGCGCATCGTGGTCCGACGAGAGCGCAAAATTTCACGGGGTAAAATAGTCGCGGGCAGCCAGAGGGGGCAGTTTGTTATCGTCCTGGGCAGAGTTCACGAGGAGCATCGTGGCGGGGACTGTCGATGCGTGGTGGGGGACGCGATGCCCCTGTTTCTTCCCCCTCCACGATCCCCTCGCTCCGACAGCCTCCCCTCCCCTCTCGATCGGCCGCCACCACCGCGCTGCCTCCCACTCCGTTCCCCCTCCACCTCCCACTCCCACTCCCCCCTCTCCTCCCCCTCCCCGCTCTCGCCACCGAGGTTTCCCTCGGCGATGGTAGGCGGCAGCCGAGGTAGGGAATCTCCTCCAGTCGCCGTCGGCGTTTCTGATAGCGGGCTTACGCGACTCTTGCCGACTTATCGCCTTGCCTTTTTATCAATGGAGAGCTCGTGCCATCGTGTTTCACGTTTACGTACGCACACCTCGCGATTACGCTCCAGCACGCACGCGCGATATCGTGAGGAGAAGAGGAACGGACGCGGCGGACGTCCGGGATTGAGGGAAACGTCCGAGGAACCCTGCCCTCCGCGCCTCCGAACGACCAAGAGCGCGGCTCCGCTCAAAGGCGAGTCCAACGAGTAAACCGCGCTTGGAAAAGAGTTTCCAGCAGGAAACGTTGGCCCCCTTGGTTTCGTGGGAAGGTTCCGTATCGAGGTGCGAGGAGAGCGCGCCTTGGAAGCGAACTTCTTCCTCGAGGGACGAGGGAAGGAGATCGAGGGAGAATGCGTCTCTGAGGGACGGGGATCTTTTCGATCGTGCAAACCTACCGAGGTTTAAGTCCAGAGAGGTCGCGAAGAATGAGCCTCTGAGCGAAGTGGCTCCTCGCAGCTGTGGGAATCGATCGAGAGGCTGGAATCGAAGTGGTACGGAGAATGCGCGGCTGAGAGATCGGCGAGGAAGGAGCTGCTTTGCGATCGAGGGACACGAGTAGGCGCTCGTTATGGCGAATCGAGGAATGGTCGATGCACTTAATGGAAGAGCGCTATTGGGAATGCGTTTTTGAGGAGGACGACGGTGGAATCCCTCGCTCTTTGTCCCGCGAGGCGGCGGGAGTTAGCTCGAGCTGAAGAAAGTCCGATCGAAGCCCGATCGCGGAGTTTGCCGGATAGAATTGGTTGACCTGCTTGGGACAAAGTATTTTTAAGAGCTCGAGGCTGACGAAAGACGGAAAGTTGTTCCTCGAGCCCCGAGGATAGCTCGAAACGGAATTGAAGGAGAAGAAGGAGATTCTCGAGCATTCGATCTCCGATAAGAAAAAAAAATCCAAGTTTGGCTAAGCTAAAAACAAAGTCCCACGGCCTAGACACGATCGAAGCTGCGCTCTTGATCTAGGATCGGTCGTACGAATCGAGAGAGAGAAATTCGATGCTCTCGATCCACGAATGATGGTTGCCAAAAGTCCGACGAGAAAAACTTAACGGCGCAAAGCTGCACTGGCTTTGGAGCGCGTCTATAGGAAAAACGATTAGCCTGGGAAACGTTCTTTAGAAGCTTGCAGGGCCCACTCTCCGTACTGTGGGAAAGATCGTCGACCAGGTACCATAAAAAATTCCTTTCTGATACCAGAAGTCCACGAATGGCGGCTTACGTTGGCCGAGAGCGGTCGCAAGTTCCTTAGAGAGTGCGCCTTGCGTACATAAAGGCGCACAGTGAGAGGAGCATATTGGAGAATTGAAAGAAACCTTCTCTCGTACAGCCATCTCCTCTTGCCTCTCTCGTTGTCTACCCCTTTGTTCTATCTCTCTGTCTCTCTGTCTCTCTCAGACCATCCGCCAAAATCTCGTTTTATGCATCGAGAAAGTCAACTAGCTTTCGAGATATTTCGCGAAATTTGTTATCTTCGCGAAGTAAATCCTCCAGCTTCGAGACCAGCTGCAAAACAGACGCGGCTTATTCCCCGCCGCGTAGTAATATTATTTCAGCCTTTCTTGGCCTGCGAATACTTTGCGGAACCCTGATCGCACGGTATGCAAGGACGATTTTCGTACAAAGACTTTGCTAGAACCGGAGCAAAGGCGGGACTGGGGTAACAGATCCGGTCCATGTGTCGAGGTATCCCAACACCGGCACGGCTGTCCTCCGTGCCCGGCGCAACTCTCCTTTTACTCACAATGCTCGCACTGAACATTTAAAACTTCCTCACCTCCGACGTAATTATCGAAATATTGAAAAATCCCCTATCACATTAATCCATACCAAGAACACCACACTTCTCTTTAATCTCGTTAATCAAAAATATGGCGCAAATTTAACGGTAGTATAATTCCTATCAGAAGCTTATCTCGAATTTTAACTTAACGATATTTAATATCTAGGGTATAACAACTCCCAGTGTCTCCCTCCTGAATCGAGTCAACCTTTCTCCACGAATATCCTTTATTCATATCCACCACGAAGAACCTTCGTCCTTCCAAGCTACAAAATTTATCCAAGCACCAAAATAGAAAGCGTAACAAACAGGAACAAATCCACGTAGCAGATATAAAGTTTGCTCGGGGTTGGAAACGTCCCTCTGGACACTCGATCCTCGCTGATCCCAATGTCGGCCAGGAGGGATCGATGAAGACTCCGCAGATCCGCGCGGAGCATCAAAATCTCCCGTTTAAATCCACGATCTCCGTCCGATTCGACGGCCGAAGCCTCGCTAGGGTGGCCTGGAGGGGGGAGGCGGGCCTTGGAGTGGGGATGGGCAGAGAAGTGCAGGCTGCAAAGGCAGGCAGCAGGGGCGATAAGAGATAAGAGCGCTGCTGCTCCCTTCCTTCCCCGTTTTTCGCCTCTCGGCACTTTTTCCGCTCCTTCTTTCCGCCTTTTTTTCTTCCTCTTCTCTTCCTCGGCGCACAGGGGTCAAAGTGCATCGTAAGCTGCCCCGTAAAACGAACGGAGGCGTCGGTTCCGTCACGCCACGCGCTGCTAATAAAACCGACGAAATAGCGGCGATCACGCTCAGTTTGGCCCCTTCGTTTACGCCGATCTCGTGGTGCGGCCACCTCCGAATCTCGGCCCTTCTGGACAATCGCGAGTTTCCCCACTGGCCAAAGGGCTGCTTCCTCGCGGATTTAACCTCGTGCTTGAGGTGAACGAGAAGAATAGGAGAGATAGAGAGAGATAGAGAGAGTGAGAGAGCGAGGCGCTGCTCGAGGGGACGAGGGAAGAATCGAGAGGGGCCTAAGGTGGGAGAGAGACAGAGCCAGGGAGCACAGGAAAGAAGGATAGAGAGAGAGGGTGAGAGAGGCAAGAGAGGAGAGGCTTTGGGCAGACAGTCCGTGAGCCGTTTTAACGCGGACCACTGGTGCTATAGTAGTATAGTAAGAGGAGCAGGACTGTGCGTTTAACCACGGTGCGTCGTGCAGGAACGCGTGATGGTGGCGTGCAGCAGCTGACGGCTCTCACTGGCAGACGAATAGATTAAATACACGGCAGGGGATCGACGACAGACACCTTCATCATGATACGAATATTCGCGGACACCTTTAAGAACCTCATAAGTGAGTGTCATCGAAACATCTATTACCGAAATTCGATCGTAGATAAAGGGGAGGAGGAAGGAGAGCTATGGGTAGATTCGAGGATTTCATGGGAAAAGAGGTCAGGAGGGAGGGGGGAGGTTATTTTTAAACGCGGATCCCGTTGTACACCCTTTTTGTTAACGATGTAACGTGCTTGGTAAGGAGCGTCGAACAACAGTACGCTTACGAGTTCGTAAATATTTGCCAATCGTGAGAGAGGGAGAGAGAGTGGGAAGTTTTTTTTCTCGGGAGGACGGAACGAATGGTTCAGGTTTACGTATTTAAAATTCCCGCATTATATTTTGCTAAAGGAGAAAATGATGCTTTTGCTAAACGTTTCGCCTTGTCTCTCTGAGCCCAATCGGGCAAATGGCATCGCACGTGGCTGTCCTTGCGTTCTTTCTCACTCGCCAGAATTCGCTCTTTCTCCTTGCACGTGGCATACGTGACTGACGCAACGTATCTCGAGATCTGCACGATATTCCTCGGCCGTCCGCGGCCTCTTTATATTCACCCCTGCGTTTCTTTCTCCTGCCGGACGGGCACTCGATATTCGAGGCCTAAAATTAACCCGGACCAGGAGTTTCCACGTGCGGAAATACGACGCCATACGTATTCCGTGGAAATGCCCGTTACGAATAAACAGACTCCGCTTAAATCGAAGCGAGATCGCGCTTTGGGCGAGGAGATTGTTTCTTTAAATCTTTATTTTTTTAAATCTCCGCACGGCAGGCGCCACGATCACTGGCGGCTTACCTTGTTTTCGCGCTTCTCGAAGATAAGCCTCGAATCAGTGCCGATTGCCGAACCGTCGGATCCAGTCCTTTTTCGTTCGAGATACGACCTAGAGGGAGAATAGAATGAGAATTTTATTTAAGCTACCCAACCGTTCAATTCCTCGCACACTTTATTTTATATTAAATTTTCTTTCCAATATCACCACATACTCGTAGTTATTACTTCAAATTTTCATTTAGAACCTTCGAAGTAAATAAAATGTACCAAGTTGCGAACAGAAATTCCCTAAATAGTCCCACATAGCTATCGAAGATTAGAAGTACCGCGGAAGCTCGGTTCCGCCATTGAAGCGAATTCTCAAAACAAGATTCCCTCGATGAGCGTAAGAATAATCTCGTAGTAACTCGAACGATACGCGTCCGGTCGCAAAAACAAACCCGGAGGAGCACACGGTGCTACCAATATGGGCAGCGATTTTTTTGTCGATTAGAAAGTATCCAATTGGGTTAAACGCTTTGCGCGTTGTTTTCTAGAAACCAGGAGTGCACGGCCCTCCCGCCGTTTACGATTGCCATTATTATCGTCCGCGTTCGTTTCCTCGCTCCTCCTCGAAGGCTGATGTACCGCTCGGTAAGCAAAACTTTTTGCTTCGCCACGGAGGAGCCTCGCGAATCGCCAATGCGGCCGATGTATTCGACGGAACGACTCCGCGTCGCACTCGAAGAAAACGACCGGTCCTAAATATCCCCTTCGCCAGGTCGAGGGCTAACTTGATTAGAGGGCTACCGACAATTGCCGCTGATTGTGTAACGGCCAAAGAGATCCTGCCGGAGTTCTCTCGAAAGGCGTCCACTTTAGTGCGCCACGGTACGTCCATCGAGCTGCTCGAGAATCTGGAACTTCCCCGAAAAATTCGAGAAGCAGAGATACAGTGGTGTAGTGGATAGAGGCTCGGACTTCCACGTGGAAGATCCGTGTTATAATCCCGCACGTCACTTCTGCTTTTCCTATGTGGCATGTATACCGCCCTAGGCCAAAGGAGCGCTTAGTGGTCAGTGCGAAAGATCGATTAAAGAAAGGAGGAATACTTTTATACCATCGCCTTTTATACTTCTGGTGATTCGGAATCTACCTTAACACTATACCTGCCAGCCATTTTCCTGGCAGATTTAGGTGTACTAAATATATCCTTATAGAAAAAGAGGACGAAGGAAAAATGTCGATAGATAAGTTTATTAAATCATATTATTAAAATCATGAAAAATCTCAGAAGTGACCGCGTCTCAAAGTTCTACGATTTTTCAAAGAGATCATTGATCGGTCGTGGGAGGAATAGTGTTAAACAGTAGGTCCTGGGCCAGAAATAACTTTAGCAGTCGGTATTGAAAATGAATTAAAAAACAAACTTCGAGAAGTAGTCGCTTAGCTGCTGGAAAACGGACGTTGTTGATCGCAGGGTTGTCGACAACGTGAGACATGACTCGCGTATTTTAATTGAAGCGAATGGTTGTAATAAATAAGTCGGCTAGGCAGCGCGAAGTAAACGGGATAAATTCCATGATTTTCCTGTCAATAAGGAGCATTTTTGTGGATCGATGAACTTTGCTCCGAACGTTGGATTTGAAACGTTGGAAACGAGGATTTGAGTATATCGGTCAATTTGTGTCTCTCGTTCTTGCTCCTTGCCGGCCTCCGCTCGAGTATGGAATTCTCTTGAATCGCGCCGCTGGTCCGTCGAACAATAAATGAGATTGTGTTTGCTGAAAAATCGTAATATGGTAGCATGTGTTCGACGGAGCTTGGCGAGCACGTGCTCCGCTCCTGGCGAGGGGAAAAAATAAAGGAGCAGTAAAATAACGCGCTGATACACGATGACCCGGCTCGAATCAGAATGTTTCATCGAAACCTTCCCATACTCGCGGAGCGATAAGGCATCGTCCGATTCATGTGCTCGTACGACTCGAGAATCTTTACGACACGCTCGATGCTGTGTCGTCGGTAAGCGTAATTGATTAGCAACCACGCCCGATCGTAATGCCGCAGGCGCCTCGTTTACGCACAATTGCGAACGCCTGGCAGAAAATTTCGAAAAGTAATTTCCATGACACTCGAACGTGACTGATATCGCGTTATATAAATGACGCAGTAACGATGCGTAAATAGTGCGAGGGTGTTATCGGTGTACCGTACGAAGACAACTGCGCGCAACTAATCGCGATTGGATAGAAACGCGAGTCGTCATAAATCTGATAGTACCGCTAATTTCTATGATTTTGATATTGACAGATTCGAACCTCGATACGGTATCTTTAGCGAGGTCCAATACATCGGCGTTTGTTCATGATTCGTGATAAGCGATCGACTGTCCTACTTGTCGAAAACTGGCTCGTGGATATTCCTGAAATTACTCGTGTCTCGTGTCGGCTTGGAGAAATGGGGAGATCGAATGGAGGCGGAGGTGTGCATCAATTTACCGCGGATAAATGCATTAAAAATACCTCGATCGATAGCAGTGGCCGTGGAAAAATAACACCAGGAAGCGGGTCAGATGTTATCCGATGTTAGGCTTTATACTATCGTGGCAATTATCGTGCAACAATACGCAAATTTATGCACTACTAGTGCGACACGGGGTAAGAAACGTGACACGAGTTTCTAATTAACAATGCAATTCGGTTGATAAGGCATTTCTAAAAATAACCTTTGTGCCTCTAATATCCGTAAAACTTATTGCACCAATTAATTGCATCGTAAAGGCTCGCCATCTTAATTTTCAACATACGTCGAAACGTACGTGTCCTGCAATGCTTATTAGCATCACCGTGCAGCTTACGGAGTTCGTAAGAAATTTATGATGCATTCCGGTTCCCGATGAGCACCGGGATTCTCGCGAGAGCGATTCTAATTCCAAGAAAAACCTAGCGAGCATATTCATCTCACCGCGAGCATGCGTTACGCAAATGCACCGTTAATTGAGGCAAAGGCGGATGGAGAAGCGCGAAGGAAGTGGAGTGCGAAACAAAAGTTCCTACGCCGTTGGCCAAGCTGGCGTAATTGCCACAGTTTCAAACGCTTATCAATGTTTTCAGCAACGCTTTATAATTACCCCACGTTTCGGGGCTCTGCACTGATTTGATAAACGGCCAGCTTTTGGGCAAATATACGACCGATATCGTTTGAGCCTCGCGTCGATCATTCGCGTTCGAGCGAAAGCCGAAGAAAGACCTGTCCTTATTATCGATATTTATTTTCTCCACGTGGGATAGGAACCCCCGCCGTTTTGGGATTTCTTGGAAGACGAGGTAACAAACCGTATCGCGCACTGCTATTTCCTCGATCGCCTCTCTTATCGAATGGCAGTTATTTTTAAAACGATTTATCGAGTGGAACTTCAACCTCTTCGGTGGGAAAAAATATCGCTCGACTCTCATCTAATATCTATCGAGGAACAAAAAACCGGATAAGTGAATTTACGAGTAATGCGAGGTTAATACCGTGAACTCTAGAAGGTTTCCAGGGCACGTCGGTTTCTATAATCGTTCGTAGCTGTCTGAATGTATTTTAGTTACGGTCCCTCGATTGGTAACGATGTCTCGATCTTTTTCACCGGAGCTTTTTTCGTGGCGCACCAAAAACCATCGTTCGAGCTTTACGATCGCTGTAGAATGCGCATTTCGGCGCAATTTTCTTGAGGAAGATGAGAGGGGCACGGTGCAGTTTGCCGTCCGGTGCAATTTTCTCCTGCGCCAGCATAAATTCCGAACGTTTCGCGGGTAACTGTATTTCGACATTAACCGCGGAAAAAGTTTCGAAGCTTCAAAGAAGGGAACCACCGTCGTTGCGATCGTAAACGTGTTTTACGAACGTTTTTAACGATGCTGAGATAAACTTTTTTTTTATCCTGCGCAAAATGCAAATAGTCTTTACACCTCCACAAACTATCAGAGACACTTCCGTGTTTCGAGAAATTTTTAGTCAAACTCGATACAATTCTTCTACATGCTGAAGTTATATCTCTATTTATGGCTGATTATAATCGTATAATATCAGCGGTTTTTAAAGATCGAATTGGAATATTATCACGACCTATAGAAATTCGAGGGACGATGTTTCAAATCCTGGCGTGTTTCGAGTATACGCGAGGGAGCGATGTATCTCTTGCTGCCACTCAAACGATTAAGCCTTGCTCGAGCTCTAATCCCGTGGGATTTGGAAATCTGGAAAAACGAGCTGGCCCTCTCGTAAGCCAGACGCGTTAGTTTCACCGTCTATTTAATGCAAATTTATGCCCACGTTTCATTTTCATGCATTACCATTTGGCTTGATCACTATCCGTTATACTGCAATGTGATACCATTTGTCTTGGGATTCTCATGAGTCGCTCGTTATGCGTGGGCGATTCAAAGTAGCAACTTAATACGCAATTAAAGTTGTGTTAAAATTCCACGAGTACGATATATCGTGGGACAAAAAATCGGCTGAATAAACATAAAGAGATTACAATGCAAGGCAAGAAGCAATGGTTTTTCAAGCGTAGGACATTCTTCGTTTCGAAATCGACGAGTGTACAACCTCCGTCCAACTAATCTCCATCGCAATTATCTTTTTCATAAGATTCTATTTTGAAAATTTTGAGCTAAATCACAATTCTCTTCGATCCTTAAACCACTGTATTAAATCCTTGAAAAAACGATACTGCTTTTGTTGAATCTCCATGCAACTAATATCGATCAAACGTTTGTCGAGCACGCGAAAAAAGACACTCGCTTTCGAGCCTACGAGTACCACAAGATGGTGCCTCCTGCGTGATATCGCGTGGAGGACACCGTCAAACTACTCCGCACGATTTTCACGAAAAGATCATTAAACGAATGAAACATTTCTTTTAATCATCCTTTCCCAAAGCTCGCGCGGAGCAATGTAACACGGAGCCTTTCACGATCAAAGTTTCCAAGCAGCCAACAACCGCTAACTTTCGCATCCTTCTTCCGTTTCCAGCCACGTCCGCGGTGATTCTCAAAACCGAGAACGAGCATCACCAGCTGGCAAGCTTATCCGGCGACAACATCCTTGGCACGGGAGTGAGAATCGGCCGGGGCGAGGACGCAGTCGCAGCTGGCAACGACCACGTTATGGATTCGGCGCAATCAGCCATGATGAAGCACGCGAACTACGTCGTAGGTCAGTGAACTAAGCTACGGGAGGATTACATATTCCACAAATCGCGTCAAGCTCCTTTTTCATCCTCGCCGCTTCGACCTTCCTCTCGAGGCGAGAAGTGACCAAGGATCTCCGTGCGGTGCTCGAACTCGAAATTCGCCCAAATCGACATCGACGACGTGTCGCGACGGTGGCGTGCGAATTGAAGTGGTAAACACGCATGGCGCGAACGTGGCGTCGTTCTGGCCGAAGAAAACGGGGTTTAATTTCGCGACGAAAGCCCGACGATCGAGCGCAGTTGCGTTTCCACTTCGTCATTCGCGCGATAAGATAAGGTGGTTAGGAGGACGCTTTGATGGTAAAGCTTGGGATGATTCGCGAATATTCCCGAGGAACGATAATTCCACCCTTGGAATTGGCCCTTCGCCTTGTGCAACGGATCGTGGATCGAACGAGATTGGCTCTTTGTGCGGGAGCAATTATCAGCCGCTCACTATGGACGACTAATTACGAGATTCATAGCCTTTGTTTCTCGAAGATCGATCGCTCCGATGCGGTGCCTTCGCGCGTATTTCGCGCTCGATATAAACCGTCCGGCCTCTTGGAAAATAATTCGATGGAAATTAAACTCGTTAGCCGCAATACGGATCGTTTATATCGATCTCGCTATTATTCAAATATCGAAGGGAGCTTAGGAACGTGCCAGTCATCCCCGAGCAAAATATGTTTTCATTGATCGCTGTGCGTTACAGTTGAACCGTGAGTACGTGTGAGTCCATTGGCCTTGCATTGTTGCGATTTGCATCCTTAGCTATGCGATAAGAAAACGCACAAGGAGGATTATGAAACCTCCGTTCGTTGCCATTCTCTTTCTTCGTTATTCGTTATTTATACACTTATGATAGAGCTGTTGGTCCCTACGCGTATTGGTGGTCGTTAATAACGCACTCTCTAATAAGCGGATAAGTATAGAATAATGATAAAACCTTGCGTCATTATTTTTGCACGTTCATCGTCTTTCAATGGCTTCCAGGACAAAGTGAGGATTCGACCCCAGCTCCTTTTCGACTTAAATCTGAAATTTGATCGATAATTGAAAATCAACGTGTTCACAGACCAAAGTGCTACAGCAATCATTTTCATGGCCGCGTAATACAACATACAACGTAAATATAAGTTTCAATGTAATCGCCGATAGGTTCGTCGAGTATTTTAATTTTATAATCGATAACGCGTGCTCCTCTGTTCTTCCATTTACTCCTCCATACGATGAATTACATTTTAATGTGCTCGATATATCGTTCTCGATAAAACGATTACCGTCCGCGTTAAGGACAAGGATAGAATCCAGGGTCGAGCCGTATTAGAAATAGGGCCGCGAAGGGTTAACGCTAAGCTCCACGCGTGGCTATTTTTAAAGGTGACGGCGTGCGCGGTCGAAATACGATTGCAAGGCGCGGAAGTTATTGTCGCGCACGTCAAACTTCGGCCGATTAGTCACGGCTCGTCCAAAGTTCACTGTGTCAGGCATAGGCGGGACGGGAGGGGCGCGAAGAATGACTAAAACGCACAACGAAAGTAACGTCCCCAATTAATATTAATTGATTCCTTTTCTTATGTCGCAGACGTCGTTCTACCAACCGTCCTAATCGCCTTGCTGTTCGTCGGCAATGCCATCATCGTCTATATTATCTTCCAGTATAGAAAGAGGTAAGTAAACTCACAGCTGAATTATATAAGTGGAGCGGTTACAAGCCGCAGGCTCCAAAGTCCCGCTCGAATAATTCCGTTTCGTGCAGATGACCACGCGATCGCCTGTACCGCGACGAAACCAAGGTCCGCCAGGACGGGCGCCGGAGTGCTTCGAAAAAATGTCCTCTCCCACCTCTTTTTCGGAACCCCTCTGAGTCCCGCGTTTCGAATCCGTGCATCGTGCAGGTGTTAAATATGGACACTCTCGCGAGCCAATCAGAGGCGTCGAAGTGCTTTAGGCGCGTGTTCTTTTTTGCGCTCCTATAAACAGCAGCCTTCGTTTGTTGGTATTAATTAATTGGCGGTTAAAGATACTTAGGAGCACTCGCAAACTCCAATCCGCTATAATTAGCATTAATGAATTCGAGAAGCACGGTATTTATGGATACAGTACGCGGATGATGTCGATCCGGGATTCGCGTTTTTCCACCTTCGACCGTGACTTTCATTTTCCAAGGTCCTTCCGCAAAGTCGAGCAAAGTCGAGTTTGCTGAAAATGCCAGGTAACCAGGACGAGCGGCTGATCTTGATCTCTGTTTTTCAGAAAACTTCCAGCCATCGCGCAGGCGGAGGAGATGTCTTTGCGGACTTCGAACGAGTTGCCACAGGTGTGACTTTGGTAATGACAATTGTCCACAAGAGCACGGTCCGTGGTACGAACGACAGGATGGTCTGGCCGACTCGGTATTTTCGGGCAACGCTGGAAAACCGGTCGTACGGAAGATCGTGAAAAACTCTCGTGCCGCTCGTATTCTGTTCCCGTGCTACGCCGTGACCTATCGTCGCCTAAGGTTTCTCGAGATGGTCGTTCCTAGGCTTAAAATCGCTTCCCCTTCGTGGAGGAGAATCCAAAAGGTCCGTGTGCTAAATTACGAAGCCACGTAGGGCGTTCTGGAAAAGTCTCGATGGGAGACCGAGAAAAGGACAATTAACGCGTTCTACGCGCGCCACTTCGTCGTCAATATTATAAACTCAGGCGCTTACCAGTGCTGCCATGATCTTGCGTACACGTTAACGGTATTGTATTATAATGTAAGGAAATAATATATTCTATATTTCATCCAAATTGTGAATAAGTTAAAAATAAACGGATGTTTTCTTAGTACCTGGCGCCTATCGTTGCTGTACCCACTCTGAATGCCCGATAATAAATGTACGATGAATAAGAAAGCGGGGGAGAAAGGGATATAATAAACATGAGCGAATGATAGTAAAATCTGTTCTTCTCAAAAATAGAGTACTTTCCGTTCTCAGTGTCAGGTGCGTATGTACAACTTGTAACTCGTTGGCACGTTCGTCTATATACACAACGCGGTCCGATTAGAAATATTGCTGCAATGGTTCCCCCAATATTTCCTCCAACGTACGAACTGCATTCTGCGCGCACTTCTCTGTGGCTTCATCCTCGTCCTCCAACAGTTCCGCTAGGAAAGGCACTGTTTCCGGTAGCAGTGGCATAAAGTCCTCCCCCAATTTTCTGACGATCTCGACCTGTTTTCAGGGGGGGGCAAAGAAAGCCGTAGTTGTGTGATTCCACGATGCCATTAAGCGATGTAAGAGCGAATAAGAATGTAATATGATAAATAAGAAGAAGAGCCATGCAATCTCACCAGTGAATTGAGGGCTGCACTTCTGACGTATGGTTTTGCGTGCCTCGTCTTCAGCAAGGTTTGATAAACGAGCTGCTTGTGAAGCGAGTCGTCGGGGATTGCGCTGGCAAAAGCAGCAATGCAAGGCACGATCAGCTCGCTGGCCCTCTTCTCGTACTCCTCTTTGGTGCCCATCGTGTTCTCTAGTTGATCCACTAATGGCTGGGCCAGCGTGTCGAACCTCTCCTGATTGACAAAATTGTGGGCGTCGTAACTGAAGATCCTGTAGAGGGTCAGCAGGATGGCTTGGACCAACTCGATCTTGCTGGCTTCCTCGGAAAGCGTCAGTTCCTGCGGTTCCTCCATCACTGCGGGGTTGTTGCTGCTCAGCAACAGAGCTGCGTTCTTCAGGAAGTGACCAGCGAAGAGAACGAATAGCGACTTTAAACACTCTGCTATATTAGCCGACAACCTGTACGAGAAAGAGAAACAGTAAAATATCGTGGATTGCATCAACGATACGATGCGTGTTTATTTATTTTTTGGCAGACCGCCAAGATCATTTAACTTCATACCAGCTATTCAGAGGTCTCGTTTAAAATAAAATATTCGAAATCTGTAGCTATAAGTGGGATTTTAACGCTGACATTCATTCAGAGATTCTGAGCTTCTGCTTGATATATCACAAACCTGTAGAAAGTAATGGCGCGCTGTTTGTGCTGCGGGTTCCTAGTGGCCCAGTCGTAAAGTCTGTAATAGAGCGGCCTGAAGGTAGCTTCGCTGAGCTTCAAGACCAAGGCAACCAGAGCCTTGCTGGCGCTCTCCTCGACGACGACGATGTCGTTAGCCGTGATATCCGCATCGTCGACCTCCATGTCGTCCTCGGATGACACGATCTCCTCTCGAAACTGCAGGACTTTCAGGAAGAACGTGGCAAGGTCCGGTATAGCCAGGCTCAAATCTCCTGGTTGCACGCTGCTAAAAGAGTCCGCGAGCACTTGCATCAGCGCTGGCACGCAACCGTAGATTTTCTTAGCCAGCAACTTGCCATAAGTTCGATTGACCGCGGGCAACAAGACGCGCAGAGGTATACAGCTGGATAACTTCTGCGTAGTTGCCTTCAGCCGTGAGACGACAACACCGATCTATGTGAAAAAGGACATTTACAAATGGTACTGGAATGCTGATTAGATCAGTGAAATTTCGATCGACGATGAAAGCTGTTCAGAACCCACCTTGAATAGTCCTAGACAAACTGAGCTTAGCAGTCGGAGCCGAAAAAGAATTAAAAAAAAAAAAGAAAGAAGCCTGTTAAAAGTATTACCTTTAGATGTTCAGTATCCGTGTAGAGGGAATTCAATCTGGCTAATTCGAAAAGTATCTGATCCAAGTAGAGAGACAGGAAATTTCCCACCGACTCGACGATCTTCTGAAGTGCGCTAACTATGCTGATCACGATCACGTCCGGTATTGTCTGGTCGCAATGTTTTTCCAAAAGTTGCAAAATCGCCGGTACGAATTTGTTCAATGACTGTATGGCGTGAGTACGCATCGAGCTGCACAATTCCGCTACGCAGAGCGCGGCGCTGCCCAAAACTGGGCCGTCCTTCGTTCGCAACAGCTCGGTCGTCATTTCGAGGATCTAAAAAATCATCGATACAACATCGATCCATCTTTCGAAAATTTGTATTGTATCAGTGGTAGACGTACGGGTTTGAAGACCGCGGGGTGTTCGGTCCCTAGCAGCTTGGCCAGTAATTTGAAGGTGATCAAGACCGTCTGCTGCACGACTTCTTGTTCCTGGCTTTCGAATTTGACGTTCATTTGAAGCAGGTCTATCAGGGTTTCGATCAACCCGAGAAGATCATCGTGATCCTCCTCGTTGAATTTCCTCTGTTGAAACCTCGCGTTTAGCAGCTCCAAGGCCTTTCTCTTTACCGTCGGCAATTCGTGCTTGAGAAGTAACTTAACGCTGACCAAGAATATTCCGTTAGGCAGAAGATTGTTGACGAGATCGAGGACGTCGTAGAGATGATGAAGGAGGACCTTCCAGTACTTGCCCATGGGCTTACCCTGGTGCAGATCGGCATTCTTTGAGGTACTCTGTATCAGCAGAATAAGTTGGACGATAAGCTGATCATAGTAGGGCCTTATCTCGTTGACTTGGTCAGCGTCGAGTTCGGCCACGTGGTTGATGAAGTCGGGCGACGATAGCAAACTGCTGAGGAACTGGACCAGAGTGTATTTATACTGTCTGAGGTGCTTTGGCAAGTTCTTCGCAACATCGAAGATATGTTTATGGGGAAACGACGCAGCGGCCTTCTTGTCCTTTGGGTCTTCTATATCAACGGGCAATTCGCTCATAAACCGTGCGAGCTTCACGCAGATCTGCATCAGCCGTCGAGGCGTGAATTCCCTCGAGACGTGCAAAGAGAACTCCAGCCTCTGACTGGCCGTCTTCTGATTCGATATCCTCATAGTCCTGGACAGCACGTGGCTCTCGAAGGTCAGCAGGTAGTAAAGGTGTAGATGATTGTCCAGCAGTTGCAATAACTTAGCGAAGAGAAGCGTGCGCCTGTGCTCCGGTATGTCTGGCAAGGAGACGATGAAGGTCCTCAGGACTTCGCAGGCGTGCCTCTCGTCCTTAGCAGCATTCACAATAGGGACAACGGTTTCGATGGTCTTCGAGATGATCTGCATGGAATAGGCGTCGTCTTGACGGACGACGGAACTGCCCATGAACGTGAATATGGGCATTATAGTGTGGAGCGCGCAACGCACGTCGACGATCTTCAGCAACTCCACCAGGACCAGCAAAGCATGGTGATGGGTCTGAGGGTTTCTGGAGGTCCGTATACACTTGGCTATAAGGTCCACCTGAAGATGTGCGTCGCGTATGGGCAGTTTCTTGGTTGCCAATCGATGGATGGTCGATAAGAGCAGTTGGTTGGTATACTCTACTGGGCTCTGCTCTTCGAAGGTCAGGCAAGTCTTCAACAGGCTGAAGAGAATTGGATAAAGAAGCTCCTCTTGGGCTATGTTGTCGGCGCGTTGCACGAATTCGAGCAGTGTCACTCCACGCTTCCATTCTCTGCCATTGAGCACGGCTGGATTGGGAAGCAAACGCAGCTGACTCAGTCGTTCCTTGTTTCTCGGTCTGCTTTTGTTCTGCTCCACGTCCTTCACCTTCTGCATCTTCTCCAGTTCGTTCACCACGAGTTGAGCATTCATGCGGATTCTCCTGATGGTCCTGCTAGCAATTGAGATCACGCTGCTGATCTCGCAGTCGGTCACAATGTCGACGAGCTTTGAGAGGATCTTTTTCTGCAATTCTGGGGACACTTTCCCCGCGCTCTCGAAGAAGGTCTCCTCGATCTGCTTTAGGAGAATTATGCTGGGCGGATGCTGATTACCATCCTCTGTGTGGATTTGAGATCTGTACTCCAAGAGGCTGGATTCGAACAGTTGCCACACCTGCGGATCCTCCAGCGACTTAACCGTGGCACTGTTGAATTGCTGAAGGATATTTCTCAACACGTTTCCTGCTGACTTGCTGTTGGATTCGGTGCCCAAATTTTGGAGAAACTGAAAGCCTAGTGGTGCCAATTTTTGGAGGATAGTGGGTCCGTTTACGTGCACTAGAATGTCCAACAATTGAGACTTTACGTGCAAAGGTGTCAAAGGATCGAGTGTCACTTCGTAGAGCAGATGCTGAGCTCGTTGAAGCTTTTTTCTCAAATCGGACTTTAGCTGACCATGTACATCAGGATCTGGCGACAATAGCACGTAGAGGCTCAGGGATAATTGGTCGGGATCCAAAGATATTTCGGGGCCTCTGATCACTAATTGTTGCATTAAAGCTGAGAAAGGTTCGAAATTCAAGATGAAGGTTTCTGTGAGCTTCTTAAGAATATCTATCGTCACGATTCGACAGTCAGTGTTCTCACGTGCAAGAGATAGAAGCAAGTTCGTCATTAATGTTTTGTCCTCAAACGCCCATTGCATAGATCTACACTGCTCCAGCAGCACCAATGTTATTCGTAAGCAATGATAAGAAGTCTGCACGTTGACGGGTTTTATGTACAATTGTGACAAAAATCTAATCAGATCTTTAACAGTGGCAAAGTGTCTCTGAAAGAAGATCTGTAAGCATCGGGAGTAATGCTTGCACCAGAACTTATTGTCCATTCCCTCGAAGAACATTTCAAGAAGTCTCAGAACCAAGTTACTTCGACTCGGGCTGACTTCAAAGTCGAACATAGGGTTGGATTTTAGATCCAGTCGCCTGTGGACCATTTCCAGGACATAAGTGCCGACTTGTAGCGGCAGTACACCGTGCGAAGTTAACTCAAGAGCCATTTGTATATTATTACCCGTGATGTTGTTGCAATTCTGTAGCATCTTGACCTTTGGGTATTTCTTTATCATTTCTGTAGCCATTTCGATGACTTCCCTGGCAATTTCAGGTTGAAGCGAGCCAACAGGTACTCGACAAACGGAACCCAACAGTATCATATTGAAAAACATAGATGCAGCGTCTCCATGGGAGATTTGTTGTTTCATAGCACTGAGTATATTGTCAGTGGGCGGTAGCAATTCCCAATTCAGTATGTTATGGAATGCCGCAGACGAAACAGCCTCTGCGTTCGCAGATTTGCCGATATCCTTTCTCATGTGCTGCATGTAAACGTTTTTCTTTGCAAAATTCGATTTTAGAATTTCCATGGCGATGTTCACATCTTCGTCTTTGCTAGGAAACAGATATGGCAGAGATGTGATGAAGACACTGGTATTGTCGCCATCCTTGCAGAGGTCCAGAAGTATCTTCAATGCGGGTTTTGCCAGTATTTTCCGAGAGTCTGTGTGACACGTTGAGAGCAGTATCAGTAGTTCGCTCATCAGCATGTCAGTTGGTAGCAAACTGGTTAGTCGTTTGATCGGGAAAGAAAGCAAAGCCCTGATCACGTTAATCTCGCTATCTCCAAATCTAGCTTTTAGGGTGTTCCTCATCATCTCATGGAAGCTCTCAGGGATGGCAATATTGTCCATTGCTAGAGTCTCCAGAGCCATGATTCTCTGTTCTGGACTAAAGTGCGTCAGTCTGTCAAGCATGTTGACGGACTCCTGAGTATCTCTGGCGCCAAAGTGCCAGGATGTGAGAAACTGCAATGCCCGCTTTGAATTCTTATCTGTTTCGCTATGCTTTATCAGACTCTTTAAGTAGTTGTCAAATCTCTCTGAGTAACCTCTCTCGAAGGATTGGTATACACGAGTCAGAAATTCCTGCGCTTTTGGTGAAATGTTATCCATGAAGAAATCTTCGTTCAAGATATTCGATAAGATGACATCGACACTATTGTTGTCTAATGTAATCCGCGCGAGAATCTCATTTATCATATTTTGAACAGCTGATGTGTTCGATGGTTCTGTCAGTACAACTTGACATGCACTTTGCAAAAAGAGTGTCACAAATTTTGAAACGTTTGTGCCGGATGATTGAAGGTTCACCATTATTTCTATGAACCAAGGAAGCTCCGACACTCTTAATACGACTGACTCAGGAACAACAGTTAATCGGTAGACCGGTGCATTGTATAGAAAGAACAACAAAATCATGGCTTCTTGTTTTAAGATCGGAGCTTTGAATATCTTTAATAACAACTTCTCCATTGTTTTGTTATTTATTTTTACATTAGCCACTAGTTTTGCTAAAATCATATAGCTGCTTGCAGCAAAATCCAGTATAGGACTTTCCAAACCCTTTATAAGAGCGGGCAATAAGTGGTTCATTTGAAGCTCTGTGAACGTGGATAACCGATCGACAGTACCTAGCAAAGCCTTTGTATAAAAAGCATATAAAGTACTTAACGTCGTTGCTTGTTCACCATAAACATCAGTGGCAAATATGACATGATTGCACAGAAGTTTTAATAGTGCATTATCTGACCCAAGTCGATTAATCAATGTTATCGATGACAGTGGCACACCAGGTTTTTGTAGAGGATGTAACCAGTGCCATTTGTCCGCTTCGTCGGATAGGTCCAATAGCTGTAATGCTCTAAAAATTAAAATGAAATGCTATCAGAATGTGCATTGACGTGAATGGTAAATGAGAGACCTACCTGACAAATATACGTGTCTCATGATACGGGAGGATTAAAAGCAGGAATTGATCTCTATTAAATTGATGTATCTGATAGCGAAATATTAGCCATTCAAGGGCCTTGTGTGCAGTATTGAGTAAAAAGTAAGGAGACAAGAAAGTAAGAAACTTTCCAATTTCTATGTCTAACCGTTTATTGGTCTTAACATCTTGAACCGAACGTGCAAAACTTACTGAACTCTGTGCAAACAAAGTCCGTTCAAAGTCTATGAACACTTTTGAAAGTTTAATTAACTCTTGTAACCCGCTTTGACCTGTAATAAAGATACATTATTAATTATCAATCAATATTGTAGTTGATAAACCTTTACAGCATAATATCTTACCGATGCTCAATACCGTTTCTCTGTCTAAATTTGCTGCGTCTTTGGGATCAAATAATAACGTAGCATGCTTGCTATCTTGGAGTAACAATGCTGTCTGCGGTGTTCTGAGCTTCTTCAATTGTTCGGCAAGTGACGTAGCCATTTTAAATCTGTATAACAGCCCTTCAAATGTCATTTTCATACAATTATCATAGCAATAGATCATGAGAATTTATATAGTCTGTATATAACCCTACCTTTATCTCGATTTCCTTACAAATTTCGTAAAAAGTTTCACTCAAAACAATATATAAAATAACGCGTGTATTGGGTTTGTAGTACTACGTTTTTTACGTGGTTTATAAAGTTTTTTCTTTATATCGAGATAGTCATAAATTTATATGTGGGACATGCGTGAACGCTAGACACGGCCATTCTCGCACCACATGTAGTCTTATGCGGTACCTTAACAAAAGGCCGATGGAAATTGTGTTTTACCGGCAGAGTTCGTATTTTCATGTGGCGCCCACATTAGAGCGCAATAGTGGCAAGGTTAGACCAAAAATCGGAAGGTTGATCGCGGAAGAGGTGAATATGCCAATACGTAAATTTGAATACTAGTGATGACAGAATGAGCGACACTATACAAAACATAAACCCAAAGCTGTATAAAAAGGTAAACGAGAGGGAGATTACGGCGAATGACGAGGACGAGGATGTTACGGATGAGTTTGATGCACGTGAAATTTTTGGTAAATATAACCTGCCTCATAATATTTTCTTATATTAATGTAAATATCGTACAGCTACATTAGCGTAGAGCTGTTGTCCATCATCTCTGGACTCTTTTGTTTGATATTTATATTACAAAGCTATTCGTGTATTGTAAATACATTCGAAGTAGAATTGGAACAATTGATCATAAATTAAATGCTCTGACGAGGTTAATTAATGAGTAAATATTTTTTATTTTTGTGATGGTGGTCCTTGGAATTTTGAGGTTCTCATAAGTTTTTCCCTGTGCATCGACAGATCTTATTAGGAATATTAATGATCCCGAGCATCCTTTGACACTGGAGGAATTAAACGTGGTAGAGCAAAGCCTGATCAAGGTAATCCCTTTGAGACATGGTATTAGTATTATTTCACAATCTAGTATTTAATCAATGTATTTTTTATAGATTGATAATAAAACTAATAAAGTACATGTGAAGTTCACCCCTACTATACCTCATTGTAGTATGGCGACTCTGATTGGTTTATCGATTCGCGTGCAATTATTGCGTGCATTGCCATCGCGATTCAAAGTCAATGTGGAGATCACTCCTGGCACTCATGTTTCAGAGACGGCAGTTAACAAACAGCTCGCCGATAAAGAGCGTGTAGCAGCGGCTCTTGAAAACATTCATTTACTCGAAGTAATTAATCAATGTGTCGGAATAAAGTGTTAATTATACAAAGGCTAAATAAGGATAAAAATACTTTGAAACATATGATAAAGACATATTCTTTGTTCAATTTTTAAGAAACTTGTATAATGTTTGTAAATGCAAAAACTAGGTTATAAAATGTATGGTTTAATCGATGACAATATACAGAAAAAAAATACTTAGATTTTAATTTAGATGGTAACCTGTGTCAATGTTTTTGCTTGATATTAATACACGAAATGCAGTCTGTATTTTAATAAATTAGATGAATCATTACTCTTTCCTTTTTTTCTTTATTAACACAATGGTACTAGTGATTAATCTTCTTTGTTGGATCGTATTTGTACGTCTTTTGCAAAGGTGCTCTACCAGCCTTGTTAAAGAACACTTCGTTAGCACGTTTTCTGTCTGCCAGTTGCTTACTTAACTTCATATTTAGCCAAGCTAAAATAAAAAGAGAATTTTTATGTGAGAATATATTTTGTTCAATTTGTATTGTTTGTAACTGTATGCGATTACAAAATGTTGTCATACTTACATTCCTGTATACCTTCCACGAAATTTTTTTTCGTAGTTTCTGCAGCGTCTGGCGCATGTACCACTCTCTCTGGAATTTTTAATACTTTCCTGAATGCTTTTATTTGAAATAGTGAAACTTGCACCAAAGATATTACGTTTGTTGATGTCCAGTAACACAAAACAGCCTATAATCAAGGTTGATGAATGTTAATATGATCTATATTACTGTGATACCATTTAAAGTTAAGAGTACTAACCGCAGGAGAGCTTAGTAAAAATGGAAATATCATTACTGGAAGTGCATATACGAGTATTTTTCCGTATTTATTCATTACAGAATCTGTATTGAAATCTGCTCCAACTTTCAATGTTATTGCTTGTGTTACGCATGTCATGAATGGCAGTAAATAGAGTGGATCCGGTAGAGTTAAATCAGTGAACCACCAAAGACCACCGTGTGTCAAACTTTGGACTGGAATATTTGCCATGTTTTTTAAACCAATGTAAAAAGAGAGAAACACTGGTGCCTATGAAATTGATATGTATAAAAATATAACTATCGTAAATATTACGCAATAAGTGGTAAAATGTTAAGGAATTCTATTTCCCTAGTAACATTCTACCTACCTGTCCAAGCGTTGCTGATACAGCTTTAAAATTACTAACACCATTCTCTCCGAGATATTTGTACAACCGTTGTGCGTACAATGCCGCTAAAAAAAAAACAAGTTCAGAAAATTTAGTTGATTCTGTACAGTCCATTTTTTAATTTAGTACCTTCATATTCGTTTGCACAATCCCTAGCTTCTGACATCTTTCGCTGCAGTTCCGATACTTTCGGCATTACATTGTGCATTCTGTTAGAGTTCCTTCGACAAATAACCATAAGTGGAAACGTGCATATCCTAGCACATATAGTACCTGAAGAAGATACGATGAGCATATATCCGTATAAAATGTTTTTAGGAGACTTTTTCAAATATTACCTAGGACAATTGTACCCCACCATGGTATATCATATGTAATATGTATGTATTCCAGACCCTGTTGTAATAAAGCCGAGGGAGAGTATCCGCTTATTCCCAGACTTGCCAAAGTCTGTTCTCCGTTTGGATGTAACTGCACGATCGTCTCCGCTACCTCTTGAACCACGGTAGGTGGTTCTGCATTTATTTCCAAGGTTTTTACCATTCATTTTTAATGCACATTCTCGTTAATATTAAATTTACACTAAGCTCGTTAACAGAACTTTTAACTAGAAGTTGATAGAGAAATCACGCTCGTCTCTTATGTAAAGCGTGCGTTATAAGCTAGGTATCAACGACATAGTACAACACTCAACCTGGTATTTGATCTATCCATAATGTTTCCTCTACCGGTTCCTTCGTACTAGCATATCGGAAAGAGTGTACTCCAAATACATTGGAGTGCCTTCGTGTATCAAGTAGAACTCTGTTGGACAGGGAACCATTATGTGCTTTTTGAATCAAACGAACAATTCCACAAGTATGAGCTTCCTGAGAACATCAAAAATCGTTGTCAGTTTAGATTTCTGTGTAATAGCGATGGTATTAAAACTTTACCGATTATCACACCGTGTAACCTCATAAAAAACATAACATTATCTCACCCGTAGAGTCACATTTTGCATTAATACTGTCTTGCAAATGGTTTTCGCGGAGTGTCGCATGAACATTTTTGTGTTTTTAAAATCCCGGCTTTGCAAACTCTTTATATATCGAGTAAACCCTGTTAAATCAGCAAAAACTTGCAAAACTATCGGCGTATTTGCCCAACCGATTAAAAGGAACGCATGGTCGCATGAACCGCGTTCGCAGTTACCGCGCCAGCTCCTAGATGTCCCCTCAGATTTAGTTCAGCAAAAAATAGCCGCGGGCTTACACCCCGAGTTTTTTTTCAAACTCTCCTACGCGTGTTCTCGGTTAATCGTGCACTTTCGTCCACAAAAGTCTCCCAGGTTTCGCGAAAAAGATCAAGATCGCTGTACACTTCCGTATTTCCTCGTAGACGGAAGATGATGGCAGGTTCAACGCTCTAATAATACAACGAGTGAGTCGTAGGCTTTAGATTTGATACGATAAAAAAATTGTTTCCGAATTTCCCCCGTACACGCATACAAATTTCTACGATACTTAGTACTTCGATACCAATTAAAAACAATACGCCTCGTATTCTTTATCACCAAACACTCCAACCGTCACTCGCGACCCACAAATTAAGAAACGCTGGACTAACGAATTCCTCGATGCTCGTATAATCTTTTAATCGGAATAAAAACTTCATCGCGATCTCTCGATCCTCGATCCCTCGATCGGCAGAAATCGGAGGACGTCAAAGTCGAATTGGCCGGCACGATCCCCACGCCCTCCAGGTTTACCGACAATGCCGACTCACGTGATCGAATCTACTGCAATGACATTCAGTTTGGGCTCCGGGACGTGGGTTATTAAGCGAGACCTACTATTAAGGTCCCTCTCGTGCGTCCTCCCTGGTTCCCGAGGTCCGTTCCCTCACACCCCTTCGGGCCAGACCGGCCAACTGCCTTCGACGTCGCTCGTACCGGCCCGAGGAACGGCTTTGTTGATTTAAGGCGATAATACGGGGCTGCAAGAGATTTTACGTGAAAAAAAAGGCCGCTGGCCAGAAGACGGCGCGGTTATAATTACAGATTCGCATTGTCCCGGGACCTCCTTAACCATCGCGCTTCGGTACCGCCTGTCAGTCTCCCCTCGAAATAATTCGATAACACGAGCACCACGAGGAGAGCGTCCTTACGCCTCAACCACTTATCGTTATCGTCCTTTATTCTCGCGAATGCCAGGGCCGATTAGCGATCTGCTGAATTATTCTGATACACCGGGCGAATGAGAGACGGCGGGACAAACTTTGGGGGCGGGTTTCTTCGCGCTGGAGGAAGGAAGATGTGTCGTGCACCTCTGGAAATATCTGGTCTGAGAGCTGTTCTCAAATCTCGATGGGAAGGATTCTGATATGGTATTTTGAGGATGTTTTTATTCGGAGCTTTTGTCAGTGATTCATCTCGAATAAAAGCTTTATAGGAATAAAATGCTGATCTCGAAAAACCTTTTTCGATACGCGATGGAATGTTGAGTTTGATCTGCAAATTCGAGGTTATTTTTTCAAATTCCCACGTGCGCCATGATTGGTGTGGGTAATATTTCTCTCGCTTCGTTTGCTTGGTGTTCGGTGCTAAGTGCTAAACGTTCGATCGAAGAACTCGAGAGACTTCCCGGGAATCCGAAGTTTTACGAGTCTGGACCGAGGATCGCTTCCTGGACAGCACTCGCCGCTTTGCGTTGGACAGGTCAGCCAGGAGGATAATGGGATTGACCGTCCCGAAGAGAACAAGGTAGGAAAGATGTCGAGAAAAAGGGATGACATCCAGGGTTCGTCTCGTGTCAGCGTCGTATCGTGATCGCTTTGATCGCGCCGATAAAGAGGACGACAACTTTCCTTGTTTTCCTCGTGGTCCGATGAAAGGATGGGCGGTAAAAGCCTTTGAGATCTTCGCTTTTAAACGTACATCGATTATCCAATTTTCGAAGGCATTGGACGACCTGTATAATATATGTATTTTATTATTACACAGAGGGCAAAGCGTCGACATGGGATTAAGGAAGGAAAAGGGAAAACTCCTGAAATTAACGTGATCTCGTGTAATTTCCCATAACTTTTGATCGTGAATGTTGTAGGCGCTTTTAGTTTATTCGCATCTTCCGTCCTGTTCTCCAATTCCTCAATTTACGCGCTTACTGCAGTTTACATTACGCAAGATAGCAGGAGGTAAATTGAAAACCGCCGGCTTTCCGCGATACTCGGCGAAATTTACGGATCGCTCCGGCACTAATAAGACCATAAAGTCGCCCTGGGGAGTCTAGTGGCCGATCATCATACTTCGCTCCATTTCGTTGACACGCAAGATCTTGTCTGTGACAAATGGCTTGTTAAGTCGATCCACGGTCGAGCAGAGATATACGTTCAATTCGGACCGCCTGCTTGTCGGATAACATTACGATCGTCGGTACTCGCCAATTAATACCGATTATTGGACTCTAAATTCACACTTTCGTACCTCAAATACATCCTCTTCGCAAATACAATTCCTGGCTTTGCAAAGCAAATTCCTCTTCTTGGAAATCAAGTATTTTTCTAACTCAAGAATCGTTCACAAAAATTGAATCGTGCACAAGGAATATCTTATATATTCGATTTATAATAAACATGAATTCAATTTGCAAAGGAATACATTTGGCTTATGAAGCGAGGAATTTGAGGTGTAAAAGGGTGCGTTTTAATCGCAAAACCCGTACGAAGCGTCCGTCAAAAGCCGAGAATTTTCCAGGGAGAAAAGAAGGCTGTTAACCGCGATGGTAATGGACGACTGTAAACTTAGGAGCGACTGTAAATCAGCCTTTGATCACGAATCCGGCGGCGATTCGAGGCAGAGTCGCTGTAGGAAGCGATATCTCACGTCGAGACGTTTCATAAAGAAATACCGAACTCCTCAAAATGTTAATCTCGCGGGAGATCTCCGGGGCCGATAGACCGGGAATATTTAGCGCGACAGTAATGAGAAACGAGCCGGCATAAAAACTAGTTCCCGAATCGAAACTTTTACGACATAGTAATGCCGCGCTTTAACATGCAATAAAATCCCCGATTCCAAATTTCTCGTTTATCCCGGACTTTAACGGCGGTCCTCTCGATGCACGCTTCGTTCTGGCATTCCTCGCGACACTTAGCGGGACATCCTTCCCCGATGATGGATGCGAATATATCGCAAGCAATAAACGCGAACACGCAAACTCGGACATCGCTCGTCCCTCTTCGTTTTATCCCCCGTAAGTTATGATAAATATCAACGCGGTTCACTTAACTTCTTAGTACGCTCGATATTTTAGAAGTCGGTGTACTGCAGACACCAGATGCTCGTGGATACAATATGTTTCTTCAAGACCGCACGCTTTCCTTCTATACAAGACTACGCGCCATGTGCACCACCTTACATCGCTGCCACCCCGAGCGTTACTATCTACGCGTAAGATTGTCGATGGACAAAATCTAGTTGCTTTCTGACGAGTAAAATAAGATCTCAACGTTCTCACTGTACCACCTGGAGACATCAAGTTTGAGGCTTGTCCGGGGATCGTTAGAAATAAAAAAAAACTCGTGTCCAGTCGTCACAACGACAATGCGTGTGAGCGAGGCAATAACTCTTGGCCACTTAGTGCGTCGCTTGATCGTCCTAATTCATATGACCAGTTGTTTTGACTAGTTCGGTAGGTGTAGTGTTAAAACTTCCAGCAGCGAGTATACAGCTCGAGTGCACGTTTCGCGGGATTGAAATCGAGACGGTTAGCGAAAGCTCCTCGAGCTTCGACCATCGGAGGTGCGTTGAGAGCCTTCTTCGTTCCTCTTCGTTCGCCTCGAAGCGCGAACGGCCAGACGCTCGGCACTGCCCACGCAGTGGCCGGAGAGATCAGGAGGCAAGGAGTTAAGGCGTTCACGGCTAACGTGCACGCAACAATGGCAGCAAGACGACCGTAATAACGCCGGAGATAAAGAGGACCAACGTCGGGCGTGTATCGTGAGAGCATCTCGGGAACGCTCATGGTCCTGTTTCGGGGGATGATCGTAAATTTATTGCACCCCTTTATAGCACCATTCAAGGTGGTTCATGGGAATTTCGAGTCGCGCACGCAAACCCATGGACCATTTTCTGTATATATTAGCTTCTCCCCGAAGTTTCTTTCCTTCTATAAGGAAATAATGGATTTTTATTATTAGGTATTGATATTACTAGAAATTTATCTTATTAGAAATAATATATTTAATAATAGTTGTATATTATTTCCTTCAATCTTGTATAGAGCGACGATCGAAAATCAAAACGACGACATTTGACAGATTAGGTTTAAAGCTTGTCTAAATATTGCCGGATAAAGTAGCTGCATTACTACATTATTTAATATCACATTATTAATATAATATATATAATATTAATATTTAATATAATAAATAAAATAATATAATAAATAAACAAAACGTACACTGACACATGGGGATAAGCGAGTGGAGAGAACGGCCTATTCATCGTCGTCGGCCGTAAAGTCGGCGTCTAGCGAGTTCGAAAAATCGGAGGAAGGACGTAGAGGGAGGCTGGGGGGAGGGGTGCCTCTTTCTCTTAGGCCACTTTAAACGTCTTTATGAGTTTCGGCTGTTAACACGGCCGTGGAAGCAGGTACGGCCTTTTTTCGGTGCCTGCTTTTCTCGTATCTGTGGGATCTCAGGTGGCTAGAGCTGGCACGCATCCGTGAGGGACAGATAAAGTCGTGATTGGTTGGGAAGCATGGCGCTGTACCGAAAAAAGAGATTTCTGGTCGCTGGACGGGTCTCCGGGCGGCGGGTTTGTAGGAAATCGTTTGGCGCGAACCCTGACTTTCCTATTATGTATTCATCGAGGAGTCGAACTCGCTTAACGCGTTCGAGGATTTCTTCGCGTTTGTTCTGGACATTTTACATCGTAGCCCTTGAAATGATTTCTCACCGTTTACCCTCTATGGAGCCGAGAAATTTTTATATATCGACGTTTTACCAAATAATTGTACTGTTTCACATTACTGGAGCACGGGTCACGTAAAAATACGTATTTAGTAGATTTGCGCTAGAGAGGGGGTATCGTATAAATACCATGGGTATTGTATGTATGGTGTTTGCGTTGCTAGGCAACGCTCCGCATTGTTTCTTCCCAGAAGTGTCGTTGAGAAGAACGAAATCGTTTTCGATTTATTGCGATTTTACCGAATGATTAAAGTCCCCCGAGACTCACGCCCGTATGCCAAGTGTTAACTAAAAAATAGGATCTTTTCCAGTAAGATCGCTTCCTCGTATTTATTCGATTTGACGACCGGCGCAACTCTTTCTTCACTCGCGTGTCGCGATAATCGTACGTGCGGGAGGACGATCTACGAGATACGCCGGCGAGCAGCCTCGGTTGTGGGATCATAACGTGTAAAAGGAAATCGCTTTACTTTGGAGTAAATGCTCGCAGCTGGTGTGTGCTTTACGTGCGTGTCTGCGATCGTGTGAACCACCGGTGGTTTCCTTTCATTCAGCAGTTTCTTCATCGGGAATGTCGCACGATTCCCGCTCCCGATTATCTACGCGCGGTTATGGCCCTAGAGAAAAGAACTCCCGCAAAATTGATCAATTTTATGCTCACGCGACGTTGCGAGCGTTATTCCGAAAGGCGGACAAAATTGCCAATGGGCATTGTTCATCGAGGGTAATGTTACCGCCAATCTACCTCACACTCCTTTGATCCAGTCGATTTTTTCTCACACCACCACCAGCGCCGCTTACCACCACTCGACGCAGGTTTATCACCTAATATATTATGAATACCATCGTCAGCTCCGGATAAGAATATGATTCTTAACATAATTCTGAAGCGGTGCTTTATGCTGGTAATAGACTCAAGCCATAAGAACCGATCACGCAAAAATCCCTCCGTGGTTACTCCATAATCACTTCATATATTATATATCCTCCGCAAGACGCAATCGGAAAAATCAATGTGAACATATTCAAATACCCTTTTTAGATCAAAATTAAATATAACGCAGACGGATTTCCAGCGCTAAAGTGCGAACAAGATGGATCTATGCACATCAGACCAGGATTCAAGAACCTCGTCGATTTCTCCTACGACTCCCTTCCCTCCAGCGTCTGTCAACGAGCGGTTGAATTTTCTGAGAGGTGGCGCCCGGTGCCCGTGAGACAGCGAAGACGCAAACTGGCTCGCGAGCCCAGTAGTTATCATAATGCTCCTTGCCTAATGCTCGTCGCGAGGAGTTCGCGTGTAACTAGCATAGCGCACTCGTGAGACCAGCAAGACCTCCCTCTTTACCGCGTTACGGTACACCAATTTACGAATACGTAGCCGCGCCGGAAAGCAGCCGTGCATCGGCCGTCGAGAATATTCCCACAAATTGGCGTTACTGCGTTGGGATAGAAGGGAAATAAAAATATATTTTTATACGCTTTATCGTGTAAAGTATTCGATTGTTTTTTTGTATTTATTTTTTTCTATACGCTTCTCGTGTAAATTTTGCGATATTACATATTTCTTGTAATACAATTTTTAGGGAAGTATATTTTTATATATTTTATTGTATATATGTATTTTTTTATACGCTTTTTGTATGAAAAAAATATATATATATATATACAAATGATTGTTGCACGCGTATTACGTTTTTTCGATATCGCGTACTTTTTATAAATTAATTTTTATACCATTGAAAGCGCGTTGTACATTTTTTATACGAATAGTATAAAATAGTATTTTTTTTCTATTCACCGTTGGAACCGGAGAGAAACAATTTTCCCGCTGGTCGGAAAGCGGATTAACGAGTGAGGTATGCGCGTTCGTTAATTTCATAATATTGTCCATTCGGGCGGAGCGAGGGAGGACAGCCGGTAGGGATTGGAGGTATGGACGTTTTGTTTTGCCCGGCCTTTGTTTCCACGGGCGCGATATCGAACTCGCGGCCGATGCATCCGGGAATTAATGCATTCGCGTACTCGCATTGTAAGGCTTGTGCGCGGAAAACGTCAAACGACGCTGCCAGCTTGTTAAAAACTACGAGCGCCCGCGAGCTTTCTCCGTTGTCTTACGATATTATTCTCGAAATTGGCCCTGAATTTTTTTTTTTGCGGCGTCTGGATCGGCCAGGTATAAAGAATTAAATCAAAAAACGCGTTACAAACGCACTTTTTTATATCAAATCATGGAGCGCTCGTAATTGTATGTACATACGAGGAGGATTACGAGGTCGATGACACGTTGTACATATTTTACCAGGCTGATTATGCATCAGGACAGCGGGTATAAACAATCTCGCTATCCAACCATCTCTGTGCTCAAGAGTCGAGGATTACTCTTCGAGCCTTAGTGGCTAGAAATTTCGTGTAACCCTCCCAAAAAGAATTCCTTCCTTTTTACAAATGGACAAATCCCCTGTCCTTCGAAATCCAATCGTCACGCTAACCGTATAATTATCGTCCCGAAGTCATATCTTACCATAAACTCCAAGGTGGATATCGGCGATATCCCTACGCGAGAGAATCGAGGGAAGTTTTACAATGGGATCGAAGAAAGTAAGTAGAAGTCGTTATACCCGGAGCACCGTGTAACCAGGAGGCTTATCGCTCACGTGCCCCGAGATGTGTGTTATGAATGCGCGTCCGCGACGTTGCGGATGAGCATTATTATTATCATCAGCACGTAAGGCATCATATAGCAGGTGAGGCGAGGAGGCGTGGCGCCGGAAGTGTATATATCATAGAAACATACGCGTTTCCGGCGGGTAGATCTAGATCGAACCGCATGCCAGTTTTCGGTTTCCTCTGGGTATCTCCGAAATAACGCCGCGTAAAATTTAGAACGTTCTTCCTCCTACATCAAGCCCAAACCTGTCGTAAACATCGAAATAATTTATTCCCCGAAATTAGATAATTTATTCGACATTGGAAAATTGATTTCTCGATGTTCCTAAATCTTGGCTTTTCGTATACCTTCATCCTCGACACTGGTTCATTTCCCCTACAATTTATTGTCCACGATAAATTTTAATCAACCGGAGATACAGTAGATATACATATCACACGAGAATTTCTCCCGAGTTCACGATCAAGATTCTAACTATCTCGCGCGAAGCTCCTGATTTTCATTCGACAAAGCACAGTGCTTCTTAAATCTCCTACCTCGCCAATTCTCTCATCCTTGGCTAAATCCACGGAGGCACCAAATCGTCGCGTTATTACCTCCGCAATGATTTTATCACCCCGCTGCAAGGTATCGCGAGCGACGGAGGCGTGCCTGACCTCGCTCCTCTCGATCCTTATACACACCGTTTTATCACCGTCTGGCCATCGATCCATCGCCAGATACGAGCAGCTCCGGCCGGACGCGGAGGCGATCGACGTTAATCGAAGCGAGTAACGCCGCGTTTACAGCTTAGCGACATGCAACTAGTGTCTGGAGGTAACATCAGCGCCGCGGCAGCGGACACGACCGGCCAGAAAGAAGGGAGAAAAGAAAGACGCTCATTGTGGCCATGATCTGATCAGCGCGCATGCAACCGGAGACCCTTACTCCGTTCCTCCGGGAAACAATGCTTATATACTGATATGGTAATACGCCTAGTCCCGGCTAGTGCAAGAAACCAAGGAAGATATAGAGCCCGTTGGCCGCAACAGCTTCACCGACGCGTCGGACGTTTTTAGGAAAGGAGAGGCTTCGAGACAGCAGGGAGACATTTGTGGAATTATGTCAGGGAGGATATCATGGATCTTTCTTGGGAGGAATTTAGTACTTGTTGGAAAAAATTGGTTTTCAACTTTTGAAGTTTTTATTTTAAATATATGAACTTTATGTCCTTCTTGGCTCATCAGAGCAGCGTTTTTTGCACTTTGCGTGTGGAAAAGAGAATGATTTATTGAGAATGAATGTTTTGTATATTAATTGTAGAAACAAGGAGATTCGAGGATTTTATGGAGAAGAGGATAAGGTATTTTTAGGTTCTTTCAGCCTATTCAATTTTGGTTGTGTTTTTGCATCTTCGTGGTTTAACTCTAGCGAGGAAGACGAGAATTTCGTTCTCGCTTTTCAATACCCACGCCAGATGCGTTTGACTGCCGATCACCGCTTTCTCCGTCGCGTTGCGTAATCTAATGCAGTCGTCGTACCCTGGGTGGTGCGCTAAAGGTAACCTGAATGCACGTCGAAGAGAATTTTTCTATATCCTTCATAGAATATTTTAATTTCCAAAGGCGAGCTGTACAATGAAAATCGCCTAACTTCTTCCATTTCCAACAGACTACGCGCGGTTGCATTGGTTAACCAACGATTATTTTCCGCTCATTCGATCGGTAGCCTGCGCCATTTATTCTTCTACTATCATCCGCAATCTAATTATATCCACAAATAATCCAACTCACAAGGCATTCGCTGTTATATTTCAGGTCGATAGTGCTGCCAACCATCATCGATATTATTATTAATCATCTCAGAGACGTTATATAATTAACACATATGATAAAATTACTTGATACACCATCGATATATCAGCATATCAGCTTAAAATTACAGGAGCCCATAGAAGATACGTGGACAAAGAGTTTCGACACCAGACGTACGATCCAGAGGAAAAGCCCTCCTGTGCTCCAGCGACATACTTACGACGGTTCGGAGGAGATCGTCGAGCATCGATAGGGCGATTCGACGCGTTTCTTCGCGATCCTGGCTGGGCAATGGACGAGGATGTCCGACGAGGTATATCCCCGCCTCAACGAGCCAGACGCGCCACTTTGTCATGGGGTATTACACCTAGCTGCGCCGCCTATGGTGGTGCTTCCTCCCAAAGGCGCCCATTACTCGGCTTAATGCACCGAGTTCGCTCATTTTTATGCGCGCGATACGTCCCCTCGCACCGACACCGGGCATTACACGGTTTACCGCATCCAACGACACGGCGCGCGTAGAATTTACGAGGCGGCGTATTCGAGCGCGGTTACGCTTACCGATGTTTGCTCTCCGCCGCATCATAGCGAAGGACCTCGCTGCTTACGCTCCCAGGTGCCTCGTTGGAAGAGATCCCTCGAGCTCCTCCGCGTGCACATGTGAACCAAACTACCCAAAGATTATCGATACGACAGAATTACTAACACTGTTTTGTATAGCAGATCATTCGTAGCTTTGATCCACGATCGTCGGAGGGACAATGGATATTCATTAGATAAATGTACGCTGGTACAGTTAGCGGTATGTATTCGCGCTTTGTTTAAGGATTATTATATATTTAAACAACTTTTCTCTACGAGCAATTCGCACGCAAAACTCGCAATCTCGCTCTCGCAATCGTCCGAACTCCGTTTCTCTGAACGTCTCTTTTCACGTCATCGACAAGTGTCTTTGGTTGGCGTCTTAATCTTAAAAACATCGAGCACTACACGCACACACATCCTCACACGCATTCGATCGCTTGCTATACACTACACATGCCACACATGCCATATATATATAATTCCAAGTGGACAGTCGGGAGAAATCACATCCAAGGTTCGCTTCATCGCTCCAGACTACGTATCGCTGAATCGTCCGAAGCGCGTTTACGCTTCCAAGGCGGTTCTGAAAAATCATTCCCACAGCGTAAAATCTAGCAGGGGTTAAACATACAACCGAACGGCCGAGCTAAATAACCCCATAGTTATCGCGCCCGGCGGAGGGGGCCATTATCTAGCTCGTTAATAGAGACGCGCGAGGTCGAGAGGATCTTCCGTTTCCACGATAGAGCTCTTGAAAGTGCCGGGCGTTATTACGTTACGGCGCCCTATTCAGCCGGGGCGGAAGGCATTTTGTTGGATCGTCGCAATAACCGTCCGCGATACATGGCGTATAACGCCGCAAAAAAGGGCTTCCTAAGCGCTGCGTTTCTCCCTTGTACGGAACGAACGCAGATCCCCCCTCCCTCCCCTCCGCCCCTCGATGCACACACGCTGCCGCGATCCTCGCCGATCGGCGAGCGCATCGCGCACCGACGTAACCCGTAAACGTTGGCGCCAACGAGCCGCATGCCACTTTTGCGCCATTATACATTGTGCCGGGGCATTCGCGCTTTCGAGCTCGGATCGTAATGCGAGAAACGCGACCCCGTGGTTAATGCACTTTGTGCGCGGATATGGAAATGGGATTGGGCTTTTTGATCCTGTACCCTCTTTTCCCGACGACTCATTAATACCCTCTCTTTTCCTCCTTTCAGTATCGACGTTTGGAATACCTTCGCTAGGCTTTTCTCGTTATTATCGAGGTAAAATCGGTGGTTAAATTTGAGAATGGTTATTCTAGCTTGAAAAGGACTCCGCGGGGGATTCGAACAGGAAGAGCGATGGAACTCTTTGGTCCTGTATTGTGAAGGAATGTTGTGTGCGATGGGTAATACTGGAAGCTATTTTGTGGTTTGATGCACGGTTTCTAATAGTTTAGATTGCTCGTCGAGATATCGACGTTGATGTTTAAATACGAAGGATATCTTTAAGAACGTTTGAGCGCACGCTTATTCCGTCTATTCAGAGGCCAGCTCTAACGATAAAGCCCAGAATAAGTAACTGTGGCGCAAGATAAGGGAAACAAAATAGGCAACGAAAGAACAATGCGGAGGATGGCGGCGATCCTTCACTGGGGCAAACCATCAAGGTGTTTACTCGAGAAAAACACCGCGACGCTCGACGTAACAATGGGCCGGGCGTAATTCTAAACTTTTCTCGGATCGTAAACAGAAGGTTACCACTCGTGCGCCATTATACATTACACCGAGCTATTTGCACTTCCCAAGCGGACCGTAATCTGGAAACGCAGCAGGAAAGTGCGTAGCGAAGAGCCCCGTCGGTCCCGTTGTGCGCTCGCTTACATAAATTACGACTTGCGCCGGGGGAAAATGCGCGCAAAGGGCCCCTGCGTGCGCCGCGATACGTCGAAAACCTTTGGCGAAGGAATTATTTATACGCGGCTTCGAGTTCTTCTTCCTCCTCCTCTTTTTTTTCCTCCTCCTTTTCCTTACTCCACAACGTTGCACAGTCGATAACGAGCGAAGGAGGCGAACGCGAGGAGTTTTCAAGGTTATACCGGGGGGGTTGAAACTAACGAGGGCCAAAATAGAGCAGGAAGATCCACCACCGTGGATCTATATATATATAAAGGCTACCCTTTTTCAGATTCCTCGATAGCGCGCGCACATCGCGGGCTTAACGCGCTAAAAGCCGCGGTAAACAATGGCTCCCAGGCTAAATAATTTTAACGCTCGGCCCCCTAAAGTTAACCAGCCGGCATTAAAATCTCGCGCCAACTTCCTTTTACATCGTCGAGGCCGCGGGGACGTTTTGATTGAAGACGTCCCGTGATTAAACCGTGCGACTCCTTGCCTGGAGTACTATTAGTACGTGCTTCATACACGCGGGGCGCGTCAAGAAATACGTATCCTGGTCGAGAAATACGATCGGACTACGGATTCCAAGGTGCACTATTATTGTGAGGAAACGATGGGCTGAGCGAGCTTGCTCGGTCATTTCTTGCTCGATTAAATTGCGTTTTGTTGGGAGGAAGAGGAACGTAGGCTGGCAATTGGGCGTTTCTGGGTTTTGCCTTTCGACTCTTAAGAAACTGCTTTAGGGTTACTCCTCTTCACTCTCTCTCTCTCTCTCTTTTTACTTTCTCCCCTCTCTGTCTTTTCCTCCTGGGCGACACGACCGACCGACGAAGCGTACGAACAGGCATCCAGGCGGATAGTCGAAAAATGAGAAGGCGAACGAGTCGCGCTCGTTATTCAACGCACCGGAGAAGCCCGCGGATGGGTTCTCGTAGCAACCAAGTCGCGCTCGTACTACTCGACCGAAGGTGCGTTAAGTGTTGCGTTCGACATGGCTGGGCACGTCGGTCGTGGTATATGCAGCCCCCTCGAGTGCCGCCAAGTCAAATAAGTTCCTTAACGGCAGCAAGGGAGCCCTCTGCTGCGGTATAAAGCAATGGGCGTCGATGTTAATTACGAATTTCTCACTCTACGGCTTGCGTCCTGAATTATTGCCATATCTAATTAATTATACTAACGCGCTCCCGCGCGTGAGCACGGGCGACGAAAGGAGAAGCGAGCTTCGAATTATTCCTGGCTGTGATTAATGTAACATTATCGAGGGATCCCGGGAGAACCGCGTTTGACTTAGTTTATCCGCACTACGGATTCATTCGTGTATTCCTTACAATTAAAGCGCTCGTTTCTCGTTCGATAAATCACGGATCGATATAAGGAGAGGCTATGTAAGGAAACGTGAAGGATAACGAGTAATAAATACGTTTATTCCTCGATCGTTCCACGCGAAGTCTTTAACATCTCGTGTCTCTGTGTACAACGATCATCTTTCCCAACAATAATTCCTCAACAACCGCTCGCATGAGGTACAATACCTTACATCACTCTCGCACTTCTACATCTCACCACATCTACCCCACTACACTCGTCACAATATCCCAAACACTGATACAACACAAAAGCGTACGCAAAAATCCCGAGTAAAACGCACCCAAACATGAACACCCCACCGTATTCGTACATCAACACACAAATACCACGAGCGAATACAAACTTAAAATTCAAACTCGCGAATCCGAATAAACGTTCCTTCGATCCATCTCCAGAGAAACAAGAGCGAGATAGAGAGAGAGACGCAGGCAACTCCGCGTTAAACCCGTGGATCAAGCGGCGGGTATCGACGCGCGCTCAAAGGCATTTACCACGTGGCACCTTAAAAAAAGTCCCGTCGTTTCAAAGACGAAAGCCCACTTCCCTCCTTCCCCCTCCCCTGTCCGGAGGGCCTCGAAGTTGCGGTCGTCGGTGCCGCGGCAACCGGCTGCTGGTGCCGCTGCCGCCGCTGCTGCTGATGCAGTTGGGGTGGCGCGTGCTGACGAAGGGGGAAGTGTGACGGTAGCCAAGTCCTCATTAGCGCATTCCGCTGCGACGCCCGCGACTCAAAGCGTCGTAAAAACGGCTGAGATGTAGCGAGACAGAATCGTGGAGGGTAGAGAGACGTCGGTGAGCCTGGCGAGGGGTGGGGAGGGGAGGGGTGGGGGGGGGGCGGATGAGAGGCAGGGGAGGGGGAAGGGAGCGGAGAAACCGCGGAATCGCGGCGCTCAAACGCATCCACCCCGCGATAGGAAAAGGCGCCGGAGGGGGGAGGGGGGAGGTTAGGGCGGAGGGAGGGGGAGGTAAGGGGAGCTTGAGGCCGCGAGCGTCTATTCCGAGCTGTGGAGGAACTCCTGGCGGGAGCGAGCTTGCGTACGATCCGGTTGCAAGTGCATCGTTGTCGATTCTTGGAGGGCCACGGGGCATTATACGCGCCCGTGCTCTCTCGACGCTCGCTCTTTTTTCCCCTCTACCCCCTCGAACCTTTTTATCCCGCTCCTGTCGAGCGGCGAGTCGATACTCGCCGGTCTGGAGTGCCGTCGTAAGACGACGAGGGTTCTGCTCGGTGCCGATGATACGGACGGCGCGTGGGTGCGAGGAGGTTTGTCCGCGTGGAATTTGGGGAGCTCGATGGAAAGGATGGATGGGTGGATTTTGGAAACACCGACTTTCCTAGGAGGAACTGTTTTTTAAAATACTTAGAAAAATCGTCCCAACCTTGGCATAGGATGTTCTATAACCAGGACCAGGTGTATTAATCATCGTATCGATCCATCGACGTTTCTTCCTCCTCCCCTCTTTCTTCAATCATATACACGATACACCAAATAATATATAAAACGCCTATCGGGTTTAATACTAAAACCACTAGCTACTTTCGAGACATATTTACAACACCACGCACATCCTAGAAAAAAAATGCAAAGGGACCTTTTAAGAAACCAATATAACGCTCTAAATATCCCACGAGGATCGCGCAAAATCTCAGAAGACGCATCCTCCCGAGATACCATGATTTCTTCGAGAAATGACCGAGCAGTCATTATAACCGGTTCGGTGGTTCCAGTGTTAATGTTGAAGAAGCGGGATTTAATTAGCGAGCGCGATGGCTCGTATCAAAAAGCCCCAGACAGGGACTTCCTAGATCGAAGCCGAGCCGCGTGCCGTTTGGTGCCGCGCGATCTCGTAATTCCACGACGGGGACGATCCGAGGAGAAATCCTCGGTGATTTATGCGCTCGAGGGTAGGAGGGGGGGAGAAGCGGGCCGAGTAGAAAGAGCTCGGCGGCGAGACGCGCGCCTCGTCACCGTGTTTCTTTCGCGCTGGCTTAAATTCATGTACCGTGAGAGTGTTTATAAATACGGGAAGCCCGGCGGATTTGTCAAGTTGCGCTCGTTTCACTCGCCGGCACGGGGAACGGAGACGAGGGACACGTGTTACGAGCGACGATGGAGAAAGTATTGCGGGAGATTCTGCTGCTCGCGGTGGTCTCCCGACGATCCACGAGGATTCGCGCCGAGCACCGCTTTATTGCCTTCCCCTCTTTCCTTGCAGCGAAAAGTATCCTCTCGGACTCGCCCCGGTCTCCTTGGAATCGGAGGTATTCTTGTTAATGGCGCAGGTCTAGTGGTGCGTGCGAAATATTCATACTATCGCCCCTGATGGATGGATTTGTGATTTATCGAGGCTAAAGCTACTAGCTACTTTTTGGATATATTTATGTATACCATGTATATCTTCAAAGGTAAAAGGTATTTGGAAAGGTATTCTTGTTGTGGCGCAGGTCTAGTGGTGTAAAACAAGTATTCGCATGGATTTTGAGATAAGAAAATCGATTTGGAAATTTTTTCTTTTTTTTTTACATTTATTTTGGGCATCGACTGCAAAGATCATTTGGCGAACATGTTGCTATGAAGCGTCAGCTTTTAGCTATCCTTGGGATAGCTTCCCACACCTTTTAGTATTGCCAGAGGATTTGTAATTCTACGAGAGTATAAGGTGTGCATAAATCCACTTTGTTCGTTTTAAAATTAAAATCAGCGTTTGTTCGAGGATGTCGTCGTGGTCGACGCTTCACGACCCGGTGGTGATCTACGAAGATGGATTTGCACTGGGCGGACATCGACGAAGACGCCTCCCGTCACTCAGATCTTTCGTCTCTCGGTACTGTCATTACATCGCACGTTTACACATTAAAAGAAACATTAAAGCAGTTGAATCTCGATTCCCAGAATATATCCACGTATTCCTAGGCGAGCTACAAATCTATGAATAATACAATGTGCCACCTTTTCTTCAACTTCTTCATCTTTATAATCCAATTCTCATAACAAGGCGTGCTTCCAAGTGCTACTATGCACAACACGCCACCCTTCGAATCGAACCACAATTTTCATAACAAAGTACGGCGCGCAAACGACAGTGTTCCGCTGTAAACATACGTAAAGCGTAGTGTGAGTGTGAGAAAAACACTTATCGCATCGCTTACGCGACACCATCGGGCACCGCATCGCCAATCCTTCGTCGTTCCCCGATAATTCGCCGATCGCGTGCACGCACGAGAGATCGAAAGTCCGTGTCTCGATGGCGTGTAATGTAGCGTTGCATTCATGGCCACCACCCCAATCCTTTGACCCCCTTACTCCTGTCGCTTATTTTAGGGACGAAGTTACTGCTGTGCACACAAATGTTTGCGGTCGTGTTTGTTCGCCTCTGGCAGCCAGCGTAAGCCAGTTTGATGCTCGGCTGCTTCGATCCCGGTAGATACGTCCGCAAGGGTGACTGAATAATACGCCGTGATTATATGGCCGGCCCCGTGAACGAAAAGGGCTCGGATAAAAGCTCCAGGTGAGGTCAGATAGGGGCACTGGTAAGCTCTCGCCAAAGAGCTCGTTAGTTTTCCCGCTTTATCCGCGCCAGGGAGATTCGAATTTGCCCCGCAACAAAAACTCGCTCCTCGGCTACTTTATAATTGGCCCACGCGTCCGCGAGGAGTCGAGCTGCTCTTTAAAAAGAGCATTATGAGCGCTGCAACGTGGACTTTGAGATATCAACGTTTTTAATATTATATCGTTGTTTAAGTTATATATTAAATTTAAGTTATATATAAATAATATCATATATATATTTAAGTTATATATGCAATACACAAAACGTCAAACACATTGTCCTTAATATCCCTGTATAGCTGTCGTGCTGTACGACGCACTTACCCAAGTAATTGGTTTCTTAAATATAGTAGCGATGGATGAAATGTGGAACCTGATGTTTATATGTTAAATGGAATTATTCCGCGAACACTGGCTTTACAGTCGAAGCGTATTTGGTTATCTTATTGGATATTTAAAACGATAAGCATATAATTGCGGCAGAGATATGCGCGGGTATTAGCGATAAAGGTATTTTTACACCTTGCCCGAAAGCTGGTTGCCCACGAATTGTCACTTTTGACACCTATTGTTCGGATAGCGAGGCCGCCATTTCGAGGAACTTCGAGGCTTGATGTGCTCGTAAATTAATTTAGGTAGCATCCGACACAGTCAGCTGTTTCGTGTCGAACGTCGGCGCCTCGGGATGTGTTAAGTGCGTAATAACTCATAAATTCCACTTGTTTTACGTGACGACGTTCGAGTCAGTTTGTTAGTGATCATTGTTCCGAGACAAAAAAGGACGGAATGAGGTCGCAGCCTCGCGCAACAATCGGACAAAGTGCTGAGGGGTTTTTATCGCTTTATTGGTTTACTGCCGGAGGAAAACGATTCGAAATATTCTTTCCTCCTCTTCCTTCTTCTTCTTCTTCTTTTCCCCCTTTTTTTTTTTTAACTCGCGCATTCCATCGGATAAATGACTCGAGATCTTCCTCCCCGAGGTTCGCCATAAAGCTGTCATAAATTTTCCTGCTGCGCGAAGCATCAAAGAGTGTCGAAAGGTCTTCGGCGCGGAGACTAATCGTCGATCTAGCGACGGATAGAAATTTGAGCTTCCAAGCGGAGGATCATCGTCCGGATTTAATGCCGGCCCTTTGGATTTTTGTCCCGAGGATAACACGATGATAACGTGATACACGATACGTATATCGTGGACCTGATCCTTCTAAACCTTACCTTACGCTTTATCCTAGGACGTTCCCCGCGGGTGCGCATCATTTACCGCGTGGTTCTTCCCGTTATAAACCAAGAGTTTATAAATAATTTGATTTTATTGTCTTTGGTAACTAAAGTTCCAATTTACTAACAATATTTCAATCATTTCTGCGTGGTGCTTCTCAAGCTGTGAGTCAAACTTATATGGAGCGAACATATTAGTATGCATTCTGGATACATCTTAATTATACAAAGATTTTTTTCCATTTCTGTAAGTGCGCTTACAGGAACAATCGAGTCTGAAAAATGAAAAAAAGTTTCTTCCTCTATATTTCAACGAGTCCTGACTCATTTATAAACTTTTTCATAAACAACAACGCAGACAATAAATAATCATAAACCGTCCAAGCGCACATTTCACGTCAAACAGCTTACTCAAGGAGCACTAACCATTGAATAAACAATACGATCGAACAAGAGTAAAATTAATCGAGCCCCGCCTATTCCACGCTCCAAAACCACCGCGACAGCCGCATCGCCATTAACTCCGATTTGCCCTACGCACCGATCCCGTTCGCCGTGTGTTCCGCTTGGCTTAAATAGTTATAAATAAGGCAGTCGCGGTTATCTGCGAGCTTAACCGTAAACCCGGCCCGCTGATGTACGATTTCGTGCGATATTAATTGCGCTGCTAACAGCATCCGCCTTTTTACCCCTACAGACCGAGCGTGCCCGTGTAAAAGCCGAGAATTATTGCCACAGGAAATTCAATCGGGGCTCCTATCCCCGCGCGCGGCTTGGATATTCGCGTTGATTTTCCAGCGCGTAAGCAGAGGAGGAGGGGGAGACTCCTGGCCCCCCTTCGACGAGCCAGGAGCCCCGATATCTTCGTTAAGGCCACTCGCGCCGTGCCCGGTTACAATGGCTTGCGGGCCCTCTGTATGCCCAACACGCGTAATTACGCGCAAAACTGATAAGATCGATCCGTCGCTATCACCTCGATCACCCTTCGATTTCATGCCGTATCGATCCATCGTCGAGGCACGTACCATGCCCGAGCGACGATTCGATCGGAAGAGGCTCCTTCCATTCAGCCGGGGTGAGAATATGGTCCGTGAAAGGATTGGCCGGTTCGTTAGCCCCGCCGCCTCTCACGGGAAATTTCGATGAGGAGCGAGGAGCAATCGGCCCTGGGAATCTTCGCCTTGGAAATACGCGGAGGCCCTCGTTATCGGCGCGACTGGAGCCATCGCGTATTTTTCTCGAGGACTTTTTCGAGCCTTTCAGGGATTTCTATGAAGGATCCTCGGAGTTTTTTTTTTTATATTAATTTCTGGCGCCGTCTGCTAAGGTCATTTGGACTAGGACTTTTTTTTTTAATCTTTATCAGCGCGTGTAACTCTCGGGAGTCATGGAGGATTAAAGTGGATTCTGAACCACCATATAGTATATATATATATCACATAGACAAACCATCGAGCGATTCGCGAGACTCGACTATCCACCACTATCCACTACACTACCATAGATCTCCAAGGTACACCGTCCAACGCTTCAGTAAGATTTCCTCTCCCAAGCCTCTCCATTTCCTTTCTCGAGTACACTTTAATACACGCCCCATGCTCCAAGTACGTCAAAACACGTACACCACCCTTGAAGTGCGTAGAGCCGACGGAAAGGCGCCGATAAATAATCCAGCTTGGTAGATAATGCGCGAAAGCAGGGGATCCGCGGCCTCGGTGGGCGAGCCGGAGGTGCAAGAAAAAGGTGAGCGTGGAGGAGAAAAAGGCGGGCCCCGGCGTGGCCGGGTTTCCCACAGTTAATAAAGCTATTAACTTTATCTCGAAGCCTGAAACTCATCCGGATAGGTACACCGGTGAATATAATTCAAGTTGTCGTCTTATCCGCCGGACATCTACGGCCAGTGCGAACTCTATGGGCTTTTAGGTCGACGGGGACTTTCGCCCTGTGGTCGCGTGGCGTTTTACCTATGGCAGGCGGCGCGACCGTCGCTCCGTGATCCTCCTGGCCGAGGTTGGGCACGGCTGGGTGCTCGGATGGGTCCTCGTCCTCCGAGGATTCCACGGCTAAACGCTATCTGATGAGACGTCCACCCCAATAAACCTTCCTGCGGTGCGTCCTGGGACGCAGGTAGACCATTCGAGAGTCTGCAGGGAGACTTTTTCTAGGGAAAATCGAAGCGCGAGGATAGAGTTGTTCCTTGGCTATCGTGGCGGGTCCCTTTGTTCCCTCGGAAGCAACGCTTGGGCGATCGGTGCAATGTCGATGGTACTCGAGTCCTTGCACCTTAGACGCGCATTATCTCCTGTTTCTGAGGGTAAAAAACGATCTCTCGTATAATATGCGATTTGAATAAGAGGAAGCTGGACCTGACGGTTTGGCGATGCGAGAGGAGCGTTTTTGGTGTAAATATTTTTCGCTATGTTAGGAAGATCGATGCTTAACACTAGAACTACCAAACCGGTCAAAATGACTGGTCAGTCGTTTCTTTAAATATTGGAAAACATCGTTTTGATTTACTTAAATTTCCTTTTACTCTCCCCTTCTTTTTAAAGATGTACGCGGTGTTCTAAATATGCCCAGAATGTGGCTGATAGCTCTAGTGTTAATCATAAAGATTATTCGACCTTATCTATTATATACGTTGGAGAAAAGTAATCGGTTAAATTGGAACTCGCGTTTTCATAGTTCATCGTGGACGAGCGCGAATACGAAGGACGATCGCCTCGTCGCGAATATCCCTGCTGAAATTACGTCCTTCCTCCGCATTAATTCCGTTAATCCGTGCTGCGATACACTTAATACCGCCAGGCGTTCCGGACGTCACGTTTTGCCCGAACGCTTCCCCTCGGAGAGGCGCATAAAGTCGGCCGCTGGCGGCAGAAAAGGCGACCGGGAACGGGCGGTGGCCTTTGACGATTTCGCATTCCGTCGAAATGCCGGGAGAAGTAGGAAACGGCACTCGTCCCGGATCCGGTAATCCGGTCATTTGCAGGTTGAGCCGTGAAAATGTGTCCTTCTTAAATGTCATTATAGCCAGGCCGCGTGGCGGTACACTACTTTTAGAGCCGCGCCATCGGCTCGGCTCATTGTGCCGCGGATAATCTTCGTCTGGAAAATAGGAAACTGCAGCACGCGCTACCTATTTTACAATATTTTCCGCCCTTTCGAGGAAACTCCCTGGCGAACGAGTAGGTGGCTTATCAGGGCCTGGACAAAAGCGATTATGGCCGGCGACCAGGTGCCCCTTGGACTCTCAGGCTTGGACTCCACAAAGCGCCAGGAAGCGAAGGCAAGAGCCTTGCTTTTGAATGAGTCGTCGTAATTAAATGTCGATAAGGTACAGTGTGACTCGATAGCTTGAAAAATGATGGATTAAATCCTTTATCTCGAAACTTGATTTTATAGGGTTTTTTTTTTGTATCTTAATACAGTGTATAGAAACTGGTATAGATCTTCTAGGGGGTATTCATAAGTGGAACTAGATTCGAGTGTTATTCTCACGAAACTCCTTTTTTCTGCTCGATCTTCAACTTGAACCTTCGATGATCCAAGACTTGCTTTGTAAATAGTATTACGCGAGCGAGTATCGAGAGATGGTCGAATCTCAGGATAGTCGAACCAAGATTCTCAGTCGCGTCTACCTGAACGAACCGGCGCACATTTTGACGCCCTCCCTGCGATTCGAGGGCGATCCTTAGGAACGTATCCGGTTGAGGACTATTTCCAGCCCCCGTGGACACGTACCGAATAATTATCGGACGCTGACTAAGCGCATTTAGATAAAGATTCGTAAGATAAGGAGAGCACCGTCGTGGCGTTGCAAGGAGGCCCGTGTTCCAGCGTACCTTCCAGCAGGGGGACGGAAGGGAATTTCTTCTTTTACGAATTAATGGAATAGTTTGTTTGGCCTTAACCAGACGATCTTATCGGGCCCGGCAGACCATTTTTTTTCTGCTTGAGATCACACGTGAAGAGCGGTAGGTTTCACGTGGACGTTCACCGTGCACACTGGTCCGGATGAAGAAATTTAGCGACATTTTTATATAACTTTTGGATCGTCTGCTCATGATCGTGACTTTCAATGGCGATTTGGCTACAAAAAATATCCGAGACACTCGAAGGAGTAAAGAAGAGTTTGTGGTTAAAAATAATTGTCTCAAATATATTCTAGTGCTCGCTGTAAAGAAATTATGTATTAAATCTTGTTAAATCCCTTATTTTCAATTTTGATCGATATTTAGGAAGCGATAGAAATTAACTAAACGTCGCTGGTAGGAAGTGGATTTTTTGGTAAAATTCTACTATATATATATATTCCAGTCTCCTCCCTAGCCTCTCGCTCATTTAGTATTCGAGAAGAAGCTTTCGTAGTCCAAGCGAGCATCAACTCCCCACTCGGCGCCTGGCGTCATTTTAAGTGGTGATAAACTCAAGCAATAAAATTACATTTCAATTAAATCAATAAACGAAGGGGAATTGAATGATCATTAAGAAGACCGAGGGAAAAAATTCATAATAATTCTTTCATCCACGAAATATTAAAACCATAATAATCCTTACCAACCGAGGAAGTCGATGCTCGCCTAGAGCACGATAAACGAGTCGCGAAATGTCGTTAAATACCTCGATCCGGACCACTGTGCGTTTCTTGGCCACGGGATTCTCGATTTCCACGGAGCGCCACGGGGCGACCGGTCGATCGGGAGAGCCGGGAGGAAGTGGAGAACCGTTAAAATGTAAACGGAAGAGTGAGCCGAGAGGCCTGCGGGACGCGCGCCGGCATAAAATGATTAAACCGACGGCTTGACATTATTAAGTAATAAATTCGCGGCCGCCGCCGCGCGGGATATCGGTGCGTGCACGAAATTACTTTCGGCGCTAAATGGATTCGTGTAAGAGGGAAAAAAAGGACGGGACGCCGAGCCAGCGGGCGGACTACGCCTTCGTGGAATGAAATCCTGTTTGCTGGTTTATGTGCCCTCTCCACGTCGAGTGCTGTTCGATGTCTGCCTCGGACCCCACTGTTTAAGATAAGCCTCGAACCGCGGATTCGAAGGTCTGCCTGTTCCGTGGAAAAATGCGAGGCAAATGGAAGCTGAATTTCCCTGCGAAGGAATATCGATCGATTTAAGATTATAATAAAAAAAAACGGTTTTTTTCTGTTACGTTTCGATGCTGGCTCTTCTTCCTCGATAAAATAATCGTTATAATATAAAAGAACCATGGGATCGGAAAATCTCCATGACACTATGAATATTGATCCATTCTGTAAATTTTTTTCGATAAATTAGAGATAAGATATAAAATAGAATAAGAAGAAACACTGCTAGTGTCTCGAGGGTACGGAGACTGAACTTCGTGTAATAACCCGCTGTTACATCTCGCACCGTGTAAACCATTGGTTAGCCTCTGGAGCCATCTCTACACCAGGTCCAAGTCTCCTTGGCTTCGCGATTTAGCAGCACGTGAAGGCGCGGGCGAAGATCGTTCTGAACTTGACGCTCATCGATTCGCGGGATAGATACCGGCGCATGCATAAGCGAGGGCATTATTTCGTGGTTCTCATGATACAAAACCAGTTCCTCGTTCCCAGCTCCCGATGTGCCAACTGCATTAATTAAAAATCCGGGGTCTCGTTAAGTTCCCGTGGCACCGATCCGGTAAACCATGTCGAACCAGCGGTTCCTTGATTCGCGGCTTTATAATAATTGAAACGCCGGCCGTCTCGCATCTTGCCTCCGAATGTTCACTTCGCATCGAGTTCCGATTCAGCACCGCGGTATAAAAGTACAACAGTCGGCCCGCTGAAATCATTACTTCCCTTTCCTGCTTGATGCTTTTGAAATGATTTCCTTCCATTATGCTTACGGCTTACCGCTGCTAGGATCATTTAAATGTTTACAACGAGTTTCTTTTTCTCTTTCTTACTTTCTCTCTTTCTGGTTCTCCCCCTCTCTCTCTCTCTCTCTCTCTCTTAAAGACCAGGCCAAGAATTATGATTCATTCTACATCGCGGACGGGGCCGAGTTCAACGAAACCCCACTTCCTCTCCTAGAGTGACAAAACTCACCTTTCTATTCTAAATTTATTCAGGCCGTCATAAGCTTCGGGATAAAACTAGCATGCGATATTCCTCTCTTTCTTTCCTTCTCCTCCTCCTCCTCCTCCTCTTTCTTTTTTTCCCTCTTTTTCGAGGCATACGGCGGAGTTCATAATTATTCATCTATGTGGATGGTACAGGTTCCGGTCACTGAGCGGAGATGTTTATCCGATATGACTGGCAACCACCTGCCAAAACCGATATGTAATTAATGCTAAATGTTCAGGAAGCATGCGAGCTTCGCGTAGCGTTCAGACACGTAAGAGAACCGAGCCGATGCATCCTTTCTGTTTTTGCATGCGCGACTTACCTTAGTGCCCTATATGTATGTATGTACGTGTGTGTATATATATACATATATATGTATATGTGTGTATGCATGTATATATGTACATATGTACGTACGTATGTATATATATATACACACAATGAAAATTTCCATAGTCTTCATAGATTGCATAACCGTCGCGAGCGATTATAGGATACGTCGAGCAATGTCATACGCCATGATCACGATACATTGTTTCGCCGCGCGTTAATCAATTAGCCCCGCGCTCACTACTACCGAGCGCACCATCGATCATCGAGCATCGAGTTTATATAATCGTTATCCCAGAGCCAATGATTTCCCTGCCTCCGCGATTTCGAGCAAATTGCTTTACGGCAAAGCGTCAGATCCATTTTCTCTCAATACCCCGCGAGCCGAGCTGAGCAGCTCGGCTCGTCGATGCGTGTAGAATGCACTTCCTATTTTCGAGGCAAAGAACCGCCGAAACGAGATCAGCGCGGTATGGATTACGTATTCCGCGAGCCTTTGACGCATGCGATGACTCGATCAAACGAGGCATACCCATTAAAGAGAAATTGCCCATACAAAGTGGCCCATAAAGGCAGAGGCTCCTATTAAGGAGGCTACGTCGATGGCTCGTTGACCGTAAGGCCCGATGCTGCTTAGCGCGGCGCATCGCGAAGCACCTGCCGCGCCGTGACGCGCCACGCCTGCCTCGCACACGCTATATACACGCGTATTACCTGCAATTTCCTAAAGTCACGGGATTCTCCAGCGGCACCTGTAAGCCGAGTCCGATGTCCACGCGCGCGAGCGCCAGCTCGTTTTTGGCCCGGCCGCTTTCTGGGCGTGAATCGCTGAAAATATTGGCGGACAATGGCTTGGTTGCAGTTGGTCGAAGGTAGGAATTTGTGTGAATGTCTGGTTTTTCGATAAGCGACTTTTATGAGGAACGTGCGCTCTTCAAGCATGCTGCTTGATATGAGCCGTTCAGTGCACACATCGATTAACTCTATAAGACAGAAAGCTGAGAAATGCGATGAAATAATGTATATTGATTTTTTAAATTCTTGTTGTAATATAAATTCAAATATATAATGCAAAATGCATAAATACATAGCAATACAAGAATAGCCAAAAAAAAAATCAGAGTGACTTCTGAAATAAATTACCTATTGTTCAATGGCCAAAAAGATTTTGCCGTTTAATGGTGTTGATCTTTGTTATTCAGGAAAGTTATTATATATATAAAAAGTTACGACTACACCAAGTGCTTTGACGCTTAAATTTAAGATTTTTCAATAAGTGGAGTTAATCGATGTGCGCACTGAACGGCTCATATTTTAATCGGTCTCCAAGGTTTCGTAATTCCACGATTAGTATCGCTGCGCGTTATATCGCGGCTTGGGTGGTTGGTTGGAGCCTCGTATTAACCAGCGTCTTCCACGAAGCGTAATATAGTCGATTGCATGAATGAAATACACTCGCAACTGAACAACTAGATCCTTCAGGAGATGTACTCGTTACTCCTGTGGGAACCCACGCGTTAAGGTTACCAGGGAACGAGCCCTTTATTATCGTTACCCTTATCCGTAATTCAATCGCCGGAGGATCCATGAACATAGCGGAGGATCTAATGCGGATAATGGAAAGGGAGTGCTGAAAGAGGCACGGGGTCGTGAAGGAACGAGAAGAAAAAGAGGAAGAAATCGCGAACCTCCAAAGCGCGATTCCAACCATCCCGGAACATCGATACGAATATTTTCACGGCCACCTCGTATGGCGAATCAAACCTCCCTTCGAGAAAAAGCGCCATTGCAGGCCCCCAAGCGCGGCTAGATAGCCTCGATGAATGAGTTTCGAAAGTCATACGCTCCAGGCTCGAAAGCGTATCGCCGAGATAAAGGAAACGAACGAGGATCGATGCTGGTAGCAACAGGACTTTCCTGGGGTTAAAAAGGCGGCGGTACGGTTACGCGTAGCCGGTGCTTATACGACAATACGGCATATCTCGGAGATCTTGCATAGATCTCACGCCTGTGACCTCCGTAAATGTTTGCTGGTAGCTGCGTCCGGATAGAGAAAGTAATATGTAAGGAACCTAAGCTCACACGCGCGTTACCCGCCGCGGCGCGGCTAAGTACAACGGGCCGGGCATGTTAGCCGGGCTTATCAGATTAATTACACCAAGGCGGGACGTGAAAAATGGTCAGCTGACACGTTTTCTCGAATCGCCGGCCGAAGTGTATTAATTAAGACGTGATTAGCCGGGCCCTTGGCCTTGCGTATATTTACTTAACGGAAGAGGAATCGCAATAGCGCGGAAAATAAGCCGGCAGATATCCAGCGGATCCGCAAGTGAGCAAGCCTGATACTTGCAAATTGTTCTCCTCGCGTAATGCGATTAATGCAAACGCACCCGGGACTCGCGATGTTATCTCGATCGGTGAGCCGTTTGATCCTCGGCGATGATGCTGCTCGCCTCTCGATCCTCGAATTAGAGACGCGCCATTTCCCCGGCCGGCCGGCAGCCTTATCTTCGAGGCGGCTTTGTTGCAGGATAATCTAATTGCATTGTCGTTAACCGGTAGTACGCGTAGGCGGTCCGCCGATACGGGAGATCTTTCGAGCTCCATCGACGCGCGCTCGAGTGGCAACGCTCGGGATATTCTCCATTTAGGAGCGTTAGGTATCGATGAGTTCCTCTTAAAGTCGTTTCTTTTTCCTCGATCGAGAATGACGGTCGAAAGTCGGCTCGTTATACGATAAACAAGACAATGTTTGTGCACGTATATGTAGGTATGTATATGTATGTATTCCTGGACTCCATGGGCGTTGGCAATTCTGGTATTAAATATATTTGATTCCACTTTCGTCGCCTTTTTTTCGATAAAAGTGTGGAGCATTATCGATTAAATATTGATTTGAATTTTTAACTCGTAACTTATAGTGTTTGGTATAATAATACGACGTATAAAATGATTAATTAATGCACGCACCTTGATGAATATCACGGTGCGCGAAGGATCGGAAATACTTAATACCAAGGCTTTTGATCTCTCGCGATCCTTTACGTTTCTCTAATGCCTTGTAATTTTCCACGATGTGCGAAAAATATCGACCTGACACTTCGTTCAGGGTTTGCGTGGCTTGCTCGAGAAAGGAAGACCTTTAAAACCTTTTAGATTTACGGTCAAATCGTCACTCTCGAGATTACCTCTTCAAACTAAGATCTCTCTCTCTCTCTCTCTCTCTCTCTCTGTTTCTGCACGTCTTTCATCCTCTCTCGTAGGAGCTCAGCGTTAAATCTGAGGCGCGGAGGAACATTACGTCGCGTCGCACAGCGATACGTTCGTCCGGCCGGTGGACTTTTCTCTGGGATAAAGAGGAGCGAATAAAAGTCTCGCGCGAGAATCGAGGCACGGCGAGGCTCCGTCGGTTTATTAAAAAAATGAGCGGCGAAGGTGGTTCTTGCCCGTACGGTCCGCGCAACGAGGGAGATAATTTCACGGCAACCGGTAATAAAGTCCCACCGCGCTGACCGAGGCACTTCTGTACGTAGTCAGACGTAATTAAATCACGGCTTGTCCTCCTCTAGCACCGCCGCTTTTTACCGTAATCTCCGGCTCGTCGTCGTCGGGTCGCCTGGTTTCGTTCAAACCGCGCACGATGGTTCAAAATCCCGATACCGTGGCCAAAATACAAGCACATCCTGTCGATCGCATGGAAAACGCCATCGTAGCCCATCACCTCTGGTTTTTCTATGTGATATGTATACCTTAGCTCTGGTGGTTCGGAAGTCACTTTAAACAGTAGGTCCTAAGCCACATGACCTTAGCAGTCGATGCCGAGAAAGGAATTTAAAAAAAAACATCCTATTCCAAGGTTGGGAGGATTTTTCTAAGCGTTTTAAAAAACAGTTTCTCCTAGGAAAGTCTGTTTTTCTAAAAAACCCATCCTCCCTTTCCATCGAGCTCCCCAAATTCCACGCAAAAAAAAAAACGCCATCGCGATTTTTCATATCATTGTCAACGAATACAATGGTCAGACACAAGATGGCGGAGTGAATGGTGTAAATAGGAAAGGAACTAAGCGAAAGAATAAAGGTCATGGGTAATACGAGGAACATGCTCAAACGTACACAACCCTCCCTTATCCTCCAACAATCTAACCTCAACACGCGGCGGGTCAGAATTCGTCAAAGGACATTTCGCCTCGGTTACGTTCGCCAGAATCTTCGCATCCCGAAGCACCGCGCGTACTTACGCAGCCAGGGCCCCGAATGTATTATACGAAATGCGCGCCGGCAATGACAAAAATTACTGGTCGTCTCGGGGCCCCTCTTCCCCCACCCCGCGGCTGGCCCGGCCTCGTCCCTCCCCTCCCTCTCCTCCCTCGCCCCCACCAGCAGCCCCGCTGGTGTCCCGCGAATACGCACGTGGGAATGCCGAAACATAATGTAACAGTTTTATTCACGGCCAGCAGTGTAAATATGGGATATTACGAGCGCCGTACGATTTCCAGCCGCATAACCTAGGCCCGCCGTATCCGTGGAACGTTTGCGCCTAATTCCGCCGAGGGTCTCCCTCGGGCATCGCTTGCCCCCGATGATTCCATTAGTACGGTATTCCGCTGGTAATTATACCGAGTCTTCCTCCTTTTTCCTCCCCCTCCCCCCTCTCTCTCTCTCTCCGCCAGCCACAAGCAGCCGCCAATACGCGAGCCGGCGATGCTTTTGCAATAAAGCGTAACGCACGAGCCCGATAATGTTACCGGTGGATAACGTAACTACGTGATCGGCCGATATTACGGCCGTCCTTGCGACGCGGCTTTGCGGACTCGAGGAGGCGGACTCGAGAGCGAGCCTGGAATTAGGCTCGTACCTTTGGAGGGGATTTCCATTACGCTTTGACCCTTATATGGGACGACGAGCGGAGGCCACGTCTATTACGCTGTTCACTGGAAAAATGGATGTGTATATTTGGGTATAGGCGCGGAATGACGCTTCGATTTAGAGCGCCGATGGCAAGTTCGATTTTGAACTTCTACAAGAGACGCTTCTTTGTATCGTCGGAGGTTCATGTAGGTTGGGTTAATATTGAATCTGAAGAGGATCGTTGTATTTTGTAAGAGGGTGCTTTTTAAGACTTTCCAGGATTCGAGTGCGGACTGTGAATCGTTGTATCGATCCATCGATATCCGTTATTGACGGAGCAGAGTTTGTGCCACCCATGGAAAACGAAATAACTTCAGATATCTATATATCTATATCTATATCTAGATATCTATATATATGTGTCAATTCTGTTCGGTTCCTCTTCACAGAGGAAAATACTCTAGACTGTCCCACACGTCGAAAGAGCACTAGGAACCTTAGTTCAATCGCTTAATTAAATAAAGTATCACGACTATCGGAAAACGATACCCAAAAATATATCACGCGTAGCTACGATGATTTAACTAACTTCTGGTCCCAGGAGTACGTCTCGGAGATCACTATACAATACGCCATGCGTTAACACCCTTCTTCTTCGACGATACGCACAACGTACGTAAATGCGTCCAGAAGGTGGCTGGCAGTTTTAGCGTCAAGAACCACTGACCTCGAGGGAGAGCACAGCGTCGGCTCCTTCCATCTCGACACATTCTCACCCCTCCCGGTGGGTGCACCTCGAGGTGGAATCGTGGCCGCACAACAGCTACGCCGGTCTGTGCGTGTCCCGCGGCAATTCACCGCGAGCCGGGAGATTCGCGATTCGCTCGGGATTTAATGTGGAAGGAAGCGGGCATAGTTGTTCACCGTGCTACACGGGTATACCTCCGGCGTGACATCGTCGGAATGGCCATACATATGTATGGGTGCTGCTCGCGCTCGCGAGGCCGTGCGTGAGCCACGAGGCGCGCAGGTGCTGGTGAGCGTAAGCGCGGTTGAGAATGGGATCTTGCCGTGCCTCGCCACGTACTCGTGCGCCCCGCTTTGAGCTTTGAGCATAAAGTGTCCGTGTATGAATACGCGCCTATACCGGGTGTCAAGTTGGGTATCGCGCTGATAACCGGCTATTTGGGGCGAGGATCGTGGGACGTGCCTCGTCCTTGGAAACGCGCCCTTGATCCTGAGTCTTTAACGATACGATATCCCATTGATTCACCGACTTTGGTGGAGACATCTATAGATGGTTTTAAATTAAGAGCGATTGGAACCTGGTAGAATCGTATCCCTGGGTATGGATAAATATGGGATTACACGAGTGCGCGCGCCTCTATTTTCTTAACAATTATCCCATTATCATATACTAAGATTTATTAATCGAGTTTTATCTTGATTATAATACACGCTTTACAACCCTTTGAAGCAAAGTGGTGTCACACGTTAAAGCGTCAGATATAGATACGTGGATATATGAGAGACCGATAATCAAGATGGCGCATTCGCATCTCCCCGATGACAGCCATCGTGGATTACAAAGAGAGCAGCTACTCGAAAGGACGTCTCGTCTCGAGAGTGTTATTCCACTGGGTCATACGCGACACCCAGTATGGCGATGCATAATCGAAAATTATTCCCCAGAGCTCGCGTATGCACGGTTCCAGAAGGTGGTGTGCGTGTCGGAGAATAGGAAGGAACGCAGGGTACGCGTGATGGTGCACGGTAGACTCGGTGCACGGTGCACTGAGAATGGCAGGGATACGGTTCACACTGCCGTCTAATGGGAAGCCGCGAACTAGATCGGTAACTATGGCCTCAGCCACCCGCGCGTATTTATTGCCAGAGGCGGCCATGAGGGATGGCTCGCGCATAAAATTAGCGATACTCGTAATTGTTATTGCTTATGTGCCGGACGGAGCGGCGATAGCGGTTAATGTACGTTTGTCGGCGATGGAACGCGGTACGTGCACGCTCGCGCGCATGGCACCTCGTCTTTTTGCGTCTGGCAGGATGCTAGAGGATATCCTGAGGAATGGAGAGCGCCTCTGATAAGGATGGGGCGTCTCATTAGCTAGATCGATTAGCGCTGCTTAACTCTTCCGGCCGACGCAAGTCCGTTTTTTTATCCTCCGCACCCCGTGGACAGTGCGCGGAGCCCTGAACGATTGCCAGGCGCTACTGTGTGCGGTAATGGGAATTATCTTAGAGGGAAAAAAAGGTTCGTGAATCACTTTCGTGAATAAATGGAATGGACAATTAATATTTAATGTGTCTGTGTGTAGTATATAATTATATACTAGGATTTCTATACTACGTAAATAGTAGAAGGGTGATAACTATGAATATCGAAAACGATTAAATAAAAACCTTAGCTTAACAGAGTATCTCCTGGACCAGCTTATCGATTAATAGCAAAATCATTGTTTAATCTCTGATCCAAAGTACGATTCGAAGATTTCACTAAACTCACCCTCGTCGTCCACGACTCCAGAATCGGGAAGCATAGGTTCGATCGTCTAAGATCTTTGATCAATTTTACACTTCCACGAAGCGATGCGTGGCGTCGCGAGCATGCAGCGTGTCCGGAAGAATTCAACGCGAGGCTGTTTCGTCAAAGAACCTTCTTGGCTGCGATTCCTTTGGCCGCCGTCGGCCAGTGGTTAATTACTGGCCATCAGAGACAGCCGGCGCATGAAATTGACGATACCTGTAATTGCTATTGCCTATGCGCGAGACTCCTGGAACAAAAGTAACTCACCCTCGCCGACAAAAGCGTTTCACGGAATTTTTCTCCATAGACGCCGCTGCCTTTCTGAATGGCTGCACGCTCCGGTCGTTTTTTGGCATCGATGAGCACGAGCTCGGCGCTGGAAAATCCGAGGAATCGAGGAAACCTTGATTTTTCATTTCTCCGTGTTACCGGTACGACATGGCATTAGTCCGCTTGTTTAATTCTTCTGCACGGGATGATTGAGCTGATTCGCCACTAAGGATCACCGGATTCTACGATATACGCAATTCCAAACGCGTACTTTTTTACACCTGCTTTAATCATTTTAACCTTGAACCAGCGTACAAACTCGAGTTTAGCATATATCGTTATGGCAGCTTGGGATCGCGTTAGGTCGTTCCAAAAATTCCTTTTGTTTCACAAGGAAATAATAGATGCTCAACATTATCTCTTATATATTATTTTATTCAACTATGTATACAGTTACAAGAGAACGGAAAATAAAAACTACAACATTTACCAGGTTAGATATCACGTTTATAGAAAAATCGCCAGATACACTTTTGGGACAACCTCGATACTCAACTCGTCGAAGCTAAAGCTTTTCAACGAAACAAACGCGGAACGAAATCCTCGCTGAAGACACTTAAGAAGATCCTTCTTCCCTCCTGTAAATTTTCCAACTATCCAAACCCATTTCCATTCACAGCCCGGCGCTCGATGCCAACACGACTACCTCCTCGCGCAGCGTCAAGCCAGTATCCAAAATGAAGGATGATGTTTAACCCGCATAAAGAATTAGCTGCCACGTTCTGGCTTGGTTACCGCGAGCTGATACACGATATAACTCACTCCGGGAGCAATTATCTTGCATAAGTGGGCAGATCGCGGTGTTCCACGGTCGCTCTCCTTTCCTCCGCTCGAAAGGCGGCCTCACCAGAGAAGGACGGAGCTTTTCGCCCGCGCCTCGAGCGACTGGGTGGCTTTCAGGAGGAGGAGGGGTCGGGGCCGAGGGGGGAGATTAAGATGCCGTGGAGGAAAGGAAGGGCCGATAAAAGGGCGGTCGGATGTCATGCGTTTAATTACCAATCAGAAACGCCAGGATCGCGTGGTAGATTCCTACTTGGTAGTTCCCGCAGGCCGGAACTTCCTACGCAATATGTGCCTATAATACGTCGGTGCACACGCGTATGCTCGCGTGTACACATTAATGCAGGTTTGTTACAGTCCAGCTCAGGCACGATGGGTTTTTATTATACATTGTGCAATGCACACAGGTGCAGACTCGCATAATCAGCATCAGATAACAGATCTCGATCCGTCGATGACAGGAACACGGTATCCCGGTGGTAATCGCCGTCTAGTTGCTTCCCGTTCGCGTTCAGGGCCTGAAATTACCTTCTTCTCCCCCTCCCCTCCTTCTGCTCTGCGCCTGAGCAAGGAGCTTTGGGAATAATGACGAGCTCACGAGTCTATTTCGTAAACGACGTCTCCCTCTCCCCTCTCTCTATCTCTCTCTCTCTCTATGGAGGGTATCGTGGATAAGACACCATCGTTTATCCCGCTTTTGACGTCACAGACCCTTTGATGTTTATATGCCCGCTTTGCACGCGCGCGTTAATCGCGGCCCAGTGTGTACGCGCGTATCCATTTCCCCATCAGCTTTGTACGTCCATCCGGATAGATACCTGATACCGCGTATGCTCGAGACTCTTTTAAGTTCCAGTATCCTGTCTCTTTGTCGGTGCGCTAAGCACTGATAAAGAGTCCGCGGTGATATACTGCTGAGAAAAATTGGGGGATATTCGAGAAGGAGTATGAAGCGATGTGAAGAGAGGAAGCTTTGGATTTTTCTTTTATCATGGAGGAATAGTGGAGAAGGGAAGGGGAGAGTAAAGCTGGTTGTTCGATTGTGCGAATAGGATGTAAACTTGATTATCGTTCTCGAGTGGCAAGTGATATATTGGTCGGACTGTTCAGTGCGACTGTCACCGCATTGACTGTTCTTCACTGGCATGTCATCCAAATTGCGGTCCAAGATCATTCACCGTGCACCTTCGAGATCGAAGAACGTAGCCATACTTTCAGTTTAAATTATACAAAATTACGAGTTCATCCGTAAGATCGTTGCTCAACGCGAACTTTATATTATATCGAGTATCTTGATATAAAGAATGAACAAGAGGAACGCATCTCCTGCGCGCTTATCCTTCGTGCCTTCAGCTCGTCTTTTTAACTACCGTTCCCAAAGCGGAGCGTGTATCCGACTTTCGAGATTGGATCGTCGGGAGATTTTTCTCCGTGGCTTCCGCTTCGCGGCCAAAGCCTTCCGGAAGATTTAGCTCGCACATTGTTTCGTAATCGTAGCCAGGCACGTCCTCGTCAGGTCAGTGAACACCCGCGCGTAAGTTATCCACGAGGATGCTAGGAGGAAGCCCGACGTCGGACAACGGAATCAGGGAGCCGGTACACCCTGGCTGGCTGGATAGCTAGCGGTAAGCTCAGATCTAGATCGCAGATTTAACTGCAAATATTAATTAGGCTAGCTGCACTGCTGGATTCTAACGGGTCGCGTCTGAATTCTAACATCAAACGGCCTGGCCGCCCACAATCTCCTCGAAATTCCGCCATCCGGATGCACGGTCCGGGTGTAATCCTCCGTGCTCCTTTGTGGAGCATTGCACGATGTCGGATCTCCTCCCAATCCACGGCTGTATAATGATAAACTATCAATTACGATAATCCTAAGAATCATTCTCAATCAGCGATATTATGAAATATCAAGAAAATAAACGCACGAAACGTGAACAAATTTGGAATCGTAGGGAGTTTGTATTTTAGGCAGAGTTTGAGGAAAGCGAAGCGTCGTATTTTATTATGAAACGTGGATCAATACCGTGGCAATGCCGCGGAGTTTCTGAAAATTCGTCGGAATATGTTCCGAGAGTGGCAAAGAAGGCAGGTTTATCCAGTCGCGAAAACGTTCGTCGCAGTTTTTCGTCGCCCGAGGCAGCAACGACCGATATGCCTCGCTCGTAGGTTTCACGGTACAGCTGCAACGAGGCGGTTGTAGACGATAAATCCTTCCAGCAGTTGCAACGGAAACGCGGGGATATGTATTCCGCGGGAGTGAATCGTGGGGCGTATGAATCACGATCATCGTTACGCGATGGCCCGTTCAAAGATACTGGAAGAAAGACCCTTTTTTTTCCCGCGCGTTGCCCTCGAAGCTCAAAACGAGAATCTCTTCTTAATCGTGAACCGATTTTTTTTGCCTAAATTTAAAGTCGCGCTTATATTTCATTCCATTTCGTGCGCTTGGTTATCCATTCACATTTCCCATTATTCCTTAGAATTACCTTTATTTCCAAATACGTAAATGGCCTTCCGAGAGCTTCTTTCGCAGAATTAATAAAAAATAACGATACACAATGTACTACATTTACTTGAATATCCAACGTTTGATCTTACCACGACGATGATAATTATTATATATATATCAATACTTTTCGCGATTTCCTCAGTGTCTATGACAGCGTATACCATTTACCACGTTCCATTCCAGTATTCAGATACGACCAGAGGACCTTAAAGTCGAAGAAACGAAGCCCTTCGGTGACTTGGTCTCTCCCAAAATCCACCGCGTTATCTCTGCTACCCGCGACGAAGGCCAGCTGGCCAAAATGCCCGTAAAGCCTCGAGCAACTGCCCAGGAGCCAGGAGCACAAAGTCCCCCGCGTTTTCGCGGCGGATTTTGTAATTAAGGGCCAGCTCCTATCGCGAGGGCTCGTTACCCGCTTTCAAGGACTCGCGTCCGCGGCTGGCATCCAGGTCGATTTGTTGAAAATAGTCGTGTGCACGATACGCGCAGCGTTATATATCGCCGGCGGTATGTCGCATACCCGGGATTGGAACTCGCCGGTTACAAGCGGCATCGCGCCGTACCCGCTGCGCCTAGCAGCACGTCAGCGCTTGGCCACGAAATACGGCAGACTCATGCAGCGCTTCTCAAACCGGAGCGTTTAGATATCAACGTTTCTTAACGCGCTCGCGGAGAGCGAGGAGATTTTATCGAGCTGGAAAAAAGGATGGTTGAGAAAGGAGGATGGATAGGGACAAGAAGGAGAGGAAGAAGTAGCTGGTGTGGTGGATTTTTTCACGCCTTTTGTCTCGATACGACTCAATACACCATCTTGATTACAGATTTTCTATTCCATGTATGTTTAAATTTGAACAAAGTTCAATTATGGATTCACGTACCTGGCGGCCAAAAATTATCGACTTTCTGACGCGCTTTGTCGTTCTGACGATTGAAAATTTACTCAGTTATAATCAGATGGAGAAGTTATTGAGCATGAAAAGTGATTGCACGTTAAGACCACACTCGCGAGTTGTTTTTGATACAAAGTAAGGAGGTTAGGAGTGACTGCTGTAATGCATAGTTCGAATCCCGCCAATCGCAGGAGGTTTCGGTATCACGTGATGCGTATACTCCAGCCGTGTTGCTTAAACTGTAAGTCTCATGCCACGTGACTTTGATGATTTATCATTATTTAGATTATTATATACATATTTATATTATTCATTATAAGCAGGGTTTTAAACGAAGGCGATTTGCTCGCTTATCGTATCCTCAGCATCGAATATCAGCGTCGCTTATCCCACGGTTCACCGACTAAGGTGCGTCGAGGGCTTATCTAAACCCTCATCTATGGTACGCGTGTTCCTTATAGAAATCCATAGTACCTTCGCACGAAAATCATCATTTTCGTACATCGTACCACCGCGACACGTTCAGAATCTCCAAGGATGACGAGGGGTGGTTCGAAGTCGAATATTTACGCAGAAGTTCGATCCAACGAAATCCTCGAGGAGGTAGAAAACGTTATCGCGGCCGTTTCGCGGCGCGTAACCTTTTGCACCTCACAGCAGTAAAATACGGGCGGCGTTTCATTAAAATTCACCGACGAATCCCGGAGTCGAAGGTTTGGCGGCGGCAGTTTCGAAGGGAGAGCGAGGGAGGCGGTCCCTTATCGACGACTCCCGCGCATAACGCAGCCGAAGGACCCTTCGACGATAATAATTACGCCCCCGTCTTATCCGGCCAGGCGGAAGATAATTTTGCACTCGGTATCTTTACATCTTTCGCATCGCCAGTCGAGGCGATCGAAATGCCCCGCGCGCCATTCGCAGTTTTCCTCTCTCTCCCCCGACACTTTCGAGTTCCTCGCCAAAAAAATAAGCACGCGGCGACTTTGTCCGAGATACGAACTCCATGGAACTTCGTATAAAGGAAAATATGATGCTCGCGAAGAAATTCTACGAATCTCCCGTTTTCTCCTATCTTTCTGATATATCGTATTACGCAATGCTTAAAATCTGTATATATTAAATATTCCAGTACCTTGTTTTCTTTACTTCGATAAAGATCACTCCTATTATCCAACGATAGCACTCCCACTCGAAGAATAAGCCCACATTTCTCCTTAATTATTTAAACCAATAATCAAAAACTAATTTAATAAAATTGAATTAATTTTCCACACCGACCGCTCAGCTCGTCCGACCTGGCACCCGCTGTATATCATAAATCCCCAACCACCAAAGCCACGATACACGCTTCCCGCGGAAAACCCACGAGCGAGCTGTACCAGCCAACATTCACATCCACTCGCAAGCGGAAGGAAACGATCCTCGCAATTCCACGATACGCCAAGATTTCCCAGCGCGCGTCCGTTTGAGTATCACTGGCCCATTGGGACCGCATTCCCCGCCTCGGGACCGACGCAGCATTTGAAGACTGCATTTGGAGCGGCCACGTAATGCAAGGAGATAACCTATATGAAGGGCCGTCGGTCCGGCGGGCAGTTATGCCGAATAAAATATCTGATTTGCTGTACTGCCACCGACTCCGATTCCGCCGAGCGGCACGATGACCAACATTCCGTCCCGCTTTTATGGGCCTTACACGTCGATCACCGATCGCCGCTACTCCCGATTCGGCCTCCAGAGGGCCAGCGAGGGGGGCGGGGGGCGCCAGGGGGGGCGAAAGTCAGGCAGGGCGGGAAAACGCGCGGTTGCGCTTTATGGGATACTTAATAAGCGGCCTTATCGGGCGGCGGTGAAGTTAGATACAGAGGGAACGAGGTATCCACGTCGATACGGCCTGAGATATATCGAGTATTAGCCAGGCTGTCTAACCTTCGGGCCATGTCTACGAGCATTACGCCTTGCAGGACGCGGAGAGAGGCGAGCTGGTGCTGAAGGGGAATATTCCTGGCTTCTCGTTACTGTTTTATATTGTCCTGTTTCTTTTTCTTTGCTCCTTTTTGGCGAGAGAAAGTCGATGCAGGAGAAAGATCGAATTCGAATCTGGCCTATGGATGCTGGATTTTCGCGCGTTTTTTTGTATGCCGCTGTTGAGGATTGGTGCAGGGTTGGGCGACTTTTTTCGTTTGTTTCTATGAACGATGCGACTAAATATATCTATATATATATTACATAACTAAGAATATATATGTTTTTGCGGAATTCAGTTGCAGCATTGCTATGTGCGAATGAAATTATTTGCAATTTTACACCACATATTGAGCCAGACTCGATAATACCGCGGGCTGGCCGTTGCTCGTGTTTGATTCAGAGGCTTCGATTGGATTTAGTGAGCTTAGTCGGGGATATATAAGGATCTCGAGGATCCATAAGAGTCGCGAAAGCGAGAGATCGAGCGATCGTGAAGGTAATGGAGATTAAGAACAGCGTGGCGAGAATCGAGATATCAGGATTTTCGGGCGAAAATCGCGCGGCGCGCCAAACGCTTTAAGGATCGCTGCTCGGAGTGAAACTGGTGGGATTTAAATCGGCGGACTAATGATTTTTTTAAGATACGAATTCCAGCCGGGACACGTTATGCGGGTGATTATTATTTCGGGATTACGCGCGCCGCTCGGAGCTTAATCGGAAAATAATTACGCCGTGAAAACGATCGATCGTAAAAATTACACGAAACGCCCTCGTAAGCGGTCAGACGATACGAATTACGGCCGCGAGAATGCCCAGGTTATTTTTTTCTCTTCGACATAGGTGTTCCTATATTTCAAGGAACGCGCCCGGTAGTCGTGCAAATGAGAATATAAATTTAATCGGTGAGCTTTAAATCGGGAGATGATATTAGTAATATAAATATTATTATTTTAATATTAGTAATATAGATATTATTATTTCTAAATATTATAAGCATTGTTATAATATAAATACTATTATTATATATACGAAATTAATGCGTCACTGGTCTGTGAAAACGATTAATCCTATCTTAATAATTTTCCATACGTAATAAAATTATTTTTTTCTCTTTTCTCAAGGATCCTAGACGAGAGCGGCCGCCTTCGAGAGGAGGCTAAAAGAAGGTGTGTTTCCGTGAAGTCTACGGCTCGAGGACCGATTAAGGCCGTTAAATTGCGAGAGGACGACGGCCACGGGCATTTTTGCTCCTTTAATGACGGAAGTGACTCGGTATTTTAGGAAAGATCGCAAGGTGACCAACACGGTTACCATCTGTTGTCGGGCGGCGCAAGACCTCGCTTTCCTCGCAGGCAGCTTTTGCGCCCGTTTCTAGAACCCCGTGGAATTTCTAAAAACGAGGCCCCTTCGAGAGCGAATTCGAAAGCGGCGGGGCGAGGTGTCGCCTCGAAAGCGCGCTATCGCACTGGCGGATCTTAAAAATCTGGTAAGGAAGTGGGATAAGAGAGTGACACCTGACGAGGATAAACAAGGAGTCATCGAACCCACGGGCGCTTGACATTCACCGGGATGCTCGTGTTCGTTCTGCGCGAAAGAAGAACAAACCCGATGGCGTCGTTGATAAATCCCCGGATTTCCACGCGGATGATCCGAGCTTCGAATCTCGTATATCGACTCTCGATCATTTTCTACTCGATACTCAATTCAACGCGATGCCTGGTATACTATGTATAAGAAATACAAAATAAATTTCACGAGTAACGATCTTATTAGACTACAAGTAGTTTATATTAATTCTACGATAAACCGTATTAAATAAACGATATATTTATGGTGGTCGGGATAATCAGAGTTTCACTTTCAAACAGTACCCACTGTCCTTAGATAAACCAACCTTAGCTTTCGATGTGTCGAGCGTGCCGAAAAGGCGTGAGATCTAAGAATCCGTGAAAGCAAGTTCGATACGAGGAGAAGGACAGGTAGGGGGGCAGGTAAGGGGGCATCAAACTCCCGGGTCCTCGACGGCCGACCTCTACAGGGGGTCCAGTCACGCTGACATGTTTATCACACTCGTTCTCGAGACTCGTGCCATGCGTTATACGAGAGCTTTGTGTTATGCCCGAGAGCGGCTCGACGCCTTCGTAAGGTTTCACGTTACTGGCGACACAATGCCGCTATACGCCTCCCCGGACATTTTTCATCTCGCGCCGCTTCGAATCGAGGATATCTGGAAGCTGGGGATTGGAAAAATAACTTCCAGGAGGGAGGAGGTATTCTTCTTATTGCGGATTCGCTTAATTTCTGACCGCTCAATTCGCCCGGTCAGAGACACGAGCCATTGACCCAATCCGTAAAATATGAATATAATGTATAGGGTCGAATAGATAGACCTGGAAGGATGATTGTCCAATACGAAGGAGCAAGCTGTATATAAAGTATATCTAGTATATTAATATAATATTGATCAATCCATATAATAATATAGTACTTCCGATACTTGTCACACACCAAGTACTTGCCTCTAGAAAATTTCCATTCGCGACATTCAAAGTAACGAGATCCCTAGTCTTTCGTACCGAAGTATCCGAAATCCAGGCCAGCTATCCCTTTAACCGCAACTCTCGCCAATCCTATACACAACAGCGCACGCTCTCCAAACGTCCAATCCTCGATTCCACGGGTATGTCTTCGTCCAGAAGCGTTTAATCACGAACCCCAAAGTTAGCCTCCCTTTCCTTAAACCTTCGGCCAACCGCGCATCGAACGCCGTGAAGTACCCCAGAGCGGTAGCCGTTCGGTTGTTTCGCAAACCGAACTCAAACAACCGTTTCTCCCCGCGAGTGCATTCCCAGGCCGAGTGGAGGCAAAGCGATACGTCAGCATTGCGCAATCCTGTTAAGATCATCCGATTGTAATTCTATACGCGCACACTGGGCGCCCCTGCGTACGTGAGCCAGCGTCGGTGTGGGGTGCAACAAATAAAACGTTTTATTACTCATTTTCTGGTTATCACCGTCGGTCATCTATAACCCAGGCACAATTCCACGGGCCTCTCTCTCTCTCTCTCTCTCTCTCTCTCTCTCTCTTTCTCTTCCTAATCTCCGCGAGTACACGTGGACAGTGGGCACGTCTCTTAAACACGCGCACCGTGTATTTATGGGAGAGCCAGCTCGCGCTCGGCCAGTTTCATGGAATCGCCGCGATGAGAACTAGACGAAGGAGCGCTTTAACCGTTATAAAATCCCCGAATGACCCACCGTTCCTGAATTCCTCCGGCGCTGACGTCGCCCCGTCTGGTGGACGATAAAATTCCAAGGGTTGCCTCCTCGAGGGAGCCCGGCATTTTTCTGGCCCCTCATCGACGCGAGCTTTGGATCCTGTGCTCGTGGAGAGTGTCGGCTTATCGCGCGACCGCGACGATTCGCCGCTAAACGCACCAGTCATTTTTGAAGTACATCTAAGCGTACTAAGTATATCCTTTAAGAAAAGAAGGGGAGAAAGGAAAGATGTCGATGGATCGATGAATATCGATCCATAAGTTGTAACAGTCATGGAAAATCTTGGATAATGTATCAGGTGTATCGGGTGTACCATTGCGAACGAGCATTAATTTTTTTTTCGTTTGGTTGGTATGACATCCGTCAAACATATTTAATATACATCGAGTCATTAAACAAGCAACATCATATTTTTTCATCGTATTAAAAATGTCGAATCGTTCGACAATTTTTCGAAGAACTCATTATTATTTACAAACGATGCTCAATCATCTCTTCCATGATATAACGTTAGCAATTAACCGATAAATCGCTGATTAAGCAGTACATATATACCAAGCGGATAATCCTTTTTCCTTCCTATCGCAAAATTCGTGTTTATCGCGTAAATCATAGATGAGAACAATATAAGAGCGAGTCTAATCCTCGGATTCTCACGCGCCTTTCCATCGCCTCTCCTCGAACTCGAAGCGCGCGATGGATAAATCGAACGCGCCTCCTCGTCCAGACTTTCACCCATCCGCGGGAGGCTTCGCGCCCCAAAGTTCTCATCCAGCGCGCGACCTTGCCGATTTAAATAGCGCTGCTTCGTCCTCGTCGATTTCGAAAGCCGCGGCTCCTCTCTCGACTCTAGCTCTAGCGCCACGTCGCAAGACGAATGCTTCCGGGAAGCGGCGAGGATTCGTCGCTCTTGGCACGGCTATCTGCACCGGCCAGATGTTCCTCGGGGCTTTAATCAATGGCTCGTGACGCGAGAGACGACGCAGATAAGGTTCAACAGCGATTCGCCACCGAGATTGCGGCTCGACTCCTCCAGGCCGCCACGAGGAGGCCTTCTTCGAGGTGCGCGCCGACGTGCACTCGGTTTCTTCCAGAGATTTCCCCGATGCCGCGGACGCCTTCAACCCTCCGCCTGGTCCGAGTCCTCTCATCCGTGCACTCATCCATGGACCACTTATCCGTGTATCAGGTGAATGCAAAAGTGAATGCAAACTTGCATCAAACGCCTCGCAAATGAGACAACTTGCGAATCTAATTCGCATTATAGAGAATCAAATTTCAGATGGTCGAAAGTAGAAAAGTGGAAAGTAGGAAGTTGGCGGAGAGACCTGAGAGAGCAAGAGTGGAAAGAAAAGCAAAAGTAGAGGATTTCAACCAACGGCATTATATCGCTGTGAGACGATGTTAAAAGGAAATGGAGAAGGCTACGCCAATGGTCTTAAGATATTCACGTCATGTGTATTTAAACTACCGACGCCCGGTAAATTCGACTTTTATTATCGTCGATCGGCCGAGAAAGGAGGAGCGAGCTTATATTATCGATGCAAATCGAATTGCATTTTAAGTAAATCCTCGTTGTCAGCGGCAGGTGTATTTAAGGGTCGATTAATCCGTAAGGCGGGACGTGGGCGAATCGTTACCTGCCCAGGAAAGATCGATGGTAGATTTCTCGGCTCGGGGCGGGCGCGGAAAAGCCGAAAGGCAAAGGATAATTCGATGTTTACTCGCTCATTGTCTCCATTACGGGCCTCGAGGGCCTCGTCGAGAGCGAATCGCGGCCTAAGAAAATATTTAGACGGCGCTCGACCCGACCACGACCCGGCCTACTAATTTTTGGCGAAAAGAAAGGCGCGAAGGAGATGACGGTGCAGACCCAATCACTGGGAGTCCAAAGTTCCGCGATTGTTTTCCTTAGATCTGCGATGTCGAATCGCGATAGGGCAGGGATTCCCGATGGAAAGCCGTGAACGTCTTTGAAAAGGAAAAAATCGGGTAGTAGGATCGTACAAAAATTAGTTGGTTTAAACCAACTTTCGCCAATATTAAAAATCCATTCCAAATAAGCCTTTAATTTAATCAAGCTTCTGAATCGGTGATTAATTTTATTCGAGTTTCAAAACCGATTTTCAATCGGTTGGTGGGATTATACAAAGTCGATGCCACATTTTAAATAAGTTTTTAATTTAATAAAGCTTGAAAACCAATCTTGAAAATCGTACCATAGGATTGTACAAAGTATTAGTTTAAACCGTGGATATTTATTTTATTATAGATCATTTTCAACGTGTATATTTAGCGATAGGTAATTCAGTAACACGGTAGTGGCATAAAGCGAAGCGTCGCTTTAATGACAAATTAACGTTCGCGTCCAGAGGTACGGAGATCTTTACGAGGATGCGGGTCGCAACTCTCTTTCGAGATTTCTTCGGGAAGCGATAAAGTCGCGCACGAAACGGGGAGCCGCTCGATCGGATTATACGATACAATAATACGTTTCATCGTCGATGACATCGATGATATAAACGCCTATGGCGGACAAATGTACAAATATACGTCTACATAAAAGATATCCTCGCGCCGTTTCGAGGTGTCGACCGAAAGGAATATGCGCACCAGGCCTCCCCTGGAATTTCGTACGACCGGGATCACCTTACACGATTCAGGTAAAAATTCCGAGGATCGATATTTATCCTAGATCTTTTTATCGATAATCGACTCAGCCTCTATGGCCCTTGGCATAAATTATACTTTCGGCGTGTAATGAAAATAGCCACGCATCGGTACCCTCGTCGTTGCTCCTGGGAGCTTTTAATCCTTTGCACTCCGAGTGTTTTTTATACTCAAGAGCGCAGCAACTCTGTGACATTTTTGCGCTGGAGCATCTGTTAAATGAACTCCTGTCTTTACTAAAAAAAAAGATGTGTTATGAATTCATGTTATTAAAAATTTATTTATTTAATCAATGCAGTTTGTGATGAAAGAAATACAATTTGATATTTACATTTTGTAATGTAAGGTAGTGTGATATTCGTGGAAACAATCTCCCATATGCACGCGTGGCTTATTTGGACACGCGACAAGCTATGGTTCGGTGTTTCGAGGCTCGCAGCGCGTTTTACACCGACACGGGACTGCTAAGGTCATTTGGCCTAGGACCTACTCTTTAAGGTGGCTTCCAAACCACCAGACGACGATCTTACCTCGCTTTATTCGCGCAGCAACGATATTTCAGGGCGCAACGACGTTCCTGCGCGCGTTTCATCAGCAGCGCGAACCTTCGCCTTCCCCTGGTTCGCCCAAAAAGCGCGCTCCTCCGTCGCTTTCCTCGTCCTTAATTTACTGGATCGTAAACGTCGCGGATCGCGTCGGGCCTTGGCTTCCTCGCATCGGGAATTTTTCGAAACCGGCGACCGGCAAAAAAGTAACCCAACGCCTATCACACTGACACAATTTTCTCGGGGCCCGCAGACCGCCTGAACGAGCCGACGCACGCTGGGGGACACGTGAGTTATTTACTGCGCGTAAATGAAGATATATCGTAGGGAAATCTTTTTTAACGACCGCCTCTCCCGACTCCGAGCCCCGCTCCTCTCTCCCCTGCCCCCTGCCCCTCGCCCCTCCTCCTTCACGGCCTACCCTGGAAACCATTAAATATCACGCGCGTGTGCTGAGCACGGTGGTTTCGAGGAGGTGCACGCTCTCCACGTGGGCAAGAGTCGCACGACGATTTAAATCACACCAAATACATGCCCCGATACTCGACCTCTCGACATCCGCTCGGGATGCTGGCCGATGGGCGCGTCTTTCGCACCTCTGGGAGAGGCGTACGATGGGATTTTCCCTGGTAATTCTTATATCGCAATCGCGAGGTAATAGGGGTACAGTGAGCCCTCGGCTTTTGTACACGATTGGTTCCCGAAAGTGCGCGCGAATGTCGAATGTTCGAAAGTAGAGGGATGTCGATTTCGAAGGTTTTCCTGAATTTTACTCTTTTTCTTTTCGATATTGAACATATCGTAAATATGAAGAATGTGCATGTCTCAATATTCTAAGGGTGACAAAGTATCGTGAAACTAGTTTATCGCGTGTCCTAGGAGTCGCGAAGGATGGTGTTACCGGAAAGGATTTTTTGTCCCGCGCGCTTACGAGCATCCGCGGATGTTGCGACTATGTTGGCAAGGCGATAATCCGATAAGATCGGCTAATATCCTCGGAGGATTAGATAATTATAAAAGTTGCACCCTCCGGCGGTCGTCCCACCGGTTATCGCTGGAGATCTTATCTTAATTTCTTCATGCGTCGAACGGGATGCCGTCCTCCGAAGTCTTTGAGCAAAAAGGAGGCGAGTGACGAGAACTGTCCTCGTAACCTGCTCCCTCGTTGGTCCAACAGAATCTCTCGATTCTCGCGACGCCCGAAGTCCGAAACTCGACTCGAGATTCCAAGCTACCGAGCATAAAAGGCGCCTCTTTATCGCGACCCTGCCGCATCTCTTCTTGATCTTAAGATGAAATTGGCCTCGCGGAGCGCTGTACGGTCGTGCAGCGCGCTGTAAGAACAATTTCAGAGTCTAATGATAATGCGCGAGCAGGTGGAAGACGGGAGAAACGTGTTTTCTTAAGTGTTTTATGCAATTTCAGGCGACATTGTGATAGATGCGGAATCAACTCGTCAATCCTCTAGGGTGGAGAATGTAAACCAAGCTTTGGTATACAGCAGAGTTTTCCAACAAAAATCATGACACACCGCGTGTCACTGCACACTACCCTACCCCAAGGTCACTCGAGCGAGGGCCAAAGGGCAATGGGCTGAATCCACTTAATCGGCAGTCCCTGTTCACCCAAACCCATCAGATTCTAGGAGCAGTTTTCTCACGAGGTCTAAGGCGAGGTGTAAGAGGCGGTCGAAGACGACACCAAAGGTGAAACCAAAAGAAAGACGAAAAACAAAATCAAAGACTAAATTGAGAAAAGGCCAAAGACGAGGAGCAAGAGACACTAAACCAAAGACCAAAGTCCAGGTCAAAGACGAGGTCAAAGACGACACCAAATCTATCTGATCTAAAAAAAAAACCAAACTCCATATCAAAGACGACGCCACAAACAAATCTAAACCAACCTCCAACCTCCAGATCAAAGACCAAGTCAAAGACAACACCAAACCTAAATCCAATCAATAAACCAAACTCGATACCAAAGACTACACCACAAACAAATCTAAACCAACCTCCAAACTCCAGATCAAAGACGAGGTCAAAGACGACGACCAAAGGTGAATCTAAAGCAAAAGAACCCAACTCAAGGCCAAAGAGGATCGCGCGATTTCGGAGGGAAAGATGATCGGGAAGGGCCATCGTCGCAGCTGCGGTCGCATAATTTATGACATCGACGGGGGTGCGCGAGGGGAGGAAAGGGAGGAGGAGGCTTAGTAGAAGGAGGAGGAGGGAGGGAGAGGGACATTAAGATACCGACACTAGTCGGCGTGAGTGACGGAGGAGAGGGCACGGCCGTGGAAAGGAAGGGGGACAAGCATTCTTTATGCGGCTTATCGGGCTTATCAAACGGCCGGTAGTGACGCGACTTTGGGCGATGTTGCTCCCTGCTCTCGGCCCTATTCCTCCTCCCTGGCCGGTTATTTACGAGCATCAGCGATGCCAAGGGGGTCCGGCCCGGAGGAGCGATCCTTTTTTCCCCCCCCCCCCCCTCCTTCGAGCCTCGAAGCGGCCGTCAAAGAGGCGCGTTGCTCATCCTGCGGTTTTCAGGGCTACCGAGATCTCTCGCCCTCCGTGAACGATCGGCCGTCTAATTAGGTAACCGCCAGTGCTGCCCAAACCAACGCCACTCGCGTGGATCCTCTCGAATTCTCTTCCTTACTTTCCATTCATTTTCGATCGCCGAGCTCGTTGGGCCCTAGGATTTATCGTTCGAGCTGGATGCCGAAAAATTGGAGCTAGGCTGTACGTAGAATCTCGTCTATCGTCTCGGGTTTTCCGATGCTATGGTGGTTAGGAGTCTAATTTAACAAATACCTACGAGCCATTTTCCAGACAGATTTAAGCGTACCAAATATATCCTTAAAGAAAAAGAGGAGGAAGGAAAAATGTGAGTAGATTAATTTATCGATCTATACGCTGCGAGAAAGTCATGGAAAATCTCAGAGGCGACCGCGCCTCAAAGTTCTACGATCTTTCAAAGAGATCACTGACCGCTCGTGGTAGGAATAGTGTTAAACAGTGATCGATCGAACTTAAACAAACTTAAGTTAATGATCTCAGTATCGAGAATGAATTGGAAACGAGGGAAAAGGTACAGGTATCCCATGGAAAAATCATCAGTGATAAGCGGGATTCGCAGTCGAGTCTCCCCTGTGTATATCCGACCTTCAATCCACTATACCATAGAAACTCTTCGTACCCAATCCTTCCTCTTTCGCACCTCACGAGGTGCGAGTAGGTTAGGCTAGCCCCCAAAAAACACTCTCGATCTCTCAGCACGGAATATTCAGCATCGAAGGAGCTGCGATCTTAAAAAATCCGTCCGCGTTTACTGGTCGTAATGCCAAACCCTCGTATCGTCCCAGGGCCCTCGAGTGCCGACTCCAGCGAATTACGAACCTCTTCACGCCCGGTTTATCTCCTAGCCGTAGGAAGGGACCAGCGCGGGCCGATAATCTCGCCAGGGGTAATTTGCAACTGTCCCGAGTCGATCGCCTCGATCCGTTTTGGAAAGCGGCCGAGAGGATCCGCGGACTGGCGGTATTCAGTGACTGGCGTCATTCGCTTATTTATTGCTCCCGGTGCCGCCTTCCGCTCGGTACCGTTAATGCAACCGCCGATTCGGTATCGTCGATGCGAAACGTCCACTTTGGCGAGCGCCTTAAAGGTATTCGCGGCACACCTACGAGGCTCTCCTGGTGGGAAGAAGCGCATCGCTACGTAACCCTCTTCACTCTCGAGGGGCTGTGGCCGGTGCTGGCGTCTGATTGATATACGGACTGTTAAGTGTTTGCAATAACCGACGTTTATATCCACCTCTAATACATCCAGCCATAAATAACCGGGCACTTCGAAGGCTGCACGCGGCACGAACCGCGAGAGGCGTCGGGGAGGAGCTCGAGGGAGGAAGAGGGCGAACCTGCGGCCTGCGCCGAGGTGAGACACTGTCCAGAACGCGATTTTTGCGGGCCGCCTGCCCGTCGATACTCGCGGAATAAATAAACCGGGGATTCGCGTCATCTTGCCGCATCGAGGATTCCTCGCTGCGAGATTCCACGTCGAACCAAGATTTTAATACTTTTACCGTGGCTCCTGTGTGTAATTGAAGCGTAGGAAAAGTCGCGACGCACTTTCGCAAGGGATGGCCTTGAAGGGAATGGAGGAAACGAGTCGTGATTCTTTTCTCGCAATTGGCATTAGAGTTTAAGACTCCACGGTTCGGGTCAACCCTTCGCACTCCGAGTGTTTTTTTATTTAAGAGCGCAGCAACTCTGTGACATTTTTGCATTGCAGCATCTGTTAAATGAACTCCTGTTTTACTAAAAAAAAAAGATGTGTTATGAATTCATGTTATTAGAAATTCACTTATTTAATCAATGTAGTTCGCGATGAAAGAAATATAATTTGATATTTATATTTTTTAAGTCAACATAGTGTGTTATATAAGCTACGGTTCGGTGTTTCGAGGCGTTCCTCGGGGCTTGCGTACCCTCTCGAGCATCGTCCACGTTTCTTCTGCCCGCTGCAAACGATCCTTCCTCCCCCTCTGCGTTCCCCGAGCCCTGAGCGCGAACTCATTGATTCGTCATTAGGCCGTAAACTTCGTCCCTGGCTTCGGTTAATTTGCGTGAAATCACCCGTTTACCCTTGGCACGCTCAGCGTGTCGTCACGCCCTTTTGTGGCCCGGCAGCCTTCGATTTTGACGATCTCTAGGAGGTCCCGCAGGGGGGGAACACCTGCGATCCCAGGATCCAGGTGTCGCCTCGGCTTAGAGTCTCCCCAAATTTGTCAAATCCCGCCCTTAAGCGGGCCGCTCGCGACGAGAGCGTTCCATTTTGTCGCCGGAAGGGTGCTCCGCCGGATCTCATAATGCCACGTCATTAGCGGCCAATGAGCGCGGCCAAATAGGATTAGCGGGAGGACGGACGACAAACTTTGCGGAAAACCACTGTGCCTCGATTTCTAAGCGACGAAAGCTCCAGCGGCGCGAGAACGAGTGTCCTGGTGCTTAGCTGCAGGAGTGCGATGCTCGTGCCACGAGATATAATACAATGCCTCCTCGCCTTTCTTCATCCGTTTCCCTTTTTGGCGGCCACTTTGGCGCGCCCTGGATCGGATATTGTTTAACGAACCAGCCTGATGGAATGAAAGGTTCGCGAGGTACTTTCGAAACTTTGCCTTCGATTGGCAAAAAAACGATGGTTTAATCGCAGTTTTATGTTTCTTATGTTTCTTCGTAAAATGATATGTACATTATAGATAGAGTAGATTTCACGATTTTCTTGCAGCATCATACGCATAGACAAATTTATATATCGACATTTTTCCTTCTTCCTCTTTTTCGTTAAGGATTATTTAGTACATATAAATACGTCTGGAAATTGGATGGTAGGAATAGCGTTGAAAGGTAGCCATTGCAAGGTGCTTCATAAAGAATTCGCTCCAAAATGTTCCTGTTCGTGGCACCGCGGAGTTTTCGAAATTCGTCAAGGATCATCGCGGAACTCAAAGCATCCGTGCCTCATTTTCGTTTTTCACCCTCGACGGACGCAGGCGGCCGCACGAGCGCCGGCTTAAGATCTCCATCCTATCGCGGTTAACTAATTTGACGTTTTATCAATCACGAGCTGCCAGCCCGTCGTTTTCATCGCGCCCCGGGGCTTTTTCCTGCCTGATGGATGAATCCTGGAAGTCTGTAACACGAAACTGAGGGACGACGGTGGCGCATGTCGGTGCACGGGGTTGATCGCATTGTTTATGAGATTTTTATGGAGGCAAAACGTTGGGAAAACAGCCGACCACCGCGATAAGCCGGATAATAAAATGTCCCAGGGTGCCCCTTCTTCTTCCCCCATTTTCTCCTTCTTATTTTTTTCTTCTCTCGCTCCCTTCGCCCCGTAATTAACCTCCGAGGGCTTTTCCCTCCTAGAGCACAAAAAGGCGCCTCCCTTTTATCTAAGCGAACCTCCTCGTAGGGCTGTCAGCTAATTTTTATAGTCGTACGAAGCTCGTCGCTTTGGTACCGGAATCGATCCTTTATCGTTCCTTCGGGGTTCATCCTTTATCGTTCCTCGGTTTATCTTTGATTCTCTCTCTCTCTTTCTCTTTCTCTCTCTCTCTCTCTCTCTCTCTCTCTTTCTCTATCGAAGGCGGGTTTCTTTGGCAGGGGGCAGAAAAAAATGGTCGCTGCGCTCGATACCTCGGCCTTTCGGGGCATTCCCCGCTTTCCCACAATAAAGGGCGCACGTGAGCCCCGTTTCGGGGCGTAGGACGCACCTTTTTTTTAGACGCGTATCCCTTACGCGTCAGATCGTCTCACGTCAGCCTCCCGTATCGCTTTACACGGAGGATTAAACCGTCGAGCTATCGGCCCGCTAACTTCCTCCTCTGGGGCGCCTCGGTCCAGTTCTACGCGACGATGTTTCGCGAGGAAGCTGTTGTTATAAGGAGCCTATAAAATATCGCGTAAAAATACTCTCTTCGCTGATTAATCACGCTTTGCTGATCAACTATTCGCTGATTCCTATTATACTGTTTTAGAAAGAGTTTGTACACGTGTGTTTTGAATATGTGCGATATGTTTTGAAATGAAGATATCGTTAGGCGTAGATCAGTATTTTTAAGGATAATTGGTTATAATATATAATTATTCTTTGCGTTCTCGAATTGACATTCTCCAACGATCTCTGCTTTTTAGATCGTCGTTGCAATTTTTAGCCGCTTCTACGATTAGTCAATATCCCAAATGGACGAGCTTCTAAGCTAATTTCAGCTCGCTAAGACCAGCAACGCTGCATACTCGTTGCGTCGCATCGAGCGAAGAAGACAGTCGGGAATAAGCGTGTCGCGTCCGCGCTCATTCGAGGGCCATTCGCCGAGGAAAAGCCTCTTCCCCGAGCGGGTCAAAGGCAAAGACAACAAAGCGCGTGGGCAATCGGAACGGGGCAATTGGTCCGTGCCGAATTTCAAAGCGCGAGCGTGCCGCGGCTCGAAAATCGGTCGGATGGAGGCCCTAAAAATCTGACGTGTCTCGAATCTCGCTTAATTAATGGCCTTATAGGATCGAGAGGGGGCGCCCTTCTGGAAGGACCCTCCGTGCGCTCTCCTGGAGGACCGTGGTCCGCAAAGGGGGCACGTGCAGGCCACGTGTCGGTAAGAGGATATCCGTCCGCGCCACCCTAAAGAGGAGCGGCCTCGATGCGAGACCCGTCGTTCCTGCGAGAGTCTCAGGTGCCTTGGCTCCTTCTTTACTTCCCTCCCTCTCTCCCTCTCTTTCTCTCTCTTTCTACAGCTCTTTCTCTCATTCTCTCTGCCCCCAACTCGGCAGAGCCGTAATCCCCGAGAGCCGAAAATAAAGAGAAGGGCTCCACGGTCCACGCGACACCGACGCGGATTTCAGAGGCGCGTTATCGCCCTTTGAATTTCGCCTTCGGAACCGCGGTAAGGCCGTGACCAAGCTCGCGAATTTCCTTTAATCCTCGCTATTAGCCTTGAGCGGATTAAAAACGCGCGTCGATTAGAACGATTAATTCCTCGGAGGAATTACGTATCGTTCGCTTCGTGGAAGCACGCATCGATTAACTCCGTAAAACAAAAAGCTGAGAGACGCGATGAAACAATGTACATTGATTATTAAAATCCCTCTTATAAGATAAATTCAAATATATCTAACGGCATATAAAATTAATAAGAAAGAATAGCCAAAAAAGAATCGAAATGGCTTCTGAAATAAATCACTTATTATTCAATGGCCAACAAAATCTTGTCGTTCAACGGTGTTGATCCTTATTATTCAGCAAAGTTACTATAAATATAAAAACTTACGAGTGTACCAAGTGCTTTGACGCTCAAATTTAAGATCTTTCAAAAAGTGGAGTTAATCGACGTGTGCACCGAAGGGCTCATACATTATTCGCCCTCGTGCAACCGCTCCAGCGGCGTGAATCGCTCTCGGCGCGTCAATGCGTCGATCCTCGCGGGCAAATATAAATTCAACGATCGCCCGACGAGCGAGTCCGCCTAGGTCACGTTTCTCGGGGACAAACGATCCGCAAACACGGCTTCGAAATAGTGGCGAGCCACGGGGGATGGGGGATGATGGGGGGCGGGGGGGGGGCGAGAAGAATGAGGCACGCTCGACGAAATGCGGCAATTCCGCCTGCGGAGGGCACCCGTTTTCACGGATCGCACGACAATGTTCGAGCGAGGGGGTGCGCGAGGTCCTAAACGATCCACCCCCGGTGACATTGTCGGCATTGTCGGGGTCGTGCCTCGGCCGCAAGCACGCGCGAGGGGTCGAGCGGAGTCGAGCGGAGTCGAGGTGGCCGTGCGAGGATCGAACGACCATTTACGAGGATGCCGGCTGCTAAACTTGGTTCCAAAGTCGACTTCGCTGGGACAGAATGAGCGCGATCTTCGACTGCACGTCGGAAGTGTCTTATGTATTAATCGTCGTATTAGTCGTATGTATTAATCGTAATCAGTGATTCGCGATATTTACGAGGAACTTATTCGTACATTTTATGCTTCAATACTCCATCTGGTTTTCCAGAGTTAGGATTTCCAACATATTACCGATGGAGAGGGAAATGTAACGCTTTATCGGACGTAGTGTTCTTATAAAATAATTGTTCATTCAAGAACCATGATTTAATCCTGTCGAAGCGATAAACTCTGTCTAATGTCTCGTTCTTATAAACTGGTTGTGCATTAGAGAATCAAGATTCAATAGTGTCAGAGCGATAAACGAAAGTACGTTGCGAGTGAAGTATATGATAATAACGAGGAAAAAGACGCGTAGAGAAGACGAGCCGCGTCGGGTGGCTGGGCCTTTAAAATTGAGTTTAGTGCCAAATACAATGTTGAGGGCCTCGTAAACGGCCTCCATTCTTCCGCGGGCCTTCGTAAAGAGACGGCTCCCTCCCTCATTGTGGGGGCGGACCCTGGTCAGCAGAATGCGCTTTGGTCCACGGCACACCGGGCGTCGTAGGAAACGCGTGCTGGTCAATGGGCCTCTCGGGGATTACAGGAATTTGGTTATTCCTTCTGGAAGTGGCCCCGCAGAAGGCGCTGGAGTTTCGCAAAGGAACGATCCTCGTGGTGGCTTCCGCGGAGTGAATTGTCAGCGTCGATACTCCGCTCGTGGGTCGAGAAGGGGGAGAGACCCCTGGTGGTAAGAGTGTTTCCATTGACGGGCTTCCTTTTGGGAAAATGCAGCGTCGAAGGATGGAAAAATGTTTCTTTGCACGGCATCGTAGTTGTGCTCGCCGAAGAAATGGCACAACAGGAAAATACCCGTGTAATCGCCCTGTCGGTTGGAAGGTCGAGGGATGAAAGGGTATCCTGTTCTTAAAACTAGTATATACTGACGATACAAGGAGCGAGGAGGATCGATCCGTTTTGGAAAGAAAATATTTAAACATATATAAATGTAATATGAAGTATTGCTCCTAGACAACTTGTTCGGTTTCACTTAACACTAGAACTACTACTGTGCATACTTAGAACACTACGTACATCTTTAAAAAAAAGGGGAGAATAAAAGAAAATTTCAGTAGATCAAATTTGTGGTCTACATACTGCATGAAAATCATGGAAAATCTCCAAAAATACATCCTTATAAAGCACTTCGATTTTTTAAAGAAACGACTGGCCAGTCATTTTGACTGGTTTGGTAGCTCTAGTGTTAAGAATATCGAAGCTCTACAGTCAGGAGTTTGATAACTCGAAAAATATAACTCGCACTCGAGACAACGCGTACTCGATCCCCCCTCGTCTCCAGAATTATTAACCCTCATCCAACCTCATCTCCGCGTCGAAGTCGACGCGTCCAGTCGTCATGTTCCTCGAGACGCGAGAGGAAAGGAGGTGCACCTTGGATATCTCTTAACCGCTCGACTAGGTACCCGCCTCCCCGAGGTTAAAGCGAGACCCCGCCAGCTCGATCCTTTTCGTTGCACGCGTATGGCCCCTTTGGCGGTTCTGCTGCGACTTAATGCACGCGATTCCTATGCGCTGGTCCTCGCACTCGCAATAAACTCCGCGAGCGGTGCCTTGCAGGCTCGTCGAAATGGTGCGGGACTCGACGAAACGGCGGGGGGAAAAATTGGAAGTCTCGTCGAACGGCTCGAAGGAGGCCTCGATGCGCTGGCGCTTACCGGGAAATTAGTATGCATGGAGTTTACCATTTTCTTTTTCCCTTTTGCTTTTTTCGAGCAGCACCGAATATCATTGTAATTCGTGCCGGAGCGTCGGTAAATTAAGGACGAGGCGCGCTCGTTGATTTCTCCTTGAAAATGATCGCCCTCGAGGGGCTGCGCTGATATGCGAGGAGGTTGGTGTTTAATAAGGAGATACGTACGTTCCGCTCGAAGCCGTTCGCGATTCTTTACATCGCCTGGCTCGTTTAATTTCGAGGCGGAGACGGCGACGAGCTCCCCGAGGAGGATGCTTCGAAAGGGTGCTGCGATATAGCGCGCGCTCTACTGTCGTGATTTTGGTGTGGCGTCGTGTAGCTGATGTATCGTTATGAGTCTGATGATTAAATTACTTTGGAGGAAGTGTCGATTTCCTGAGGAATAATTTATTTTGGTACAGTATTGTAATAGTATTGTATTGTATTTAATAATAATATTGTATATAATACGTATTGTAATATGTTATATGTGTACTGTAGTTGGTGGTTTGAAACCCAGCTTGAACCTTGGTTCTCGGTCAAATGATCTTAGCAGTTAGTGCTGAGAATAAATAAAAAAAAAATAATAAAAAAACATATATTATTCGAGTGTTCGAAATTGTTATAATATATGTAAATAAAAAAACGATGTTATTACTTCGAATATTTGTCGAAGCTACGTGGGAGTGTTTATCTTCATCGTGTACTCCAGAGAATGGAAATTATTTGGAAGGCACATTGGGTTTCTGGGTCATGTCCACGATATTAGGGGATCGACGTTTCCATGCAGCTATTCTCTTGGAGATGATATTAGCGGGGAAGGAGATGAATCTTCCTTGGGAGAGAATGCGCCAAAGCCGAGGAGCTTCGTCGAGATTTCTTACTGGTAATTTTGAAGTCTCGGGTGCCTTTGACTCGCGTTCGGAGAGTTCCCTTTGATCCAACAGTCGCTTCGGCCGTACAAAGTGGATTCTGGGTCAAAAGTCGAAAGCTTTTTCATCGGCGTATACATTGTTTTCTCTGGGTACGTTTTTCTCTTCGAAATACGGCCCGGCCGTTTAATTTCGGTCCTCCTCTCTTCCAAAGGCCGAGCTTCTGTCGGCCAAGAACTTCTCGAGAACCGTGGAATTATGAGGGATTCATAAAGAAACTGGGTTTGTGCACGAGGACGTATTCTTTAAATTACTCTCGCGCTCTTTGACATTCGGAAAAATCTTTCGTGCTAACAAACGAGCTTAACGAATTTCCACGCGATTCTTCGGATAGATCTTTTCCCCATTGTTGCCACATAATGCGTGGCACATAATACATTGTTGGCACGTAATACGCGAATGCCATACTCCGAGTCCAGCTGAACAATATTCCATTCTTTTCCACGCCCTTTTTCTTAATCAGATTTAACTCTTGTGTCTAAATCGTATACTCAAATCCTGATATAAATCTTTGATAGATCGATAGTCCCGCGGAGATTATTTTTTGCTCAAAGTCTTATTAAAATCACTCGACTTATTAAACACTCAGATTTAGCCTCTCACGTGGAAAGCTTTATTAATTCAATATTAATATAAATAATATATACATGAATTTATCAACTTAAATCTATTAATCTAATAATCTATTAACTTATATAATATATAATAATACCACGTATCAAGTGGATATTACGCTGCTAAAAGAACAGAAAATATTCAATGTCCCAACGCTCGGTATCCACGTCCGTGAGCGCATTAAGAATAGAAAAGTCCACGAGGTATCGAGCGAATCCACGTTCCTCGATCGATGAGGTACACGACAAGTTCGGATACGTTGTTCGCCGTGGTCATAATCGGTTTCACGTGGTTCCGAAGCGCAAGGTTTCGTGCTTCTATGGGGCTTTCACGGGTTTCGCCGGCTCTCACTCACGGGGGGTTCTCAACGGGCGGGGCCTCGATCGCCGTGGGGCGCCTATGTTCATTGTACCGTCACTGCGTGTTTAGTATTCACGCGTCAAGTTAACAGCATCCCTCCTCTTCTTACCTTTTTTCCACCGTCCCCACCGACGAGGCGCCCCGTCCCCCAGGCCAGGGCCTCCTTTTCTATTTCCTATCCCAACGACGATTTTCTCAGACTCGGATACGTCGCCGGCCCCGATGGACGCCCACTGTTTTTTTATGTTGCGTAATGTAGCCTCTGGATCGCCTTGGATGTACCTCCCGCGATGATCGACTTCTTTGTCGATGGCTCTGCATACGGTTTACTTTTACGTTCTCCCAAAAGGATACCCACCCCTGGTTCGCGTTTCGACTTACTCGAGCCTTTATCGGAACAGACGTTGATGCTGTGAATGTTACAACGTGATGTTTAGTTACTTTGGATTTATGGAGAATTTTGTATATTGGGTTGTTCGGAAAGTCATTTCGTTTTGTTTTTCGTTTTTCACCAACCAAAAACTACTGTGTAGAATTAATAGAACTTTTTCATACACAAGCCTTGCAATATCAGCTCTCAAGACATATAATGGTTATGCGGCTTAAGTGTGAAGTTGGTTTCGAAAAAACGTAATTAAGTCCTCTGACGGGAAAAAACGAAATTACTTTCCGAACAACCCAATAGATGCTGATGGAGGCATTGAAGGTATGGAAAATCATGCGGGAGCGATGAGTGGAATTTGGACTTGGATATTTGGTTTGAGAGACTGTGTTTGGAGCCAGTGGACCGTCGTAGCTTCTAGCCCCAATGTTATTCGCTGTACTCGATACAAGTGCTCAAACGTTGTTTCATCCACGATGGGCATTATTACGAGGAGCACGCTTCAAGGTGATTCGGGCGGAAATTCTGGGCTATCGAGGGGGGTGAGTTTCGACAAAGCGCGCAAGCGTGGCTCGCTCTGGGGAGTTGCATCGCTGTAAGTTTATGCTAGACTCTCCCACTACTCTATATATTGTACTATACTGTTTTGAAATCTCAGTAAAAGGCACTCGCACTGCTTTCGATCCGTACAAAGCAGCCACGATCCGTACAAAGCAGCCACGATCCGTACAAGCCACTTGCACTACTCTATATCCCTACAAATCAGCCGCTACAAAATCTCGGTAAAAGACACTCGTACTGCTTTCGATCCGCACAAAGCAGTTGTACTCCTATCAAGTCCCGATAAAAGCCACTCGCGCTACTCAATATCCCAACAAATCAACCGCTACAAAATCTCAGTAAAAGGCACTCGCACTGCTTTCCATCCATGCAAAGCTGTTATGTTCCTACGAAATCCCAATACAAGCCACTTGCACCACTCTATATCCCTACAAATCAACGACACCCCTATAAAAATCCCAGTGCGACGCACTTGCAGCGCTTCAGCTCCTCCCAAGGCACTTATACCTCCATAAGTGTCATCCCTCACACCGACGCAATACTCTATCCAAGGCACGTGTATCGCAGTGAGGGCGCAAGGTCCTGGCGCGGGGCACTTTCCTGCGGGCTCCGCCTCGGGGAAAGGGCTCGATCCCCGCGTACCTGACGGCAGGACCTCGGGCCTGGCCACCACGTCCGTCCACCAGCGACAGCTCACTTCGTCGACGTGTTTTTCTGCATTCCGCGCGCGGCTCCCTGTAAACACCCGATTTAATCGCAGGGGCGGAAGGGGAGGCCCGCGAGGGGAGCAGGGCCGGCGAGGCCGGTCAAAAGTAATGCCCTCGCGGATTCCATCATCGGCGATGCGCCTTGGAATTTCTTATCGGCGCCACCGGCGCAACCGACGGTTTCCGTTTACGTTACAGCGAAACCGGTTCCTTTTTATGACGGAATATCGGACGGTCTGTTCGGTTTCAGCTGGTGGAGCCCCTTCCTTCCCCCCCTCCTCCCTCCTCCCTCCTCCTCGTGCCTCACTCTCCCCCTGGCGGCCCTTCCTCCTCCTCCTTTCATTCTTTTTTCCTCGCCCCAAAGACGCAACACCGGGAAGAGGAGAGAACGAGGCCTGTAAGCGCGTTACGCTCGAGTCGAGCGAGGGGGAAAAAGGAGGTGACGCCTTCTTGTCTAAGCCGAGGGGAAGAAGGAAGGGACGACGCCTCCTCCTTCTTGTCGCTCCCCTCCTTGTCCTCCTGCTTCTCCCCTTTGGGGATGGCCCTGCTGCTCCTTGGGAATTGCTGGACGAGGTTAGAAAGTTGAACCGGAAATGTAGGAATTGCGAATGAAGTGTCTCTTTGGGTCGACGAACGATTGGGGTTTTTTTTCGATTTTTTTTTTTATTTCTGGGAGTGGTTGCTAAAAGGTCGTTTGGCTTGGTTTAAGGTGAGTCTCGAATTATTAGAGTTGTGATATAGGTATGTAAAGATGAGAGGTGATGGGCGGTATTCGAACCAGGATCTGTCGCGTGGGAGTATCCACTGCACCACCGTGGCTCTTATCGTATTAGAGGTTATGTAGGTATTACTGATTATCGCTGCTGATTGCTCTGTGTCTTTGAGATAACCAATATGGTTGACAGCGCCATTAACCTCGGATATCGATGCAAATCCCTTGCAAGTTGTATAATTTGCGGATATAATTTGCTCATGGAGGATTGACGGTTACAGACGGATTTAATTTTTAGGCATTCTTTGTTGAAGTTAATGTACGACGATCTGTCGTTTAGCAGATTCGAGGAGGTAAATGCTGTAGTATTAATTAATAGCATTATTAAATAAAATAAAATAGTATTAATTAATAAAATATAAGGCACCAGGTGATAGGATACAAGTGCGTAAGTCGCGTTATCGACGTGCAATTTTATGCAGCCTTGATTCTCTCGAACCATCTTAGGTTCATCGAGAATTTGATTTTCACGTTCGACGAGAAGATCGGGTCGACGCGTGGGATTCGAAAGACACTTCGCGATATTCGTACGCTCCACGCACGCGAGCCGTAATTATCGAATATTCCGTCTATCGGACATCGGTGGTTGTGGGTTCTTGAACAAGAGCTCGCTAGACCGTTTACGGAATTAACAATCGCGCACCATGATCCGATTATCGGCTCGTTAATAATTGTGTACTAATTGGCTGTTACGCTGGGCCAATTCGCAGCTGTCCTTTGCCCACTCTGCCTCGATGCCCGATTTTTGCTCGATTCCACTCGCCAAACCGAATTTCGACGCCGAATCCTGTCTCTCCCGAAGGATCGTTCGCTTCTCCTCATGCGTGTCCCGACATTTGATCACAGCTCCGATCATCGCCACTCCGTGTCCTTGGAGACAATGGCGCTCTGTTCACGAAGTAGCTTATCGTTCATGTTCGCGCAAGGTTTCTTTGTTCCTCGCATCCACTCTCGCGCTTATTCGCCATTAGCCTGGCCGAACGAGGAAGCCGATTCTGGATCCGATCCTTAATAACGGGCATTGCCTGCGATGCAGCTGTCACTTTCGATTGGGACCGCATAGATAATCGGCGGATCTCCGATGAAGCGCTTCGTACGATCGTATCTTGCCCACCGTTCTTTCCTCTCGCTGTTTCTTAGTCGAGCAGCGAGTCGCGGCTCCTTCGTTCTTCCGCGTTTCGTCCGAGGAAGCAGCGTAACTTCGCTTGTTTTCCATTCGCAAAGCGATCGCGATGTTTTCGATCGACTTTCCCGGGGTTTCAAGGCAGCCATTTAATGACATAACCTCAAAACCTATACGGCAATGACACAACCTTACTTGTAGCAAAATATATAGAGCTTGATTTCTCGATTCCTCTCGTCGTATAGGGTGGGTCGTCTACCGGTTTGTTTTTAAATTATAGGATATGGCAACAACTTGAAATTCGAACAGTTAGTCAGTCTGAAAATTCTCAAATCGCACCCTCCAAACTTCACGATAAAAAAGAATGTTGTTTTAGATATCGATATAGCGTTTTTAAAAACAAACTTTTAAATGGCCCACCCTTTATAAATAATTTCCCAGCAACCGCTAAGGTTTTCTTTGCAGAGGGTTGAATTTGTCAGAGCAGCCGGACTCGTGCTGCGACGACAATGTCGTTCGCCCAGCACCGTTTGGCCGGGCAAAAAGGCCAGGTCCGCTACTGTTCCGCCGAAACGACTTTCAGGCCGTGGAAATAAAAAGGTCCGCCGCGGGAGTCCGCAGAGAGCGTGGCCGGATGCGATTGCCCGCTCGACTGATCTCTGGATTCCTCTGGATTTTTCACCGATGACGGATTCGCCGGCCTCCTTTTTGCTCCACCCTCTTTCCAGGCTGCGGTTTCGCGGGCTAAGGCGCTGGACCTTCGAACCCGCTCGATACGCTTAAACGTGTCCCGCGTCGCACGAGGATGATTCGGCTCTTCGCGCCAGGCCGGCGAAAAACGGCGAGGAGAAGATTAAGAGAAATCTTCTTAATCATTTTACATTGGCACGTTCTCTGCGGTTGGGGTAAAACAAGGAATTAACGGCGCGAGAGAAATTTCTGGAGGGTAGCCCTTGGGCGCTGAGGCGAAACGTTTTAAAGGCGCGAGGACAGTCGAGTTTCGGATCGTTCTTTTCGAGGTGAGATTTCATGGTAGACGTGGAAATTCCTTTGGCGAGTGGATCCAAGGGTTTCGCGGAGGTGGGGGTTGAAGCTGGCCGAAGGTGGTACGCGTGGTTCGTCGAGTGGATCGATAGATGCGCCCTTGTACACATTCCTTTATCGAGAGGGCAACTTCGTCCCGGTATATCGAGGCTGCAGCTGCAAACGAGCCAAGCTGAACTTCACAGTAATTACCGCGTAATAACGTCTTTATCCCATGGATCTTCGAATTTCACGCGCGCACCTTTTGTATCGATGCCTAAGCCTGGTATTCCGAAGGCCTTCGATACGATCCGCGAAGGGTTAATGTATAACAACGATGTACTAATTCAAATTAATAAACTATTATTAATCGATTATTAACCGGTATATTTTTTCGAGTATTCGAGAGCAACGAACGATAAACGCGCATGTTGTTTTTTATATCTTATGCTTTCACGTAATATTTATCGAACGAGTCTCTTCAGCCGTGAGGATTATATTACGTCGTTTCGCGATTCAGCATATTACTATTTCCATACACGCACCATACCATCACTTCTTCATTCCTCTACAATAGCGAGCCTTTCCAACCAGCCTTCACCACGGAAGCCAGCGCGGTCCTCCACGCAGCGTGTCTAAAAGGTCAACTCTTCAGGGCACGGTGGGATCGAAAGTGTCCCACCTTTTCGATGTACCCCACAGCACGCTCGGACACTTTTAGTCCCACCTCGAAATCTCGCGGTAGCTGCACGCGCATAGCTTTATACTTCGCCTTATTTATACAAAGCCCTTGACAATATCTTCAAACAATATTACAAACGTATTCCTCGCGTTGGCGATTGTGCCTTACGTCTACACGAAGTCATACCTTTATTAACAAAAATATACCAATCCCGTTTCACTTAAAACCCGATAAAATCCCCGCGCAACATGGCTCTGATCTGAAATCCTGCGCCTCATCCTGGACCATGTCGAAAACGAAGGAGCAAGGAGGATCCACGATGCCGCTGCTACGCCACTGCACGCCGCCGCCAGTGGGTGTGGGGAGGGGGGGAGGCGAAAAGGGACGAGGAAGCCGCGCTCCGTGTTCAGGGGTGGAGCCTCCGGTGGCGCGTCGCCGCGGGTAGGGGGTGCCAGTGGGCAGTCCTTGGAGGAACCGTGTCCGCCCCACCTTCCGCCTCGGGCTCCTTCCTCGTTCCGCCGCGGCGGGGCGCTGCGCCCGGCTGGAACCGGAGGCGGCGGCGCCGGTTCCCTCACTCCGCATCGCGGCTTCGGCTCGGAACACGGGTCCGCCGCCTGTGTATTTACCGTGGCGCACCGTGCTCGCGCGTACCGCTCCTCCGAGTCCCGTCGTCCCGAGCTCGGAGCACATGCGCCCTCGCCTGGGCCCGCGTCGCCCTCGTACAGGAGCATCCTCAGCGGGTTTCGTCATCCTCACCGGGTTTCGGCATCCTGGCCAGGTTTCGAGGTCCGAGGAACTGGCGGGAAGACAGACTCTTTGGATCCTTCGAGGAAGAGCGCCCGGTCATAAGGCTGATCCTTCGGAAGTGGAGTCTCGTAAGAGGAGAGGGTTGGGAAGGATGATTCCTACGTGAGGACCCGAGGACAGGTCCGGAGGACTCCCTGGAGGTGGGTGGAGAGCTGGATCCCCATCGGTGGGGGAATAATAGAGGATCCTCGAGGAGGACACTTGGAGTGCGCGGCTACGAGTTCGCGGGGACTGATCGACTCGGGGGATCATCTTGGGCGTCGGGTGCCGAGGCTGGCGGAGGAGACATGCGTGCTTCCGGTTAGTCCGAGAGGAGGACCGGAGGAGCGCGCGGTATTTCGAGGGATAGGAGAGCGGTGGTGTGAGTGAGGGTTCTCCCTTCGCGTTGGGAGCCTCGTGGGCCCTGGTTCCCCTGGATGAGGTACGTGGTGCTGGTATACCTTCGAGTTCCTCGTGGCTCGGCTTTGTGCGGAGTGATCGTCTAACGCAATGCGCCCGTGAGGGCGCCGCTCGCGGGTTACCCCGGGGGACTTTGGTGTTCGTATTCCCGGCCCAGGGTGGCCGCGGTTCGGAGGGTGCCGGTGGCCGGAGGTAGGGAGGGAGGAGGAGTAGGTGGAGAAGGAAGCGGAGGCAGAGGAGAAGCTGCGCAGCGGACGCCATCTCCGCGTTATCGGCAAGCGGATCCCCCGGGACTCCCCCCCAAGCAGCTTCGACGTCGCGCAACCTCGGCGGGAACTACCCCGCGACAGCAGCCACCCTGATGGGAGTGTATGAGGAGCGCGCCCCTCCTACCACCGGCATGCACTGGGTGAGTGTCATCCCTCTGTCCTCGTTGCTCATTGGCCCTGCGCCCACGAGGAACCCTCCAGGCTTTTCTTTACCCCTCGTTCCTGGGATCGCCCTCTTTGGGCTCCCCGATCGCCTTGCCCCGCGCCGCCTCCTTGGAAAGGCTCGATCTCGAAGCTCGGGAGATGAATCTCCCTCTGGAACCTTCGATGACCGTGTACAGTGTCTTTACGAGTCCCCGATGTCTCAATGGTCTCATTTTTACTCCATTATAAATACGAGCTGTCTTTGGGTAATGAGCTGTCGAGGAAGTTCGTTATTCCTGCGACCCGATCGTGGAGTATAGAGCTGGAGGATGCATAATGGTATATCGTGGTCAGGAGTCCCGGGGTGGTGCGATGGAGGAAGCTGTTGAGCAAGCTGGAGTATCGATCGAGCGTGGTTTAATGTCTTGATCGGGTAATTTCTCCATTGTGCACACGAGGTGCGGGTCCTGGGGTGAATCAATAAGCTGCCGAGGAAGCATCGACGATCGCCGCTTAATGCTTTAATCGAGTGGCTTATCTCTGGTAAACACGAGATAGAGGTATTGAGGAAAAATCCGCGAATGCAATGTCAGGGGCTACGCCGATGTTTCGAAGGAAGCGGCGGGAAATAACGCGGAGCCAAGTGTCTCCTCGAAGTCGTGCTCGTTCGAAACACCGAGGCACAGCGCGTGGAAATACCGATCGAGAGTACGCGCTGGACTTTTGAGACTTTGCGCGAGGCCGCCAGGCTAATTTATATATCGAAACGCTGTTGAAGTGTGGTAACGCGTTCGTGGGTTTCCAAGCGCGATAAATATTGCGGTTAGCTGCTCCTTCGGCTGAAATTCATCCTTGAGCACGGTCGCGGCGCAGATAAGGGTTCCTTTCCTTCGCCGTACGCATCCCTTTCGCTCCCTCGGCGCGGAGATTGCCTCTAAAATAATCTCAAAGGCATTCCGTGTAATGTATCCTGGAATAATCGAAGGTATCGCGCACCGACGAGTACTCACACTCGGAAGCGACGTCTCCGCCTGGCATTTTATCACTTACGCATTGCTGAAACCTCTCTGGCGAAGGCGCACGCACGATGACTCTCCTTATTTCCCTTTTGTTTCACTAATCCATTATCGCTCCTACGACGAGGGTCTATTATTAGAATTTTGTGCGAAGCCACGGGTCAATCGGGTCTGACAGAGAGTGGCATTATGTCCGAGAAGCGAGATTAGGAAATAGTCGGAGTCCGAGGCAACGTTTGTGCCGCGGCAAAAATCGTCGATATTACGGTTCGACCTACGCCAAGCAAAAGTCCACTGTCAAACGGATTCGCTCGACGCCGCGGTCGTCGATCGAAGATGCATTCCAAACTTTCCGCCTCGCGTATCCGCGAATCCCACTTCTCGCGTATGCATCGATCTCGGAAATTAGAGGATATCTTGAAACGAACGTGAAGCGACGGAAGAAGAGGAAGGCTTGATTTTTTCTTTGATCAAACAAGAAGGTCTACATGACGAAGGACGAGGCGAAGGAAGCTAGTCGATTATGGAAATCGGATGCAAACGCAATTCTCGTGATCGAGTAGCGAAGGACACGTCGGTGGGTGCGAAGAGAAGCGTGTCGAACCGGACGAGAGTAGCGCGTATTGAATCTTCAGAAGGGTGAATGGTTAACCAAATTGCAGGATGCAATCGAGATCGAAAAACGCGTGTATACTCCAGTACTTTTCTATTCCTCTCCAGTCTTTTCTGTTCGAAATATCTCAGATTTAAAATATTCGAATACTATTTCTCTCATGCACGATTGCAGAATGTGCATTAATTAAGATCAAAAAACGCGCGCACACTCTAATACTTCTCTACTCTTCTCCAGGCCTTTCTATTCGAACTATCTCACATTTGAACTCTTCAAATACTATGATATTTAACTCGTGCACTATCCAAAACGTCTCTCACTTTCAATTACCCCCTAATGCTTCAGAGCAATGTACGTATTCCACCAAACCACTCCTCCGTCGTTCTTCTTCCCCACGAAAAGGCGATTTAGGCGGAAAATCCATCCCATCCTCCTTCATCCGCTCCAACGAAGCTCTTCGCTGGTCTCTCCTCCTCGCGCTTCGATCTCCTGCGCGACGTCGTCGCAGGCGGCGACGTTTGCCGCCCGAAATCGAATCCCAGCTCGTCCAGGTTGTAACCCTTAATGGAAACAAACCGGCGCGGGGGTAATTCCGAGCGGGGATTTTATTGGCGGCGATTCCGTAATTGGAATATTGCTCGTCGTCGGTCAGCCGGTCGCGGACGAGTCCGCCGCTTATCGGCAACGTAACGCCCGGTGATATATTTACCGAACCAACAACATGGCAAACGGGTTTCTCGGTTGGCGCTGTCGTGGATCGGTTGGGACTGGAAGAAAAGAAACGCCGCGACCGAGCGGCGCACGGCGCGAGCTCCCTTTGACGAACTACGAGGCCTCGATGGAAAAAATCATTCGGATATTGGCTCCTTTAACACTATTCCTATCGGCCATTTTCCACACAGATTTAAGGATACTAAATGTATCCTTATGGAAAAAGAGGACGAAGGAAAAATGTGAATAGATTGATTTATCGATCCGTACGCTGCGAGAAAATCATGGAAAATCTCGGAGGCGACTGCGTCTCAATGTTCTACGATTTTTCAAAGAAATCACTCGTCATTTGACTGGTCGTGGTAGGAATAGTGTTAATCGCGGATATTGTTGCTGAGCGCGGTTGTTTGGTGGAGGAATTGCTGAGGCGCGTGAATTTTGAGAGGGTTTTAATGTTGTATCCTGTGGAAAAAGTCAAAATGCTCGTGTTAGAAATGAAATGGTCGATGTTGGTTGTTTCTCGTGATCATTGAGATAACGAAAGTTAGTCCTTTCTTGGAAAAAAGTACTTTACTTCGCGGTGGGGGATTTTTTGAGATTTCGTATACTTTTATAAATCCTGTTGTTGATCTATCGACATCTCTGCTCTGTCCTCTTTTTCTTCAGGGATCCTCGTGAAGTTAAGAGCGCGTATTATTGGTTACAGTGCTCGTTAGGTACGTTCAATTTGCGTTATCGCTCGTAGAAATACGGTTAGTTGGGTAGATTTGCTTAATCGACGATAGCGACAACTAATTGCCTCTAGTCATTTGTCAGGCGCATTATTCTTACGCACCATTCATTTGTCGGTGCGTTCAACTATTTTAACCTACAACTTGGAATTTTAACTTACGGCTCGGCACGCAAAACCTCTTAAATTCCTCAAATTCAAGATACTTATACTTCTCACGTTGAACACTTATGCCGACCTTTGTAATTTTCCGTACACTTTGTTAACTTCGATTAATCAACAATCCTTTGCCTTCAAGCTTCCCCCAGATTCACGTGTTTAATATATATATATATATATCCCGCATAAAAAAGGTCCACTGCGATGCGCTCGCATTTCAATCTTCATCCCCAAAGCTCCCTTCGCAAAAACCACGATTCCAAAAACCCTCGAAACATCCGACTCCAGGATAGAATCGGGGTAAGGAGACGTCCTACGCCGGCCAATGCGACGTCCATCTTCGAAGAATGTTAATTCCATTTTAAACGGCCTCTCGGTGCCTGCGCCGCTAACGGGTACACCTTGTAAACAAACGTAATTGATTGCCCCGTGTCACCAGCCGGCTGCTAATTGAACCGACGCATTAGCCGCAGGTACAGTGACAAAAGGTGGATGCAGCAAGCCGTCGCGAAAACCGAGAGGCTATCAGCCTCCCGTTCGGCATTCCTGCCCATCCCCCCCTTTCTTCACACCCCTTTCCCCCAATTCACTCCTCCCGCCTTGCCCCAACATGGAATAGAATCTTATTAATTTACCGCCAATTAGTCACGTTTCTTTTTAATCAACCTCGAGCGCTTACCAATAAAGTCACTCGGCCTAGGATCCGCTACCAAAGCCGGACTCCGAATCACCAGAGTTTCAATATGCGCATCGCATAGAAATTTCATTAGATTCAAGCTCACATCCCCCGGCTCCCATCCACTGCACCAACGTGGCTCTAGAATCTTATTAATCCATTTGCATCCAAGCGCGGAATAATCCGCGGGCCGCGATCGTCGACTATCACCAAGCGCGGAATAATCCGCGAGCCGCGACTCTCTGCTATCACCGCGCGCGGAAAAATCCGCGAGCCCACGACCGTTAGCTACACACGATCACCTCGCGCGGTGATACGAGTCGGTCGTCGATCGAAAGTCGCTGATGTTTCCACGCGGCAGCTTGAATTAACAGCTTGACTAATTCGCCTCCAATTAGCTAAATTCGTAGCTTCGACAGAAAGGAGGTGTCTTTCCGCTTCTTAATCGCGAAAACCCGAAATCGTGAAATATCGCCGCCTAGCTTCCAGGGCTGTCATCGTCGATTCGCGTCGATCGAAGGGTGGGAGGAGGGGGAGGAGGGAGGAGGAGGGAAAAGGCTCGGTTTCCAGGGCCTTCGAAGGCGTCCCATTAGCTCCCAGGATCCACCTGCCCCTCGCGTAAAACGATTTCCACGAGTTTACGGCGCATCCTCGGTGCTCGGCTCGGACATCGAAGCGGACTCGATGCGGGGCGAAAAATGTTAAGGGCGGCTGGCAGCGTCCTTCTGAGCGCCGCTGATCCGAGGTATAAGGACCGTTTTATTATAGGCTCGTCCCCGGACGAAATTAATTTCCTACGGCGGGCAGAACCGGTAGAGAAGTTCCGTCGCCCTTTCGGCCTCCTCAAAGGCCGCTGAGAAATTTTATTTCCTCCGGCCGGTTCACTCGAGGCGATCGTTTTATACGCTCCGCGCGTACCGTTATTTAAGCCGCTCGGATATTTTTCGCGGATAGGCACTTAGAATTATAATATATATATTTATATATATATATTTTTATATTATCTATTATAGAATTATAGATTGCTGGCTGGCAAATGCGAGGTAAAGACACAGTGAGGGATGGATGGATGAATGATCGAGGAAATTTTTGTAAACCAAGTCCCCTTCTTGGCAGGAATGCCGAAGTGTAAATAAATAAATTATATCTAAGAAATTATAAGCCGGACTTTGATAGAAAAGAAGTCGGGGATCGAGAGCCGCTTTTTCTTTTCTCCCCTTTTCTTTCGCGCCGAATTTGCCCGGAGTTCGGGTTGAATAATGGGCGGAGAGGACTTTGAGAAATTCGCGTTCTTCCTCGTAGAATTTCGCCAGTCCTTTTAGGGGCGCGTATTTAACACCGAATCTGTCAAAATAGTCGAACGAGCGATCTGTGGTTTCTTAGAAAGATCGCTGTATTTCGTGGAAAAGGTTTTCTTTAAAGATTTTCCATGATTTTACCGTGGAGTGTGAATCTATCGATCTGAACAACCTTTTTCTTTAACACTATTCCTACCACGACAGGTCGGTGATTTCTTTGAAAAATCGTAGGACTTTGAGGCGCGGTCACTTCTGAGATTTTTCATGATTTTCTCGCAGCACACGGATCGATAAATCAATCTATCGACACTTTTCCTTCGTCCTCTTTTTCTTTAAGGAGTTTTTCTTTAGTACGCTTAAATCTGTCTGGAAAATGGCTGGTAGGAATAGTGTTAAGGAACAAACAAAAAGGTGGTATATACGAATATGTTCGCAAAGTGGCCGGTAGGTTTAGCGACAAGGATGTACTCGGTGTACACGAATATATCCAGAAAGTGGCTGCTAGGTTTAGCATTAAATACGGAAGGATATCCAGAGTGTAATTTCATTGCAATTTGAAAGGAGCTCGATGAACGAGCGTGGGCTCATTTAGCGCCGACCGTCGCTGCTCATACGGCGGAGTTTTGCGTCCGCCAAACGTCAATAAATACGTACCATAGGGAAATCGGGGCGGTTTGTTTGTCCAAGCAACGAATTCGATTAAAACGTATCGCGTAAAGTCCGCAGGCGCCGTGTATGAAATGCCTAATCTTTGCCGGCGATTATTTTATCTTGAGGCGGACAGAAGTAAGTGGAATAGTACACGGGCGCTTTAACGTCCGGCCAAGTGTGCGTTTCGAGGAAAGGGTTCGTCCGGTGCTTCTCGTCTTTCACCACTTTTGACCTCGTTAACAACGTCCCTTTGGTAAATTTTCCTCGGCGTATTTTGATAAATCAACCGAGACTTTGAATCAACGGAGCCTTTAAATCAACGGAGCTTTTAAATCAACTGAGCTTTTGAATCAACGGAGCTTTTAAATCTTGCTCAATTTTTTATTCCTCCGCGAAAGTTTGTCGAGGAATGAGAAGTTTGTAGGTTCGCCTTTATTTTATTAGTGTTGAATGATTGATCAGTGTTGAGATTTGAATGAAATTTGTTGAGATTAGTGTTGAAATTTGAATAGCATCTCTGAGACTCGACGAGTATTCTGGATTTAAGTTGTTTTAACATCGCGATGTACTATAGATTTTTCAGTGGAAGGTTTCGCTTGGAACCATAAGTAGTCGATGGATCGTCGAGGCGACAGAAGTACAGAGGTTTTCGTACGCTCGTACGTTACACAATCTGAAAGGAATATACTTTGTACAATGAGAGTGTAAACGTACTTTCTGCGACGCAGCGAGCGTGTTATCGCCCGGCTTGATTGGGAAACAAACCGCGGCTGAGAGTGCGTAGCTTTTCGGGCGGCTCGAGTTTCTTTGCAGGAAGCAGAAGGGTAGAGTCCATTCTCAAAATCGAGAGGCTTCCGAAGTCCCGAACTGGAAGATCAAAGAATTCGTCAAAAGATCAATAAAATTCATAATCATTCCCAAATAATCCTACTTCTTCCCGCACGACGCACAAAACACACTCCAATGAATCCGATCCACGAGTCTCCTTCTCGTCCCCCTCTCGCTACACAGATTTCCATTATTCCTCAACTATCCTATTTTAATCCAACGATGATAAGTAAAAATTCATCGAAACACGGTGATTTCAACCAGAACCACTATGCGTTTCATATATATTCAGGCTCAAGCTATAAGTTCCTCAATTTCTCTCGTCCTCCCTCGCTTCATCCATCGCCAAACATCTGCCATTTGCATTAACATCGCCATGCCGCGGATAAAAAGCGCGGCGTAACGTAACGATTATTATTAGTCGGTTTCCTCGGAAAGACGAGCCGGGAGATAAAGCCTTTCGGCCATCATCCGCGATGGGGATGCTGCTGCGAGATATCGGGGATATCGCTCATCGATTTGGCGTCGTTTAGTCTCCGGGCGGCGCACACTTTCGATTTTTCCTCGGCCGGCTGGTATGTGCAGGCCGCGACATTACCAACACTGCCAAGCGGCCGGAGAGTGATTATTGTAACTTCGATGAGATAAGGGCATCTTGCCACGAACGTGTCTGCCCGCGATAGTGGACCGCTTGTGCCCACCGTAATTTATTGGCGCGGAGATACATCCGCCACGGCGGTCATCGTGCTCCGAATGTTTAATAAAGTGCACAGGCCTTTATTTATTGGGAGAGTTTTTCGAAGCTATTTGCGTCGCCCCCAGTACCGCCGGCAGCGCGAGCCTCGACGAGGAAAAAACTTTCCTGCCTTTTGAGGATGAACCGAAGCCTCTTGGACTGCTGTTCCTTTTCACAGGATGGAAATTCGCGATTTTTGGATCACTGGTATTTCGGACAGTCGGAGGAGTTTCGTTGCGACGATGTCGCGGTGGTCTCTTGGTTATTCCTGAGATCATAAGCCGATGCCGCGAGTTCTTTTTCTATTAAGAGCGATAATGGAAGAGTGCACCGTCTGTTCTGAGTTTATCGAGTACGACCGCTGCTGGAGCTCTGGAATTCGTTTCCTCTACCTCGAAATTTTTCTCTAAAAAATATTCGATATTTTTGTCGATATAGGATTTAGTGGAGGTGATAAAATATCACTGCTGGTAATAAAGTAGGTTGAGAGAGATAAGATCGTCGTTGTTCGTATAGACGGAGAGGATGGAGCGTTGTCTCGGATCTATTTTTAGATCCTCGATTCGAGCTTTTCCTACGTTAAACTCAGCCTTCAGGGACGATAATCGAATTCGACTGCCTGGGGAAGGAAAAGATCGAGGCATGCAACGATATTCGCGCGAGGTTGGGTTTGCAAAGTTCGAGGAATCGCTTCGAGATCCACGTAAATCGAGGAGACGCCTTTTGGCTCCTCGCGGTGCGTAGGCTCGACGAGCATCGAAGGAGGGATACTAATCTCTCGGGGTCAGGTCGCGATTCTTGGCCTTTTTAGCGTGTGCCACTTTGTGTCACTGCAACTCCGCACTTTTAGCGCTTAAATAATTACCGTATCGTGTCCCGCTGCAAATCGTTACACCGCACTTTTATTTTTCGTCCCGATAATGCGACTGTCCGGCTGTCATCGGGATGAACTTCCATCCTCGATCGATCGACGCTTGGCACGCTTGTTTATTTATCTCGAGATGCAAATGCCAGATTAACGCAGAGTGATCGAGCGCCAATTTCACACGTTGCGTCCCTTTTTCATTCTCAGCACCGATACTAGTATCGCGATGCAGGAACAAAGGTGCATTTTTCGTCGCCCGATCGCCCATCATTACGATTATCGGTTTATCGTTATGTAACGCACCGCCAATGGCGCACGTATCGTAGCGCAAGTCCCTTTCCCCGATCGAGGATCATCCGCGGACAAAGACGCGGCTCCGTGGATCTTAGAACCCGAATCCATCCTGAAATTCGAGTCGCGAACAGCTCGAGCTTAGAATCGAATCGCCAGCAGTGCGCGCAAATTCCAGCTGGTTTTCTGTGCAACGCAGAGAGAGAGAGAGAGATCTGAACTTTGCACGAGGCTCCGTACGATCTGATCGCTTTGTTCCCCATCCGTGCACGTCGCTCGCTCTAACGTGCCGGATGTACGGCAAGGGCAATTTTGCAAACGACATCGGCCACAATTTAACCCTCTATGGGCCCGTGCAACTTTCAGCTCACGCGGTTATGTATCGACATTTTACGAGCGAAGATCTTGACGAGCAATGTCGAGCGACATTGCCAGGACTTCGTTCGTAATGATTCACTGGAGCAAGAAGAATAGGAGTATTATGGTATACATCGATATTTTATTAAATAATTTAGCTTCTTCACAAGACGAATTATACGTCTTCATTATATAATGTCTCTGAGGTAGTTCATAATGATATCGATGAGGGTTGACAGGATTATCGAGTTGAAATATCGAGCGAATGTCTTGGAAGTTGCATAATTTCCGAATATAATTCGGCTTGTAGAGGATTAAGGGACTAATGTCGTGGCTCATTTCAACCAGAGCCGCTTTCGTTCTGCTTTCCTGCGATCCGTCGGAACCGCTGCAGCCGCGTTCTCTAAGATTCAGAAGCGTCTCGCGCGTGGAGGCGAGATTTTGTGGATGAAATACGCGAATTGCCTTATTTTATTACTTCAACCCTGTAGTCTAATACGCATTATTTAGTTTTACATGTCTCTACTTCTTCGACATGTTGTCCAATCTAGGATATTAACCTGACTCTTTTAGGATTAGAAGGATTTATGAAGCGGCGCAAACTCCATTGGCGCTCAAAATTTCCTGCGACAAGTAACAATTTAATCGACAAGTAACAGACGATCATAAACAATTCGTACCAATAATCATATCCAAATCATTTTCTATCATGCATATAATAAAAGTATATATAACATATAGTGTATAATAAAATCGTTAAAGTATTAACACGGCGCTTCTGAATCACCAGATTTATATTTTTCAACATCCACCCCTAAGATCATTCAACCCAGTGCTCGACATTCGTTTAAGCCTTCCGGATTAGTGGTTCTTCCGCGTGTAACGCCGAAGAAATCCAGCGGTGGATGAATGCGCCCCGTGCCTCGGATTTTTCCACGCACGGCCTTTTATTTATTTCTGCTTCTGAGCGTATTCTTTCGAGCGAGTTTCCCCAGCAGCGGTGGTCCACGTTACGCGTATCAAATTGTAGCCGGAGGCGATAGACGGGATTCGAAGCCGGGCTCTTTCCGGCGGAGGTCTCTATTCACGATTCCTCTAAATATGCCTCGAAATACGCGTGGCGCGCAGCGCTTGAAAATCCTGATAACGCGGCCGAAATACGAAGACATTCGTGAGCTTCTACGAAGAGCTGTATACCGGGCTTTTTGAGGTCGCTGCATGCGGATCTGAAGTCTAAATGATAAAATCGAAATAATGGACTCGCTGGTGTACATCGAATAAAGCATCAGGATCGGTTCGATATTGTTCTCCTAGAATTCTTGAGATGATCAATAATGTGTGAAGTGTGATTTAACTTTTTAATTCATGATTTAACGTAATTTCTTAATCTTTAATTTTCTATTTCTGTTATCAGAATTTTATCTTGAGTTTTTACGATGCTAGCACCGTTCACGTATTAATATATACATATAGCCAAGTGTACTTATACACATTTTCATTACTCCTCAACTATTCTATTTTAATCCAATCAACGATGATAAGTAAAAATCGCATCGAAACACACTTTGTATCGAAGACTTCGAGCAGAACCACTATGCGTCTCATACATATTCAGTTCCAAGATGTAATATAAGTTTCCCAAAATTGCGCTGGCAATAATAAAAATCGCTGACCATCGCCACATACTTTGCTTCCGAAATTTCCGCCAGAATCGCGCTGCCTTCTTAACCGACGTATCTCTTATACACATTCCCAGCTCGAGATGTATCACACGCTTCCCAAGAGTCCGCTGGCAATAACAGAAAATGGCTGGCCAGCGGCGCGCATCTCGCTTCGGGGAAGAGAATCTTGCTTTTGGGCAGAATCGTTGCGCTCGAAAGCAACGTGCGTCGGTTCGTTGGCGGGAGCCTGGACCCGGCAGGGGCCGAGCGAGCGCGGAAAAGTGTTCCCCGCACGATAACCTTACGTCACAGCGCGGCCAGATATAACGTTATCGCTCAAATTATAACCTCTTTCTTCGTTACGTGTCTCCGACGAAACAAAACTCGAAGGCCTCGCCGGTGAATCAGCGAAAATCCTTGGATACGATTGCGCGAATAATCGAGCCAGCCGGCTTAGTCTGGCACGAGGGCGCTCGTAGGAGCGTTAGATAACGAGGAAGCAAAACGCGGTATTGGGAGGAGAGGAAGCTTTTTCGTAGACGCTTTTCTGGCTCTCGCCTCCATCCACTTTGAATCCCAGGGAAACGATCCGCTTCGAACCGTCGTTTCTATAATATCGAATCTAACGCTTTGAGAATACGTACCTCGCTTCTGCGTATTTCTTTGTCGCGCTACACAGTGTTCGACGATGTAGTCGTAACTTACGCAACCTCCAGATTACGCGATCGATGCGAGGAGGCGAGATCGGAATGAAGTTTGATGTAGAGTGTATTATAAGGATATACCAAGGGCAGGATGAACATCTTCGATCTTCGCTTTAGCGTTAAACGCACTTTACGGATATATTAAAGTGTACTAAATATATTCTTAAAGAAAATTAGCAGAAAGGGAGATTCGTGATAAAGTAATATATCGCTTCATACACTGAATAAGATCGTATGAAGGCTTAGAAAATACTCTGTCCCAAAGTTCCACAGATTTTTAAAAATACCGAGCCGTCATTTTGGCCGATCGAGTAGCTTTAGCATCGAATAAGCGTTGGAAATAATCGATACAATTCCATTCTCCATCTCCACATTATAACGCGCTATGCAAATCAACCCAGACATCGTACGACAATTCCTAGACGATCCTCGGTAATCATCCTAGGCAAAAATACGAGCCACGAGCATCGCATTAACTCTCGTGCCGCATAGGAATCCCTCGCAATATCGAAACGCTGCTGGACGGTTGGACAGCAAGGCCGAGCGTGGCTCGACATCTCCCTTGGCCGCGACTCGTTCGATAGCCCGGCATAATCAGCTTCATTGATCGTCCCTTCGCTTCTCCTTTTAGCCCTCCTGCCCCCTCCCTGCCCCCTCGATCCTCGCTAGCAAACCGTCCTCAGCGCGGACGTCGCGCCTGCAATTTCCTCCGACGAGGCTCTCCCTCTTCCTCCTCCTCTTCTTTTTCCTTCTTCTTCTTCTTCTTCTTCTTCTTCTTCTTCTTTTTTTTTCAAATATTCGTGGAGTCCGGTGGCACAGTAGCACGAACGGCTCGCGGTCCAATATTTCTGTCCGGTTGGTAGCCAGTCGGCGTGGAGAAGTGCAGATAGCGGGCCGTTTATCGGCCCTCTGCGGTGTTAACCGTCGCCCACGCGTTTTAAGAGAGAAACCACAGGCCCCGGCCGTCCACTCGCTGGACGAGGCTGTTTATTGTTATCACTATCATGGCCGAGCAGGGGAAGCTGATACGCCGCACTCACACGCTCCGCTGGCGGCTCGTTGGGCCGCGCGCGCTCTCTCTTTCTCGAGCCTTCCAGGGAAGGACGACGCCGGGACATAATAAATCATAGGAGAGCGCGACAAAAAGGATGCTGGCCCAATTGCCTCGATTCCAGTGGCGAGGCGAGGGAAAAACTCGGCCAGGCTGGGAAAGAGGAAGGAGGGCCGCGCTTGGAACGCGTCGCCTCGACTCCCACGCGGGGATTTTATCGGATGGGAATTGCGATTTGTACCTTGGTGCGTTTGAGAGGCGAGGATAGAGCGAGTTTGTGGGATCGCTTGGCGCGATAAATCGCTCGGTCCTTTTGGCGCTGGAGGTATTATGTCGGGGTTATTAATTGTATTCCGCTCGTTACGCTTGTATCCATCGCGCGATCGGTGTTCCCTGGTCGGTCAAGGTCCGCCCTGGATGAATAGGTTCGATAGCAGGTTCGGATATTACTTCCTTTATACCTTGTAATCGTGGAAAATCTCGATAGATAGCATCTCGCAAGGTTAAGAAGTGTTTTTACATCGTCATCGATCTATTATTATTACACGTTTGCCAGTTTCTTTGCTGATCGAAGAAAAAGTCCACGACGCACGTCGATTCGATCGATTTAAATCTTTGAATCGATTCAACTCGATGAACATACGTCGCACACTTTTTATTCGATCAACAAAAGCGATTCTCCGACTACAATTTTATACATTAACCCTTTGCGCTCTTATGTCGAGTGTCGCTCGACAGCGTATTTTTCTCAACCGATAATGCGCCAGTTTCATACATCCGAATCTAATAAATCCCCGGCTCTCTTGTTTGTCTCTTCCGGGCAAAAAGCTCTTTCGAACATTCCATCGATGGTAGGACGTATACTTTACAATGGAACTCGAACATAAATTCGAATCTGGGTTCCTGTTCGCGAAAGAAATAAAATTCGCAAAGGCTTAACAGTTTCATCACTGTATATCCATGTCTCCACCCTCACGAATCCCATTTTTTTCTTTTTTTTAAATTCATTTTTCGGCTGCTAAAGTCATATGGCCTAGGACCTACCGTTTAAGGTGGCTTCCGAACCACCAAAGCTACGATATACATATCACATAGAAAAAGCATGAGTGATGGGCAGGATTCGAACCCAGGTCTGCCGGGTGACAGTCCGAGCCTCTATCCACTGCACCACCGTAGCTCCACAGCGCACCTTTCCCCATCCCAAAATCCACCATCGCCATCGCTGAATTTCCCCTGGCGCTCGTCCCATCCGCGGACACCTCGTGCAAGAATCGAGGAGGGAGGAGGAGGAGGAGGAGGAGGAGGAGGAGGATGAGGAGGAGGAGGAGGAGAGGAAAGGCAAGAGGGACAGAGGCAGGCTGCCAAGAGGCAAGGAGGCAGACGCCAAAGAGAGATGGAAGGAAAGGAAAAAGGTGCACCAAGTTAGAAACGGGCGTTGCGTCAACGCGGCTGTCGCGATTGGTTATCGATACCTGACACGCTCTGCCAGGAGACGGTCCACCGTCGCTCCCAGTCCGGCGACATTTCTGCCGGCATTCTAGGCCTTTTCGTGCCGGCATCCGACCAGGCGGATTCCGCGCTCGTTATTTACTTCACGTTTCGCGAAAATGAAAAAGGCGGAGTCTTGTGCAACTTCGCCGCCGGTGAAAGTCTCTTTGCAGTCCGAGCGCGGCCTCCTTGCTGGTCCACTCTCGAGATGGATAAGGATCTCGGCTGAAGATCGATCGTAAGGCCTGCGGGTTTCGTGGGAAAATTTATCGAGTGTCGGGTCGTCTTTTCGTCCGCCGGGGATGCGGTCCTCTCTCTCTCGAGGTGCTCCTTCCCCCTCGATACTTTTTCTTCAACCCTTTGACTGCCTAAAGGCGCTTCGAAAGCTCGCGTCCGCGATACTGGCGTGATAATGGCGCTCGAACTACCTTCGGAATTGGTAGCAATTGTGGTCGTTATCGTTCGATATGTCGGATAAATCGTCTACCTAATACTACGAAAAATTCACTTCGTTACACTGATTAGTCTTCTTTCTCGATTCAAGAGATTTAATTTCCTTTATATAGCAATTATTATCAGAATGCTAAACAGTGTCGAGCAGGCTCAAAGTGTATATACGCGCTAATCCTGCAAGGTGTGAATTTCTTGGAATATTTTGTAATATTTAGCCACCATTAGAATGGATAGTTTTTGAAGAAAAGAGCTAAAAACGAGAAATCTCGTTGTTGGTCTTTTACGTCTCAGCATTGAAACACGAGAAATCTCGTAAACGGTCGTTTAAGTGTTGATACGAAGCCAGTGCTTGGTCAGTGGCGTTTCAACATTTGCATTAGCCCGCGTTTATCCGCGAGGGAGAAGCTCGGGAGATCGCGGCCGCGTAACGAGAAAATCATGGGTGTTGGGAGGACCCTTGCGTCTCGATTCGTAGCGAAACGCTAGAAAGTACGGTTCGTACCTCTGGATAAAACTCCATTTCGAAACTTTCGACGGAGTTATCGAGCTTGCTGGAACGTTTTTTTCGCCTCCATCTTTGGGCGCAATTCTCTATGGATGAGTAATTAGAAACCGCTGGTATCAACGGGTCTCAAAACCGTTTCCTCGAGAAGTTCGCGAAGCTCGAGTTTTCGAGCTTTGAACTACGTTTGCGATTTTTTTTTTTTTTTCATAAATAGAGGTAATTATCCCCTTACTTCTCCCAAAATATAGTGGAGTTATATCACTGCCTTATGAGAAGGATCTATACGCAGTATTAAGAAGATACAACAGTGTCTTTGGAGTAACTCTTAATTTATTGCTCGGTTATTCTCAACTCTATACACAATGTTCGTACTTAACAAATATATGTACAAGTAAATTTTACAAAGTTTCGCAGATGTTCGCTCGCTATTCCTCGCGATCTTGAGAATATACTTCGATCGCGAGGAATACCGATTGCCCAGGTTTCACCACGTGGAGGTTGTTGCGATTAGATACCCCCCACGCAGCCTCCATTCTACGCACACACTCATTCCTTAACCAAACTAAATCCACTCATTCCTTCTTACGATAATACGCTAAACATTCGATCCATTCCGTCGTTCATCCAGCTTTCAAACGCGTAAGCAGTGACAAAAGAATGAAAGGGGGTGAGATGAATCGAGGAAATCGCGACGAATTCGTACCAAGAGCACCAGGGGTTCTCGGCAGTGCAAGCGGTCCTCAACGACGGTGACCCAAGAAGGCCACGGCGGAGAGTGGTAACCAGGCGAAGCGCACGCTGGGTCAGACGTGACTGAACCAACCCTGCGACGCCACTCCCCTGAACATGACCTCCTAAGAACCGTCGGAGGTCCGCAAGCACCGCGAGATCAACCCTGGGCCCCTGGAAGAATTCGGGACTCTATGCTCCGACAAAAGGAGCATTAAATTAAAGAGAATTGCGCTGCTCACGTTTGAAATATCGCCTTAAACTAGATCCATCCGTCCACACGCACACCTTAATGTATGATTAATCCTAAGAAATTAATACTAGCTTCGCTCTTCATCCGTCCATACATCTTAATGCAAGGAACTTAATATTAGCTTCGCTCTTCATTCCTCATCCGTCCATACACGCACCTTAATCTATGGTTAATCCTAAGAACTTAATACTAGCTTCGCTCTTCGCTCCTCATCCGTCCATACGTGCACACATCTTAATACTAAGAACTTAAAACTAGCTTCGCTATTCATCCGTCCATACGTGCACACATCTTAATACTAAAAACTTAAAACTAGCTTCGCTCTTCATCCGTCCATACGTGCACACATCTTAATACTAAGAACTTAATACTAGCTTCGCTCTCCATTCCTCATCCGTCCATACGCACACCTTAATCTATGGTTAATCCTAAGAACTTAATACTAGCTTCGCTCCTCATCCGTCCATACGTGCACACATCTTAATACTAAGAACTTAAAACTAGCTTCGCTCCTCATCCGTCCATACGTGCACACACCTTAACGCTAAGAACTTAATACTAGCTTAATCCTAAGAACTTAATACTAGGTTCGCTAGGAGAGGAAGGGATGTTGATTCTTCGCTGGGACTGCGAAGAATGATTTCTGGCCGTCCGCGTCGCCTTATATACTCTCTGGAGGGCGAGCGATGGGGCCGACCTCTGAAATCATTCGAAATCAAAATAGTTAATTTTGTCAACAGTCACCCTGCGCCGAGTCAATCTCCGTACATCGCCCGACAATTCGTATTTTACCGACTTTTACTCGCGATACAGTTTTAAATTCTTATTTTTCCTCGTTTCCACGAGGTGCCAAGTATGAATCCTCGAGCGCGATGAATTTTTACGCTCGCACATTCAACGCAAGTGCGTTCGAATCTCGCACCTTTAGCACGAACAACGCATCCGTCGCGATTCCACGAATATCTCGGATGTATTCGCAGCGGGAGGCTCGTCCGATCGAAGTTCCGATCGGCGCGCTTAATCGAGGATCTTCGAGGCGAACGAACGAAGTTCCTCGTAGATTACGCGCTGGAGCTATTCGAGGGACACGTCGAGCCGCGCATTCCTGCGATTCTCTCGACGACCCGCGGCGTTACATAAGGAACAACGGCCATCCGTGTAACGATTACGTTGCGCGGTGAAAACTCGCCCGAACAAAGTCGGCTACTCCTGTCCGTCCGCCAGCGATCGGCCATCGTTAGTCCCAGGGAAGGACCGATTCGAAAAAAAACCCGCGCTGGCGCTCGTACAGTACATCTCCCATCTCCTTTCCCCATTTTCCTTTTAAACCCAACGAGAATGGACGACGATCAGCCGCGGGGAATAACAGAAGATCCTCCGATTCCGAAGAAGGCGCTGAAGACGAGGAAAGCACTAAAGAGAAGACAACGACTCGCACCAAACTCCTCTCATTCAAGACCTCACCACCGAACCTTCCACCTCTAAGCACCTCGCACCACCCATCGAACCGACAACCTAAACCAAGGCGCTACCTCGAAGATGCTCTCGCACGAATTCCTCGACGCCGCCTTCCTACCAGAAGAAGCCAGGATCTTTACGACGAAAGCGGCGGTGCTCGTCCAGAAGTCAACCCTCCTTCGCGACCGATCGCAAACGCGCCGCTTCGCCAGAGGCGCAGTAAATACCGGTATCTGCTGTCGTAAACTGCAGCATTGGTTTTCCACGGCGCGTATACTCCGAAGAAGAGGGGGGGTGCAGACGGGAGGAGAGACAGGGAAGGAAGAGGAGATGGACGTAAGAAAAGGGACAAAGGCACGAGGAAAGAGGGAAAGGCACCTTGGAGAGAGAGATAGAGAGAGAGAGAGAGAGAGAGGAGGAGGTAAGAAAACGCAGAAAGGGCGCGGAAGGGTGGCGGCGGAGTGGAAAGGAAAAGAGGAGGAGAGAGAGGGAGGTAGGTAGCGAGGGTTGAAGGTAGGGGAAGACGGAAGAGAGCGGCGTCTCGAGGGAAAAGGAGACAGGGGTTGTCGTCGGTTGGTGGGGAGAGGGGAGGGGAGGAGAGACGGGGCAGCTCGCCATGTAATTTATGTCTCCACGGCACGGCGGTGCGCCGCGGCCGTGTTGACAGTTGAAACACGGCAGCGTCTCGGATTGGTCGCCTTCGGGCGCCTTATAGGGTCGCGCACATGCGCGCCCGGCTTGCGACATCCATCAGAGCCGAGCGGCTACCTCCGTCAGCATGCCACTCTTTATCCCTCCGCCCTCCTCCTTCCTCGCAAACCTCCTCCCCCTCCCCCTCCCCTCCTCCTCCTCCTCCTCCTGCTTCTCCATCCCTCTCGCCCCCTCGAGGCTTGTCAACCGGCCGTAATCCGCTGTCACTTCGGCTCCTTCCCTCGCGGCCGAAGTCGTTGTCCTGGCCGACCTCGTTGTTTGAATTCGATGGCTGATCCCGTGGCCCGGAAGGACGTCGGTGGCACATCGCTGGTTCTTCGCTTTTCCTCGACTTTTTTTTTATATTCGCTTTTGGCATCGACTGCTGAAGTCAGTTTTAGGTTATTGTTTAACACTAGAACTACGAACCGCTTTCTGGGCATATTTAGAACATTACGTATATCTGTAAGAAAAGGGGGAGAGTAGAAGGGAATTTTAGTGAATCGAAATTATGATCTAGATACTGCATGGAAATCATGGAAGATATCGAAAAATACATCGTTATAAAGTACGACGATTTTTTTTAAAGAAACGAATGATCTGTTATTGTACTGGTTTGGTAGTTGTAGTATTAAGGTACGTTTGGAAGAAGTGAAACTATGGTGTATGTATCGCGTGGAAAATTCTTTAGAGGCGATGATATAGGGGTACTCTTTTTCCTTTGATTGATTTATGGCATCGAGTACTAGAATCGTTTAGTCTAGGATTTATTGTTTAAGGTGGGTTGCGAACTACCAGAGATATAGGATACGTGTCGTATGGAAAAACCAGGAGTGATGGGCGGGATTCGAACCAGGATTTTTCTTCCACGTGGGAGGAGCTTTGGCCACCGCCTATTCGAGCGATGTAAACGACTGTTATGCTCGATTTCCTTCTTTTCCTCGACCACTTTCTCGGTATCGAGCGCTGAGATCGTTATTGGCTCGGGATTTGCTGTTTTTAACGTTCCTGGCTCTCGTGCTCATCTGTCGAGCACTCACCAATTAAATGTATGGAATTATGTATATATCTAAAAGAGGTCTGAAATGTGAACCACGACATTTGTCCGATTAGGTTTCGTATATGTATAAACATTGCCAGTTAAAGCTGCGTGCAAATAACGGAAGACACTTTTGCAACAACCTGATACGTTTTGTTCTCAAGACCAAGACCATTCCAGTGTAACTACAATTCAAAGATGAAGTTTAAGTCTGTTTTTAAAGTGGATCTCGAAGCACCCAGTACGCACGTCGCATGGAAAAAAAACCCTCGTTGATGTCCCGAATTCGAACTCGCGATGGACAAAGATTCGAAGCCGAGTTTTCGTAGCGAAAGGCCGAGGCTCGGATCGCTACGTATCTCCCCGAGTAAATATGCAATGGAGAAAGCCGTTCGGGTTTTTTACCCCCGTAGCGTTTCTCTTTCCCGCTTTTTCCCTCGCCAGACGCTTAAGGACCGCGAGAACCGGGTTGACCGCTGCTTCTGTCCGACTCGACCGATTTTGACGCGCGCCCTTCCTCGGCCGCGCGACTTTCGTTGATTCAGCAAACGAACCGTGAACTCGGACACCTTCTTCGTCCTCTTCCATCCTCTATCCTTCTTCTCCTCCTCCCTTTGCCCCCTCGCCAACGAGCTGTTTTGTCCCTCTAAATAACGCCTGATTTACGATTCCTTGCGGAATTGCTCGTAAAACACGTTGGCGCGTAAAGAGCTTGAGTATTCTTCTCTGGAGTATATCCTCGAATCCGACCTTCTTCGCATCCTTTCAATTAGCACCTAATTTACGGTTTATATCGGACGAAGCGCCTGCAGTGATAAATACCGGTGCAAAAGGCTTGACCGTATTCGTTAGGACTGTGTGCTTTGAGTCAGCCTTCTTTCGCAGATGAACCGTGAACCCCTCGATGTTTTCTTAACCCTCCTCGGTTCCTCGGCTCGGTTTTTCAGCGCGTCTGGGAAGCCGTGTTTGCTGGACCGTTCAGAACGGAAGAACGCGAGTGTTCCTTTTGGCACCGCTGCTTTACTGTAGGGCGCGAAAAAAACTATCGGCGTTCGGCACAATTTCCTGCGGACCGATTGAACTCATCCTGCTGTTACGGCCGCCTAGAGTTTCGCGTTGACAATCTCGAGAATACGTTTGATCGTCTGATTACTTAATGAAAACTCAGTTCCTAAGGTACATCGGTAAATGTGTGTATAATTTGTATATTATAATTAGCGACTCGCCTGTTAAATTGTCAGAGGAAAAATCAAGCTTGAACGGTAGGTCTTAGCCCAAACAACCTTAGCAATTAGCGTCGAAAAATGAGCCAAAGAAAGGAAGGATCCTCGCGTATTCCCTCTATCACCCCTCGAGAAATGTCCATACTATATTTATACACGAATCCACCTTAGTCCTTTCCAGCCCAACTCATTATATTTTTCTAAGAAAATTAAATTCAGATGAAAAACAATTAAGAAGTACTCGATCGCTAGAAGTAGGGACTCCAACCTTCGCGATAAAAAAACATTTCGTTTTAAATATCGATGTAGACTCATTTTACAGCGATTTTAAGAACAAACTTAAAGAACAAAGACTGAAAAGGGTTAAACAGTAGGTTACGACGAGCATTCAGTGCGGATAATAAATCCAAGGTGAAGGGCACCGTCTTCTTTTCCAAGGTTTCTAAATTTTCTAAAGTCCCGGACCCGCCGGTTTGTTCCAGCAGCCGCCCAGCTCGCAGGAGCGTGGCAGCGGCTTGGCTGTGGGTCGTCAAGGGGGGCCCGGCAGCGCGGGGGGGCCCGGAGCAGTGGACCAGGCGCGGGACCTAAGTCCCTGCCTCCCCGCGTCCATGGGCGACGCTGCACGACCTACCACCTTACCGTGCAGTCCTCCTGCCGCCCATCACCACGGGCCCCATCATACGGCCCTGCACCAGACCCACTGTGGCACGAACAACAACTGCTACGACGGCTCGACCACCCCCTACGACTCCAGGGATTACGACTCTCCCGGAGGTAAGCCATCCCTGGGAATGGGGCACTCTTCTGAGCTGTCGCGAAGCGCCTCAACCCTTTAACCGCCTTTCACGCGTACACGCGACGATCCGGAAGTTTCCTTCAAGCTTTCCTCGCTAGCTCGTACTGCTTTTACATGGAGTATAAATTTTATAAACGTTCTATGAGATATTATATACTATAGCAGAGGATATTCTTATAAATTGTACTACTACAGTGCGAGGACTGAAATTATTAGGTCGAGTCATAAGTCATAACTTTTCAATCATTTCTATTTTCCTTCTTCCTTTTCTAACTCCCTTTTCCGTTTTTTAATCATTTCTATGTAGTTGCATCGAAAGTTGCTTATGACTCGACCCAATACACCAGCACTAAATTTCCCCGATACGGTCCTTCGATGCACGACAAGGACTCGTGATTTTCCATATAACGGTAATCCGCGCGTTGCTTGGATCTACGTCCAACCGAGCGTTTGCACGGTATTCAGGTGGTTGCACGGTCCAAGGTGCGTGCCTTTAACTCGGCATTCCTCGGCAGGTGGGCAGGAGTACAGGAACAGCAGCAGCTTCGAGAATCCCAGCGACCTTAGCATGCCGCCTCAGACGACGCATCATCACCATCATCACCACCACCCTCATTTGCATCCGCATACCCACTCCCAGGAGCAGCAAACCACGGAGCATTTGCACGCCATCCCGAAACTGGAACCGCCTCCCACGCCCCCGTCTCAATCGGAAGACGTTCCGGGAGTCGTTTGCGCCGGATGCGGCCTCAGGATATCCGACAGGTTTTACCTCCAGGCGGTCGACAGGAGGTGGCACGCCGCCTGCCTTCAGTGCTCCCACTGTCGCCAGGGCCTCGACGGCGAAGTCACCTGCTTCAGCAGGGATGGGAATATCTACTGCAAGAAGGACTACTATCGGTGAGTCCTTGGAACCTTTAGATCGATGTTCGCTGCGCGTCAAGGGTAAATCTGTGGAAGAGGTTTCGTAGAAAAATCGCTCGACTTCTTGTGGGTTTTTTTTCAACCCTTTTGACTTATTAACACTATTCCTATGGGCTAGCTATTCCAAACTGATTTAAGTGTACTAAATATATCCCTATAGAAAAAGAGGGCGAAGATAAAGTGTCGATAGATTCATATATCGATCTTTATGCTGGAAGAAAATTACGAAGGACCTTAGAAGTGATCGCGTCTGAAAATTCTACGATTTTTTTCGAAGAAAATAGGTCGTGGTAGGAATAGTGTTGATTGGATTATGAGACTAGGTATAGAGGTATATATAGAGGCATTTATAAGCTCGTTAGAGTTGAGAATATTTTTCTTAAAGGCCGTGGGGCGATGGGTGTACGTATAGAGAACACTTTTCAGTGACGCAATATAAAAGTATTCGAGATATTCCATGCACTGGGAACTCGGTTATCGTCACGAGACGCTCGTAAGAATATTTTTCCGAGGATGCTAGAAGTGTAAACGCCCGCATAATATAGAATATCGCAGAAGGCACGGTCCAATTTACTCGTGCTTCGTACTTGTTATACGCTTGATAAAGGCGATGGAAAAGGAGAGCGATTGTGTATCTCATCGAGCGTAGGATATTTTTTTTTCCACCACGGCCGCGAGCATTATCTCCGCGCCGATCTCTATTTTTCCGCGCGCATCGCGCAGAAGTTACGAAGGAACTTTCGATGTTCCGCGCGATTTTACTTTCCTGGGGAATAATCCGCTCTGCGAGGTCAGCTCGTAACGACTCTCTGGAAATAGTAACCGCGATCATGCCGGTAAGTCAAGCGCGAAGCAATCTCCAAGGTTCGTTTGAAGATGCACTTTGAAAACACATCCGCCGTTTTGCGCAACGCGCCGATTTCGCTTGCCCGGATCAATTTTGCCCGCACGACAAAGGACGCCACGGTTCCACGGCCGATTGAAGGCGAAGTGCATCGGGAAAAGTGCATCGCGAAGACAGAAAAGCGAGGTCGGTTTTGTGGCCCCCCATCTAGACGTCGTCCTGGTCTTTGCGCGAGGCATTTGGAGCGCATGGCGAGGCATCGACGTGGTTAGCCCCAAAGATCGGTATCGACGGATAACAATGACATTTGAATGCTCCAGAGTTCATTCTTACGACGATTAAACACGCGCCTATCGCGCAGTTAGGAATATACCACCGTTATAATTGTATAACTTGAATCGTCGCGAGAAGCAATCGTTTGAAGTTATACTAAATTCTGAGCGAGAAGATCGATAGGAGTACTACTACTATATCAGAAAATATGAACTTCTGCTTTATTAAAACCTTTTATTCGGCGATCAAGTAGCTGTTCTCCGATTTCAGATTGTATATCAGGACAGAGTCTAGCGAATGTATAATGCCTGAGATAAACGCGACTAAGGCGTAGTGCAGTGCGAGCTACTTTTTCGTATGATTCATAACGAATCGAAGGCGCAGCCGCGGCTTCCTAGACGCGCAGGTTTTATAAGAACGGCCTAGAGGGCTTTGCAGAGAATTTTCCAGAGCGAACGGGCATTCCGCGGCTTCTTTGCCTCTCGCGAAATTCCCATACGCGCTCACCAACTCGACGCACATGGCACAGCTTAATAAGAATTCTCTCACGTTCCCCGCGCCGGTGATTTCCATTCCTAGAAACAATTGCGCCCCCGACAGGTACGAATACGCGGAAATCACCTGTCTTACCATATTTCGCCCTGGCTCGAGACACTAATCCTCGCCGAGTGGGGGACTTAGAGGCAATAATTCCGCTGGCATGGCGCTAAGAGCCCGTACAAACGACGGCTTTTGAAAGGAAAACGACCAGGAGACTTGCTTTCCGCTTTGCCGGCTATTACTCGACTTATCTTCCGACCGTGCTACGCTGCCATGGAAATTTAGTCACCTTTAATCCTTCCCACGTGTATCGCGGAATTACTTGCCCTGCGGGTTCTACAACGATCCTGCTCTCACCTTGGTTTTTCGTGCTGGACTGTGGCGTGTTTTTTGTGCTGCCCTGGTTTGTCAAACGAACGAGGTCTGAGCACCGTCCAAGATTTTTATTTATTCTTCGACATAGAGGAAAAAGTGTGGAGGATATAATTAATAATTCTTACGAATTTTGAGAGGGAGATCTTTTCGAAGCTGCTTCGAGAGATTGATTTTTAATATCGTTCCGATGACGCGCGAGTTCTGAGCTATCTATATCGCTCCGGAGCGACGATGGGATTGAAACGGAATCTTACAAAGTAACGATCCGTCCCTCCCTCCGAATTCTTCGTCGGGAAGACACCGAAAGTCGTTTGGTTTTTTCGAGGGGCGCCTTCGAGGCGTAGCGGAGGGGCAGAAACATCGTGTTGGGCCCTGAAGGGCCTCACACGGCGCGGATATTAGCGTACTCCCTCGCCGGCCGATTCGCACACACGGTTCCTACGTACGTACGGCCCGAGCAGTCCATGGACTAATGGTCACGACTCGACCATTTACCTCCGGCGAAGCGTCGATTCTTGATAAGTAAATCACCGCCGATCTACATTTCACGACCGACGGACGATATACACGTGCAGTGCGCGGACGTCATCGTGGATGCACGATCGCCGCCTTCCTTAAACGCGTGTCCTTTCTTTAATCCATATGAATTGCGCCTATGGTAATTTAATCGTTCGCCCAAGGGCTTCTCTCGCACGTCCAAGACTTCTTATTCTATTTCAAATATCCATCATTTCTTCCCAATATCTATAATACTAAGGATAAATCTAAAATATTATCCGGAACCGCATGAATATATCAAAACGGACGAAAGTAACCGCTCAAGAGCGTTGTCTCATGCGAGAGGTTAGAAAGTCAAAGCCGGACTTTCGAAGTCGGCGGCTCATCCCCGCGCGCATGCGCACGGTGGCTCTATTAAAATCCATATCTCCCGGGCATCGTTAAACGATCCTACCATAACATTATCGCCCCATGATTCCCGCGGCTCTCTTTATCCGCTCGTCCATCTCCCATCGAATTTAATAAAGCTCGATCATCGCGAGCCGCGAGGCCCTATCCCCTGCATCGCCGGTGGCCCATTATCGCCCCGAATTATTAAGCGCACGCCCTAGAATCTAATTTCGTCCGCGTGCCCCCGGGTTTCGGTAGCGAATAGCCGACGGACGATGTCGGCCCTCGGCTCGTCTCTTTCTCCGTCCGCGGACGTGGCATGCCTCGAAAATCGCATTAGCCGATCTTAGAGGGTACGGCCGAGATCCTAGGATAAGCAGCTGGTTTTATCGCGCCGAGGAGGACGCGTGGTTGTGCCCTGGAGACGGTGGGAAGGAGAGAGATGCATCGTGTGTGTGCACGAGAGAGAGAGAGAGAGGGAGGGAGAGGACGAGCTGCTCTGCCGGCGTGGAAGTCGAGGATAGCGATACCGTGAACGCGCGCGCGCGCGCGCGCTGTGGCCTGAAGGAAAAAAGCGACGTGCCGATACACGGTGATGAAGTAATTTATTTATTCTTCGAACGTGGTGTATATGCACGATGCGCATGGAAAGGAGCAGGATGGGTTATCGAGTATTTTGCAATCGTCATCGAAAGCCGCTGTCGCACCCTGTGTATTAGAAGTTGTAATATATTAGAAAAGTTCTTTAGAAATGTATTCGTTATTCTTTGGGAATTCTCTGGAAGAAGTTTGAGACGAGTACGTAGGTTTTGGGTGTAATTTCCTTGATGCGACGAGCATGTTGGTGATATATTAGAAAGTGAGGTAATACTCTTATTGCTCCGCGAATTGTATCACGAATGAAGTCGTGGTCTTGACGAGCGACGACTTGGAACGATCGTCGCTCGTCAGGACCACGACTTTACTTGCGATATATTAGAAAGGTTGAGAATCATTCGAGACGGGCACTTTCGAGCTTTCCCTTCCACGATCATTTTCCATTGTCCCTCCCGAGGAAACTCGGTATAGGGTGTCGAGATACGCGATATCCGCTAGGAAAGGGAATAAATTTGTCCCCGCGATCTCGCGGCCGATTCGAGCTGATTTACTCGCGCGCTCCTCGTAAGTGAACTCGGAAATTTGAGAACCTAGATTTCCCGTTGATAGCATCCCGCAAGGAGAGAGCCTTTGTTTCTTCTCCTCCGTCTCGCTGGCCTCGCGAGGATTCGCGAGCGCCGGTGAAAATAGCGGAGAGACGAGCCTCGCCGATCGGGGTTGCCAGATATATTTCCATATACGTATATCGATAATAAAATAACCTCCCGACCGGTTTGATTTACACGATCAGCGCGCGATAAGGCGGCCACGGTCGATGACTCCGGACTTAGCCCAGATTGTCTTGCAAACACAGGATTTATACATCGCTTTATTCGCGCAGAGGCGAGGCTCATGTAAATCTTTTTTCCAGAACTTCGCGAATTTTCAGTCGCATTATTCGCCTATTTTACGTGCCGCGTTTGAGCGGGAATCGAAGGATAAATTACGAAGAGAGTTGCGTAATCCAAGAGGCCTTGCATCATCTAATCGATCGATCTCGTCCTTTTAGCGGAGAAAGTACTCTAATCCTGTCGTTCTCAAGTCCCCATCGCGTATTCATCGACGACATCGGTCGCGAAACAATCTCGAGGGTTCGATTTGCAAAGTACGAAGTGGTTCGCGTGGAGTAAGGAAGCTTGCAGAAGTGCGAAGCTTATCTCTGATAGCCGTGGAAGGATCGAGGAGGGGAAAAATCCCTTCTTCCAAATTCGAGGATTCTCCTCTAATATGGCGCGTTCACACGTCGTGTAGCTTTGCAAGCGAGTTGCACGCACACGGTTCGTCCTCGAGGCCCATGCATATGCATCGTCGTCATTCAGCGATGCTGACGACGGATGGAATAGCACGGACACATCCCGTCACGACACGGTTTTAGCCCAAAGTCTTATCTCGTTCCTTCGCATGCGCGATCTCCTGCGTTCCCGCGAGCACCTCCTCGTCGTCGTCGTCCTCGTCGTCGTCGTCGTGGTCGCCATCGTCGCCAACGTCGTCGTCGTCGGCTGTTATTAGGCGGCGACATCGCGTGTCAGCTCGGTCAACTCGAGTACGCGCGCGTGACACCCTTTCGAAACTCGAAGCAGGTCTATCGAGGAAGGAATTATTTCCACCAGGAAAAACTCTGTCGCTGCTCAGACCAAATCCTGTGTTTCGTGTGGATTTGACGATCGTCCGATTGCTCGATGCCATTGCTCGGGGTATTTCATCCTGAGGAAGGTTGAATCCTTGATAGATAAGTACGGTTTTTATTCTAGAGACGCGGGGAGTCTTTATCTGCAATAGTTGCGACGTTTAGGATTGAATATAATTTCAATAAATTTACTCTGAAAAATGACGTGTACCATGGAAAACTTTGACACGACTAATGCAACGATGCAGCGTGAAATATGTATTATGAATGCACAGTACTGTGAGAAAGAATCCGGAGACGACGATCGTTGCAAGCGTGAAACGCGATTGAATAAATTCGAGTCATCTTTGATTACGTTACATTCTCAATTTGTCCGGGTAATGAGCCATGAAAGCTATTGCCTTAAAGGAGATTCAGCGTGGCAGCGGTGATAAACTAATGTACGATTTTAATTATCGGACAGGACATTGTCGCGGTTAATTAAACTATTAGACAGGCGTTGCGACACGTTCGAGCATCGAAGTGGAAAGCGGGCACCGAGCTAAGGATAAAGTGTTATGGGAGTGCAAAATGCCTTAGGAAACTTTGTCGCCTTGATGAAGCGCTTTCTCGATGCCGCATCTGCCGGATCGACGATGAAAGCGTTGACATACAAATCGCGCGTCGTTTAAGGATAACCGAGCGACGTTCGACTGGATGTATCCCGTGTACTCTGTCCTGGCTGTTCCCACAGTTCCGTATTTTCAATGGCAAACGCGCTGCGCTCGGTTTTGAAGGATGGAACAGGTTGATTTGTGGATCGAAGTATTAAAGGAAAGTCGTCAGCGACTCGAGATATAATAAAGTAATACGACGGATGAAACATTGTAGAGGGTTTGTGGCAATTAACATCACGCGTCTCCGGTAACGATAAAAGAAAACATTCGAACCGCGTTCCAAACTAATAAACCGGTCGATCATGAGCGATTCTTAATTGGTTTCCAATATACACGCGTGTATCGCATGCAGCAATGCTGGGGCAAGGCGTAAGATTAAAGCTCGATACTTTCGTATCGATGTTCAGTCCCTTAATGGAGACTTCCTTAATGTACGTGCGTTACGATGCGACCAATATTATACTTATCGAGACCGCGAATGATTCTATGTAAACGCCACTCCGATCTTGACATCCGGAAGTGGCCCATACCATTCATCTTCCGGCCTTATTATATAGACACTTGGGTGTTGAGCAGGACGTAATTAGCCGGAATTGCGAGGAGAGTAAACATGGCTGTAATCTTATCCCCCGAATTCGGCGGGGGAAAAAAGTTGTCGAGGGGTTATTGCGCGTTTAAGGGGGCCACTTTTCGGGCGAGACGAATGCATAATCTCGATGCATGTGGCCATTCGTCCATCCATCCATTCATGCATGCGTACACACGTACATTCGTTCTCGCGTGTCCATACACGCGTATCCGTGTATACTCACATCCATACAGGTATGCATACGTATGTAAATACAATTATTCATATTACTTATTACACTTTATCATATACACCTACACATCCATATCTATATCTATATACAAACATATACATTTATTTTCCAAAATGCCCACGTTGAACAGCTTTCCCACAACGTATACACATTTAAATATGTCGAAAGCATCTCGTCACCTCGCGTGTTAGTTCGGGCCGGCCTGGTGGCTTCGTCGTAAAAATTGCTTGCGCGTAAAGAGATCGTTGCTCGCGAAGGTAAGAGCTTCCTGGATGGTTCCGTTTCTTTTCTTCCCTCCCTCGCTCATATTCCTCCTCCCTCCTCCCCCCTTCCCTCTCTTCAGCAGCCGTTACCACAATATAACTACGGCCAGTAATCGAAGCGTGTCTATCCCCCTGATCGCTGATAAATTGCTCTAATGCGCTTAATGAACTGCTCGGTACAAGATCCGGAGGACGATACCTTTGGATTCCATGACGCTCGGTGCTCCTTTGACCGAGCAACGTCAATGCTGTCTCCTCTCCTCGCCTGGCCCCGCGATTTTCCCGGCGCCACTCGGCGCGCACTGCCAGGATCGCGATTTCGAGTGGCCCTTATCGCTGCATCTGCCTTCGCTTATTAATACGCGGTTATGGAAATCGCTGCTACAAAGTTGGCAGGATGCTCGGGGAATATCCGCCCAGGGGAGATCGCTGACGGATCGTTTTAATTTATTTAATGAAACGGTCCGCGATCTGGGTCAAGAGCGGGAGCTTTCACGAATGCGCGCGGCTTTTGCGATCGGCCGGCATTGAATTCTCTCTCTCTCGCTCTCTCTCTCTCTCTCTCTCTCTTTTTTCCCCTTTTTTTTGCGTTTCGGGATTCGGAGTTTAGCGGGGCGCGCCTCGCGGTCGGCGGGCAACTTTGTTGGGAATTAATCGAGCCTGCGTGGAGCGAAGGCTCTTCCGCAAATTGAACGGCTAGCAGGATCATCTGGCGATGGCCAATGATTCGTTTTACATCCGTCAGCGATATAATTACCCTAAGCCCGCGATCTCAAATTGTTGGAGTCCCAAGCAGCGCGATTGCGCTGTTCAGATTTTACCTCGAGAAAAGCCAGTGCGTTTCGGGCATCGTGGACAGTCGAGGGTGCGTCACGAATCGTCGAAGTCGAGCGCTCGGATTTACCGACGCAAGTACGTCGCGCAGCTCCTTTTAACGCGAATAGTACATTTTACGATAGGTGGAAAAAACAATAGGTAAATTAAACAAGCGCTATCGCGCTGCTTGGTTATTTTCATATATATACGCGTTCTTAGTTGCGCTCTTTAGGATTCTTCCTCAGTTTTCTTTCAATACCGTCTGCGACTCAAACGATTAAGAAGAGATCTCGATAGACATCGCTCCTCTCTTTTTAACCTCGAATTCATAAATATCCCCGGTAGGACTAAAACCAAATACCTCCTCCCTCCAGCATACCCTCCACTATTCTCTCCGGAAGGCCCTCCAGAAAGACTCCCGTCGAATCGCGTGAGTCGAGCCAACGTCCAGGCGCCTTATCGCCAATCCCCCAGCGGGATTTCTCTTAATTATATGCTAATCGCGAAAATAGATCGGTCCGCGGGTAAGTTAATCGCGCATCGGCGGGGACACGCCCGGGTATTTTTAGATCCGATCATCCGGGGCTAACGGGTATCTCGATCGGCCGCGAAACGGTGCCTGCGAATCGCGGCGAGGCTCGCACGCAGAATTCATCCTCGCCGATTCCTGCCCATCCGGAGTTCATACGCTCGCCATCTGCAAAAAGCGGCGCGATAAATTATGCGTGTCCACCGTCCCACGTGGCGCTGGTACGAGTTTGCTCGATAAATAATGAGTGGCGGGTTCTGGGCCCGGCTCAGACCGAACGAGGCGCGCTCCGCGGCCAAGAGGAGGGGGGGGGGGGTTGAGGGGTGAGGAGGGGGCAAGGGGGCATCCAGCAATGATTTCGACGACTACCAATAACGAAAATAAACCTGCAGGAACGTACGTGCCGGCAAATTCGATCTGACGTACCCTTCGGTACCGGGAATCCTCGGTAAATTTAACGACCCTACCTCCGCCCTCCGCCCTGACTTTCTCCAGGGGGAAGCCTCCGGATGCCGGCTCTGTGCGCGCCGCTTTGTCGCCTGGATTCCTCCGGATACGCGTAACTCCCGAACGAGACGTTTTCTCCCTCGTAGGAGGTGCATAAAGAAGGACTTTACACGGCGTCGCTTCCGCCGAGGGAAAATACGCGACATCGTTTTTCACCCTGTAAATCATCTTCGCCCGAGGCGCTCGGGGCTCTGAGGGCAGAAGGAGCTTTGAAAGTCCGCGTAATCATCGGCGATCCTTGATAATTGGCGAGGAATGAACCAGCTGTGTTGTGTCGTGGATGGCGATGAGCGCACGATCGTTGCGCGAGGGTTTATGCTGCTGGAAGAGGCGAGTGGGTTAACTCTTTGAGGCAGAGGATTTCGGATCGAAAATAGAGCTCTATTGCACAGGGATTTTATCGGGTTTTAAATGAAACAAAATCGGTATATTTTTTTCAACAAAAGGTATGACATCGTGTAAAAACATAACGAAATAGTAATAATGTTAGTGCAATAATCATTCTGCTTGTAACAATTGGTCAACCGGTAATTGCGCGTTGAATGTTGCCAACACGAGGAATACATTTGTAACATTGTTCGAAGACATTACCAACCGCTTTACATAAATAAGGCGAAACATAAACCTACGCACGTGCAGCTACTGCAAGACTTCGAGGTGGGACTAAAAATGTCCCGCCATGCCGTGAGATGCATCGAAAAGGTGGGACACTTTCGATCCCAGCGTGCCTTAAAGAGTTAAACGGGGGCCCTTAAGAGGGCGATAAAGGTGCGTTGTTGGACGGATCGCGAGTGTATCGCGAGGTGAGCGGAAAACTTTCGGTGCGTGCTCGTATCAAGCGTTCGCATAAAAACTACGAGGGCATAATTCATTTCGCATTATCCAGCTGAGATTCCACGGTGAGAAACGACGGGGAGGTATGATTCCATCTCTGAAATAAGGAGTAGCATTATTTTCGTACGCATCGAGGAAGTTGTATCTCATCGCTGGTACTGGGACTAATTAGTACAACACGCAATTTATATCGTTCTCCAAATAAATTTCAGCTCGCGCGATAAGTCGAAAGTGCAAATCCTGGCGAGTGTCGAGAATCGCGTTCCTCGATGGTCTGAAGACCTGAGCAGTCGATTCCTTTAAATTCGACAAAAAAAAAAAGAGATTCTTTGATTCTGGAGAAAAAGATAAATTCGCAAGGATAGCGGCGAAGGAAAAGATCCTTTCCTCGCTGTATATGAGCCCTCCAGCCGCACAACTTTTTATAATTATAATAACTTTCCTAAATAATAAAGATCAACACCGTTAAACGACAACATTTTTTTAGCCATCGAATAATAAGTAATTTATTTCAGAAGCCATTTCGATACTTTTTTGGCTACTCTTTCTTATTAATTTGATATGCCGTTCGATGATAGCTATATCTGTATTTATGCATCCTACGTTATATATTTGAATTTATATTATAACGGGAATTTTAAAAATCAATATACATTATTTCATCGCATTTCTCAGCTTTTTGTTTTATGGAGTCAATCGTTGTGTGCACTGAACGACTGATATACGATAGACGCCATATTATCCTCGGTTTTCCCCTTGGTTATCTCGATAGATAAAGGAAAATCGTTTGTCTGGAATAAATCCACACGTCTGTGCGAAAACGAGGGACATCTCGGCTTCGAGATAAAATCAACTGCGTTTCGTCGTAGGAGAGCTTCCGCACTGACACTCCATAAAACGTCGTTGTTAATTACGAGCGAAAGACAGTTGGGAAATCATCGTGGATCGAGCTCGCGGCCCGACTTCCTGGAGTGGCAATGGTCATGCCTCGTGGCCATGGCGTGTGTTTTGCAGGACTCCCTCGCGCGATGCACCGGCGTCTAGAGCGCATCTCCGTTTAGAGCAGTGGTTCTTAGCCTTCGCGCTTACTTAACCCTCTATAGACCGAATTATATCCGCAAATTATACGACTGCTAAGGCATTCGCTTTGATATTTCAGGTCGATGCTGCTGTCGACCCTCGTGGATATTATTTTTTATCTCAGAGACGGTTATGTAATTAAGTATACGTCGCCTTGCGAAGAAGTAGAATTATTTGGTGATTATTTGGTGGATTTTACAAAGGATTTCCATAAAGGAATGTCTATATTTTAAAGGCTGTCCCTATAGGGTGGGCCATTTAAAATTTTGTTTCAAATATCGATGTAGACTCGTTTTATAGCGTTTTTAGAAACAAACCTTTAAATGGCCCACCCTATAGAATCAGCCTTTAAAATATAGACTTTCCTTTATAGAAATCCTTTGTAAAATCCGAAATTAGCTTCGATATAAATAAGCCTCTTGATCGATGGCAAAGGGTATTCGTACGAAATCAATCGAAAACTTTCGAAGGAATTAAGCCGGTGTTCGCGTTGCGTGCGATTCCTTTAAGAACCACTGGCTCACACCGTGCGTGTCTCGTTCTGCTCGGATATTAGCCGTATAATATACATTGCTGTAAACGTCTCAGCGGTTAAGGACGCGTGCGTGCGCCTTCCCCGATGCCTGAATTAGGCCTACGCGATTCCATCTACCCTCGGACATTGTCTTTCCGCGGGCCGCAATTAGCGATCGAAATTTCCAGCCTTTCCCGGCAGGTTGCCGTCGGCGGGTCATTGTTGCCCGACTCGCGTGCCGCTGGATTTCACGCGGCTCTAATTAGCATGCCTCTCCTGCGAGCCACGTTTTCTCGGCGCTGATCCAACGGTTATGCGATTCTTTGGAGAAAATGAGAGAGCAAAATCGCTCTCTTCGATGTTACGGTTGTCCAACGCACGCACGCTCGGATTTTCACGGAGGAAAATATGTGATTTGTCGGAGAAAATGTGTACGAGAGAGAGAGAGAGAGGTGTTACGTATGATTAGTAAGAAGAAAATTGCTCTCTTCGATGTCGCGGTTGTCCAACGCACGGACACGGATTTTCACGGAGAAAAATAGGGTTTGATCTTTCCTCGTCGCTTATCTGCTTTCACAACTCGATATATATATATATACTCGAGAGCAGATGATAAAAACCCTGTAAACCGTATACTTTAGCACGAAGGATTGTAGAATTAGATGTTTGGTAGGAAATATTGGCTTATTTCCTCGACTTTCATCGCGTGGTTTTTATAATCCAGGGATTATTTAAAAATCTCGAGTAGTCGGAAATCGATCATCGTTTAAAATAATATATCGAAACAGAATAATGATTATATATCGGTTTCGTATCGAATTCTGCGCGATCATAAAAATCGTATAAACCGGCGCACGTGGATAAGGTATGGATATGCGCGTCACCCAAATGGCCACCCGAGCTTCTCGTTCTCGCCTCCATCCTGACTCGTGGAAACAAAGATCAGGCTTCAACGATTTCCTTCCCGGACTTTCCGCGAGGACCGTAATTAGTCGCTCTATCTGATCGCGTTGAATTCCGCCTGCCGTCTTACGCGACACCTTCATTCTTAGCCGATTCGAGCGACAAGGGGGCCTCTCCGGGTTCACACCTGAGAAACTCTGGCACGCAAGCCGTCTGGCTTCCGTTTGCGGTGTCGTTCATTGCAAAATGAAATCCATTACCGCGAAAATGTCAACGCGATTTTTGATACTGGCCCGGTTTCATTCGACGTACCTTTAACACTCGAGTTATGGGAAGCGATCAACTAAATGTCATTAAGTAAATCGAGTCTTTCGCGGATAAGTAAATCAAGGATATATTAATAAAATAAATGAAGTTCCGCACTTTTCTATATATCGTCCGCTATGATACTTTAATTATCACTTTACCCAGCGAGTGATATCGTCTACGTTCTACATCATCCCTTGTCTGAAAGAGATCGCGTTTTCACTTCTATAACTCCTAATACGAGCTTTAAAACACTTCTAAAACGTGGAATGGCGCCGCGAAAGGTCGAATCGCGGCCCGTCGAATCCCGGGAGATCCTCTTAGGGCGATAATTCGGCACCGGGGACACTTAGATCGATCAACGTCGAGATTAACGAAGCGGTCAGGCGTGATCGTCGAGATCAAAGGATACCCTCGTTAAAGATCGACGAAACAAATTTCTCGCGATTTCTGCCGGGGCCGGTGCTCGCATCCTCCCGGGCGCAGGAAGTGGTCGTCTTAAATCAACGGCTCGCAAAGGAAATAGCGAGTGGTAATTGAGCCATAACCCTCGGCCGGCGAACACACAAATATTTCAGCGCCGGGAGCCCGCTCATAATTTAGCCCTCATAATTAAGATGCGCCGCGCAGACTCCAGAACCGGAGACCCGCTGGAACCCCCTGCTCGCTCGTCGTACGCGCGAGAATCCTTTCGCGAGTAAGGAGGCGAACCACGACCGGTCTCGAAAAACTGCCGCGAAACCGGAGGCGCGTATCTTCGGGCAAACGCCCTCGGGAACGAGCCTGTTGCGAAAATCACGTCGAACCTGCCGCGGGGAGTTTTACGCTGTACCTGGGTTTTTATACTGGCTCCTGCAAAACCGTGGTTCAACACTGGGACGCGACGTGCGTCTTAATAACAAACAAATGAGCCTGTGGTGAAAATCTAGTCGAACTCGTCGTAGATAATTGTACGTTATTCCTGGGTTTTTATACTGGATGCGCAAGATTAGGGTTCAATACTGGGATACGTGTATCTTAGTAATAAAGAAATGAGTCTATAGCGAAAATCTCGTCGATCTTGCCATAGGGGATTTTACGATATTCCAGGACACGATGGTATATATACGTGTATCTCAATAATAAAAAAAATCGCTCCATAGTAAAAATCTCGTCGATCTTGCCATAGGGAATTTGACGATATTCCAGCTCGCAATAGTGCTGCCAGCCGTCATCTCATTACATAATAAGTTTGACAAAGTACTCCTCTCCTTCTCGTTCCAATGAATTATCCAAAGACGAACACAGTAGCCAAGAGTCTCTCCGAGCCGCACGATTCGAGCGTCCAAATAGGGATATCGATTAAAGGCGATGCCACGTCGAGGCTCGTTCGACGGAGTGGCCGCGAAGGGCTGTGTTAAGCGGGGAGGAGGCGAGCCGAGAAAGGGCCCGAGAAATACTGCGACACCAGTGCGGCTACCGATGATGCATGTCCCGGGAGTGCGTTACCGCGGGAGGGACCGTGCACGCGTATTATGTTACCGCCCTACCGTGCGTGCGTCCAGGTTGGGTCATGACTCTATCATATTTATGTCCCGGCTACTTTTCCCCCCGTGGCTCGAGGGACGTCGAAATTCCGGGAGACGCCGCCAAGATCCTCGAGCGGATAAGGCGGCCTCGATGGGCGATAGCGCGCCGTTATCTCCGCCTGGGTCTAATCGGACGATTAGAGGCCCGGGGTAAATCCAGGCCCAGATTTCTTGGGGATAAAGAGAAAGGGGGGCCGCATTCCGTGGCGCTTCTCGGGCTGCCTTGGATGGTGGCTGCTCTCGCCGATAATTAAGCGGCGATAATCACGCTGGAAATACGGTACCTGGATGAGCGAGCAGGTAGGATCGCTGTTGGCAGTCGCGAGAGAAACTTACCCCCGCTGTTGTGTCCTGAATCTTCGCAGGGATCGCTGGGAGCCTCTTATTTCGATGTGAATGGAGGGAATTAACGCGCGGATTAGCCGCGCTCAATTCGCGTGCACTCGTTGATTTTAAGGACGCGATATTCGCGGCGAAGAGTCTCGGAGGGGAGGGAGGAGCGCGTGGAAGCCTCGAGTGTTGCGGGTCAGGATAAAACCAGCTTCGTCGTCGATTCGTAGATACTAGAACGCGTGTACATATCTTCGTACATTACGTATATATCTCCAAAAAAATTATATATATATGTAGGAATTTTATATAATAAAGTTTATTAACAGTCGAAGGACAATGGAAAATAACCTAACTCGCACGCGAAACTCGTACTCTCTACTATGCATCACATACATTAACTTTAATCCGCGGCGTGTCCACTGATCATTAACAGAAGTTTCTCATCGATCCATGATTATTAATACAAATTAGAAGAACGTAATAAATTCGCGTTGCTCGAGGGTGATTTTCCCTCTCTCCCGCCCCTACAACCCTTGGCATTAACGTTAACCGCCAAGGATCGAGGTACAGCGCGGATCAAGACGCGAGTCTGCCGTAGGAATTATTAGCCGCGAGACCGGCCTACCAGGGGTTATGAGTTATGCTCGTTCGCTCGGGATATAGATAGATCCTTTATTCCGGACATGGCGGAGGCGCGCGGGGGTGGGTCGGTATCTCGATGTAGTAGATCTCGTGAGATAGCGGGAGCGGCCGTATTTGTACGGCGACACCTGCGAGCGGGACACTTCATGTATCACCTGGGCCCAGCGAGAACACGAATGATAGCCCCATCGCACGGCGATATACCTTCGCGGTACTATCAGATTCACGGCCAACGGCGCCCCGCCAGGATACCGCCCTCCGCCCTTCCCTCCTTCGAGGAGCTCATGGAACTTTTGAAAAACTATTTTTCGCGGCACCTGCTTCGAAAGTTGATTTTTCGGGCGCTCTGTGCGTCGCGCTGAGATCTTCGGCCTTGTCTATAGGTTTAGTTTGCTGTACTCATGCGCGAGGTAGTCATATTGTGGCATTTGAGAATAGTGTTTGTACAGACGTGACGTGAGAATAGCGTTCTTATAAATACTCCTGAGAATGGAAGTGTTTTTAGGTAGAAATAATGATACTAGGTGATACAACTTTGCTTGCGTCAGTTTTTTTTCTTAAAGTAGAGCTTTATGGTAAAAAACTGGTTATAGACGTACGATCCAAAGTATCGTCCATCGTTGGCTATGACGCAAGGAAAGTTGTACACTTAACTAAATAACAACTCAGTGCTATTACATCCCCCACCTCTTTCTCTCTTCATCTTCTACCTCCCCTAACTTATCCAGCAATATTCTGTCGATCTTCGCGATCAGAAAAGTGCTCCTGTTGCACACTTGTGTTCGTCCTTCCTATGGTTCCATAAGAAGGAGAAACACGACCCCGCGTGGAAGTCCAAACTTCTATTCCCTACATCGGTACAGCTCTCGAGATTCGTCGTGGCCCGGCGGGGGGTCCCTCCTCGAGGCGTTCACCCAGGATCACGGCGAGTCGTGCGTCCTGGAGTCGCGAGTGTGTCACCACATAAACCATCCGCGCAAAAGTATCGGGTTACCGCGACGCCGTCCTGCCAACCGCCTTTTTTTCCCCTCCTGCTCGCGCGATGGACGGCTAGATTGTCCCGCAGATCCCGCAGGTCCTCGTCCTCCCTTCCCTCTCCCGACCTCCTCCTTCGCACTAATCTCGCATTAACGGCGCGGCTGAGTTACAATCGCGTAACATTGTAATCGCGCGTATTTATTGCCGGCCGCGATGAGAAACGCCGCGCGCTCGTATCTCCGCATCGGGGGGCATATTTTCTGCGCAGGCGCGCGAGGGCGGGCTTTTCTAGATGAGCAGGGAGATTAGATAGCGGCTGGAATCCTAGTCGGTGAGCGTGGATGTTGGTGGAGGACTATTGTGGAGCATCCTGGGATTGTGACGAGTTTTGTCTCATGGCTTTTGGAGCTGTCGATCGTTGGATGGTTCGAGGAAATACCTGATACTTGGTTGGAACCCTAGTCGGTGATCGTGGATGTCTGGTTCTTGGGTTGGACGTATTATGGAGAATACGATGAGTCTTGTGTCTCATGTCTGTCGAAGCTGTCGATAGTTGGATACTTCGATGACAAGCTGGCGCGTCAGAGCATCCCACGGTTAACTTATGAATTTTACCCACCACTCTACAATATACACATTCCATAGCAACAACCAAGCGTTTCCATACACTCCTCTATAAATTCCATAAATTCTCTTCGCGCACAATCCATTATAAAACCCCGAACGGACCGTGGATTACTTCGAAGATAAGCTTCTCCATCGACAGCCTAAAAAAGGCAAAGGAACCCATCACCTTTTAAGTGCCATTCGAGTCAGTCGGCGCCAGGCGCGTTTCCGCCGATTTTCTGCCCTCCGTCGGTCGGCCGTGCGGGTTTTATTTTATGAATAATGTAGCCACCGCGCGTGGGACGCTACGTGACTGCTGCCGGCAGCGCGCGCATTAATCTAGATCACAGCAGTATATTATCGCCGGTCCTCTTATTGGCATACCGCGGAGAGCATCGTGATCGCAGTCCAGGACTTTTCTGGCTACCTGGCGCTTCGCTTTCCCCCCTCTCGCCCCTCGTTTCCTCTCCCAGCGCGACGTCCATCGACAACTCCGCGCGCTACTATGTCTCCGTTTCTTTACCCTATTTATCGCGTCTTCGAGGCTTATCGGCGCTCGATGCCGGGGATTGATCGCGGCTAGATTTCGAACCTGAGATCTCTCGGGATGGCAGGGGCATTTCAGGCGGTGTAGGATAAGTGAAATACAAGACGTCGAGATTAGAAGGTTGGCTCGTTGCACTGCGTGCTTCTGGAATTTATTTGGTACATTCGCTGCTGCTGTGTATCCACACGGAGCTCTGTTGAATAACACGTATTCGCGCTTCGAGAGGCGGTTGATATCGAGATAGATGTCTAACCTTGATTCCAAGATGTTTTATGTATATATCAAAGGGTCTATTGAAATTCTATTTTGAAAGAGATCGCGATCGATCTCTCGTGTTTGGTGCATCGTGAAGAGGAAGGGAGAAGCGTGTATTTCGAGGACTCGGGGATAAACTCGTCGAGCTGAAAGCAGCGGTCACGTTCGATCTCGTTCGTAACAGCGATCTTCGCATCTCGTCGATTAGATGGCCGAACGTTTGTTGCCAGGACGCATTAATTACGGCCTTCCTGGGAATCCTGGGCGACGCATGGGCCGACAGGGTTTATCGTCGAGATAATGATTTACGGCATCGGCCGCGAGGTGCGGGCCCTGGTCCTCTTAATCCCGAACGTGTGGAAAACGAGTTGTCAGAAGCTCGGCTGAGCCACTTCTCCGATGTACAGGGTGCGTGAAAAATCCTGGCCCTCCCAAAAGCTGCCTGGACTTTTGGAAGAGCGAATGCCAACCTTATTCTCTTAGGTTCTTGCTTGGATAAATATCTAAAAGTCTAAGGATTCTCATAGACAGAGGTCAGGTTCGAGCAGATACGCTCGTGTCATCGACCACGAACAAACTCTTCTATCCTTGCACCTCGAATATTAGTGCTCTACTTTTTATTCCCGAATTTATATAAACCTCAGAACCATATGTGAACGAAAATCATCACACAGTTTCCTTCCATCGATGTCGCGACGATTTTCCAGGCACCCTGTATATCCATCCATTCGAATATACACCGGCTGACTAATGCGACCGGAACACGACATCGTAAAGTGCGTATGGAATCTGTATCAGGGACGCTACGCGCTAAACCATCCGCATCCAGACACACCAACCCCTCGTGGACGAGCGTCGACCAACAGCCGCCCGAGCCTTTTCACCCACTCCACTTCCACCTTCCATACATAATACATCACCAAACACGATCAAGGAATACAATGTCGCAAACAATTACCCAAGCTTCTCCCGAGCAAGCGCTTATTGAGCGAGCACATAATTCAACGCGCTCCTTCCGTCACCTCGCGATCTCCCTTCAAACAGTACAATCCTAAGTATCGCGACATCATCAGCTGGAAGTAACTCGAAGAGGAGGGAACAGAGTCCTCAGCGACGTGGAGGACGGAAATCCGATCCGCGGCGCGATGAAGACGCGCGGAGGCTCCCGAGGGAACGGCTACGTGGCACGTGAGAAATCGCGGTCCCCGTGGCGAGGAGGTGGCGAGCTGGAAGGAGGCCCGGGAGGGCCCTGAGACGGGGCACGAGAGAGAGTGAGAGAGAGAGAGAAAGAGAGAGGGGAGGGGGCGCTCCACGTGCTCCGCGGGTGCCGAGTGTGCGAACGCACGGCAAGTGGTCCGTGGCGCGAATCCTGTATAAAAGATTTCCGACTCTTTGTGGCGACTGGGCACGGCGTGTTTAGGAGGCCCCGGCCCTCCGCTTAGAATACACTCGCCTTGTATAATAATGTATCGCATATGGCGCATCTTGTAAAACTCTGCGGGCGTCCAGGCCGAACACGGATGTGCGAGGAAGGACGGATGGAAACGTGAATGAGGTTATTCCCGGTCGTGCGGCTCGCTCATTCATCCATTGGCGGCTCGGGAGGGGGGAGAGGAGGGCCAGGGGAGGGGGGCGGGCCCGACGAGTAAGGAATACGGCCGAAAACCGCTTCCCCTGCGGCCCCCGGCTCCGTCTGCGGATTCTACGGTTTGGGCCTTTATCGCGGGGCGGCCGCAGGAAAAAGAGTGCAACGTGTCGAAACAGCCTCGATTCTTCTCGAGGCCCTTTGTGCGTCCACGCGTAACCGCCTGGCGACGCGTCCTCGTTTCTCCACGCGTGTCCTACGTTTTCGTTTTACTCAGATGGAGGAGATGGGTATTGGCTTCGTGGTGTACCGTCGCTGGGGCGCTTGGGTGTGTGTACTGTACGGCTGGAGGATTGGATTAGAGATGCGGTGGGTTTATAGAGGATAGTTGTGTGTTATTAATAAATATTGTCACCTTAACCGTTTTAGTGCCACGTAGTGCGATCGCGCTGTTCGCGTACCGTGGTAAACCGCATCGCGATGTTTGGTCACGATCGTAAAATTAAAACAATCGCCAACAACCTTCATAATTAGCAGTCGTTCTTTAACACACTGTGTTCCAAGGTTCATCTTTAACGATATTTCGGCGAAAAAAATGAGCAGCGCGATCGGCATTACTCGCAAATAAATGAAGGAAGCGCTAACGTGCTTCATGGCGCATTTTTACAAACCCCTGGCACTAAAACGGTTAAACACGCGTATGTTGAATGAACGACATCTTAGAATTCGATACGCCTCGTGACGTCACATTTGGGTTGGCCAGGCTCAGGCCCCGCTAGAGCCAGCATTGTATCGATTACGGAGACAATACGGCTAATACCGAGATAATATGACTAATAAGGCGAATGAGGAAACGCGATGAGCGTGCATCGAAGAGCCGCGTCCAGGAATGAGCTCGCGTACAAAGGTGTCTAGCAGAATATTCCCCGCGATCCTTCTTGGGGGTTTAGCGCTACCGTAAGAGGTGAGCGGACCCGGGAGAGGGTCAGTCGGTTGCCTAACACGGTTCGACAGATCCGATTAGGCGAAAATATGCGGTCTTACCCCGCTGGGTGCAAACCAGCGGCGCGACGGGCATTGTGCGAGGAATGCGCGCAGGGATCGGGGCCGCCAATAGGATCAAGCACGATAACAATGTGTTTCGAGTCAAGAGACCCTCGAGAGCCAGGAGACTTGGCGCGGCTAATCCATTAGATTAGGTTTAGGTTTACGGCCCATTCGAGGACCCAGCGGAATCCCTTGGAATCGACGGCTCTATTCCACGCTCGAGTTCGCGCGGAAAGGTGGAAGGTGCAGTCCTCCTCAATGGTCGTCCACTCCTTGTTTGCTTCCCTGAATTTCGTCTCTCGCCCTGGCAACCTGCTTGGAAGCTCCAAGGAGGCTTTCTTTCGGAGCTACGGTGGTGTAGTGGATAGAGGCTCGGATTGCCACGCGGCAGAACTGGGTTTGAATCTCGCCCATTACCTCTGGTTTTTCTATGTGATATGTATATCGTAGCTCTGGTGGTTTGGAACCCAGCTTAAATAGTAGGTCCTAGGCCAAATGATCTTAGTAGTCGGTGCTGAAAAATGAATTAAAAAAAAAAGGCTTCCTTTCGTGAAAATCAGCCTCCATTATGGTCGTACGACACAGCGAAATATCGAAGGTCTGAAAGGTTTGAAGCGCTGGATTTAATCCACGCTGGAGTTTGATCATGGCTCACCTGTATGACCCGCTTCAGGAATGGAGTATTCGAGTATCGGTCTGGTGTTCGTACTTGATCAGGATCGTGCTTGAGATTCGAGTATCGCTTTTCCACGGCTGTTGGAAAGGTGGATTTCCGCCAAGCGTTATTATCCGGCCGTGATGAAACTCGTCGTCCTACGGAGTATCACTTGGACCGAGGCTTTTTCATCCCGAGCCTCCATTGTTCGCCCCTCGTTTTTCATTTTTCGATCGCACGGATGGCCGCTTCGCGGCACATCCTCCCTTTGTTGCCGCGTTTCTGCATTTTTCCACCATCGATATCTACCATCGCCGGTGCATCGTCATCTTGCATCACGGTCCAGGCGCTTCGAGCTCGATGAAAAACCGACGCCACGCCTGAACACGACGCGAACCGATGTCGGCGCGCAAAATGGGATGTACCTCGGAGAACGACCACGAAGCGACCATCTCGCGCTTCAGGGACTCGAGCTCGAGGCTCTCCTAGGAGCTAACGCGTGGCACAGCTTCCCATGGCGCGAAGCACGCCGTAAAACATAGCCCTTGTCCAGGACCATATAAACAGAGCCAGCGACAAACGACAGTTGCACCTTATCGAGTGATCCACTTCGATTCCAAACATCATACGATACAAGGATCTCTTCCTTACAATACTCAGCGTGTTCCTCGACACTGCAATATCCACTTCAATCCCAAGCTTCGCATCGACTTCGATTCCTATTACGATCAAACTAAACGCGAATCTTACCAGCCAATAGATTTCTTTCCCTCAGAGTGTCCAATAACCCTTTGCGGCACAGGATTTCAGCTATTAAAATAGACCCACCTCGCGCAGAAGTTTTATCGCGTTTTGAATAAAGCGAGATTGGTATATTTTTACTAATAACGAAATTACATAAGGTAAAAACATACAAAAATAATAATGATTGAATGCAATTTAGTGTTATAGGGTGGGACTCAAATAATCCCACCGCGCATTACGGTGCGTCAAAAAGGTGGGACGTTTTTAATCCCACCCAAAGAGTTAAGTCCTTCGTTACCAATACTCGATATATCCATCATGACCAAAAACATACACCATCCATTAGCTCTGGAAAGCCATACACCATTGCTTAGCCCTCGTTACATCCAGCAGCCACCAAACGCTCCCCATTAGTTCTCAACCTGTACGATGCACTTTGAGAACACAACGCGCCCGGCCACTATCGGGTCGCAGAGAGCCAAAGTAACAAAAGGCTCCTCCTGAAATTCCAGCTCGGCGGTCTCCTCTTAAAGGGATCGAAATCCGCGTATCTACGCTTGACGACTTTTTCTCCGAGTGCCACGGGGAAACGTTATCTCCGCCGGTCCCCGGAGTCCTCGAAAGTTTCCTCGCGGAATCCCATTTCGATCGGCGCGATCGCAGGGCCCCTCGAGGTATATAAATACACGAACGAGGGCCCGGCGGGACTGGATTTCGAGGCGGCAGCATCAGCGTTATAAGATCGGGCACGTCTCTATCTAGGTTCTTTAGTACGGCCGCGAGGGACGCAATATATTTGGAAGGTGGAGGCCGAGATAGGTGGTTAGGTAGGTAGCCGTGGTGGATGTCGGGTAGATAGTCGACCAGCTTCGGTAATGGAGACTGCAGGGTGCCGCTAATGCAGTAGCGATGTCACGGTGCCCGGTGCATCGGTATATACCTTCCCTTTCCGCCCTTTCGTACCTCCGCGGCTACCATACGCCGTGTCCCCCCTCCGCTGCCTTCGCGATATCACCGACTTATACTCCGTCTCCTCCTCCTCCTCCTTCTACTTCTTCTTCTTCTTCTCCTCCTCCTCCTACTACTACTACTCCTCTTCCAGGACTTCTTGTTTTTTCCTCAACGCAACGCTATCGGGCGGAGCTGATATCCGGACGATGGGAAACATTCTCACCGTGAATGCGCCGTCGATGTCAATGGGAAAACGCGTTCTCGAATACGCTTCCCTTTCGTTAGCTTTATCGTCGCCGTGCCCCTTGACTGAGATTAGACTCGATATACAAGAGGAGCTATGTGTCGGGAATAGCGCGGTTTAATATTGTTGTAGGTGTAGAAGTTTGCTTCCGACAGGGCTTAGGATGGATGATACCGTGAATGGGGAATGTACGAATAGAGTTGTTTATGATAATGTTTTAATCAGGGGGAAGATGTTGGCGGAGGGAGAGCTGTACGCGTAATATTTTGACGATGATGGAAATAATGTGGGATTTGTGTTAGGATGAGGAAGGTCCGGCTTGCAATACTGTTCATCGCTTCTTGTTCTTCCATGTGCATATATATACATATATATAGGGTGGGACATTTAAAAGTTTGTGTTTGAAAGCGCTATAAAATGAGTCTACATCATTATTTAAAACCTAATTTTTTTATCGTAAATGTTGGAGTCTCCGATTTAAGAATGAATCGGATTTAAGTTAGAGAAAGATTTAAGATTAAATCACAGATTTGAGAGAAACAAACCAGTGGATGGTCCACCCTATACTATCACAGCTCTCGTGCTGCAGAAATCCCCTTAAACAACAAGTCCCACACCGAACGACCTTAGCCATGAATACCAAAATGAAATTACAAAAAAAAAGAAAGATCGATCGAATAACAATAGAACAATACAAAATGCATAACAAAACCTGAATGATAAAGAAAAAGACCTCTAACCGAGTTCTCCTCGCAGGATGTTCGGCAGCATGAAGCGCTGCGCCCGCTGCCAGGCGGCGATCCTCGCCTCGGAGCTGGTGATGCGCGCCAGGGACCTCGTCTTCCACGTCCGCTGCTTCTCCTGCGCGGCCTGCGCCGTGCCCTTGACCAAGGGCGACCACTTCGGCATGAGGGACGGCGCCGTGCTCTGTCGGCTGCACTACGAGATGGGGGCCGAGCTGCACCCCGCGCAGAGCCCCCCCGTGCCCGTCTACCCGCCAGGGCCGCACTATCCCGGCCAGTCCTTCCCCTCCCCCGAGTTCCTCCACCACCACCACCACCACCCGCCCCACGGGCCCCACCCTCACCACTCCATGCACCCCCAGCACCCGCACAGCCACGTCAGCCCGGTGCCGCTGCAGCCCTCGACGCCCTCGGTGCCCGACGTCGGCTCTCCGCCCAAGGTGCCGTACTTCAACGGGGCAGCGACGGTCGTGCCGCCGCCCAGGCAGAAGGGCAGGCCCAGGAAGAGGAAGCCCAAGGACCTCGAGGCCATGACCGCCAGTCTGGGTGAGTTTCGAGGGTATTTGGGGGGTGGTTGGATTGGAAGCGCTTTTGAGGGAAATGTTGGGCTGGGAGCTACGGTGTAGAGTAGTGGATAGAGGCTCGGATTGCCACGGGTTTGAATGCTGCCCACCACCTCTGGTTTTTCTATGTGGTACGTATACCGTAGTTCTGGTGGCTTGGAAGCTAGCTTAAATGGTAGGACCTAGGCCGAATGATCTTAGCAGTTGGTGTCGAAAAATGAATTTAAAAAAAAAAATGTTGGGTTTCGATCAACGAGTGTGAGGTTTTTTTTTTGGGTGAACTAAGGGTAGTTTTGTTGTGGAATTGGAGTGTGAGTTAGTGTTTTTGGAGGTTAGTGATGTAAGGATAGGGGGGAGAAAATTAGAGGTGGGGTGGTATGTGAGTAAAGTAAGTTGTTTGTATTTATGTAATGGTCCGCGCGTAAATTTTGATTTATCATCATCGCGGTAGATCTAGAGTCATCTTTGGTTTTGTCGCGAATATCTCTGTACAGCTCGCTCGACTATACATAAGCGTTTAAAAAATACTTAAAAGATCATTCAAAACGGACATTTTCGAGCTTCTCGCCATCTTTAAGAATCCGCGCTCGCTCATCGTCCAGCTCCTCCTCTCGCGAGCTTGGAAAGGCCTGGAAAAGGAGCCTGCGGATCGCGGTTCAATTTCCAGCCGCAGGATTCGAGAGCCGGTGCTCCAGGGGCCTGGCGGCGCGGCTTCATAATTCATTCGAGCGCAACAAGGCTTCGCGTAGTAGTACCGGACTATCACGGATCGGAGCAGCGGTACGGGCCCGCGTTTTCATTATTCTTGGCCCGATCACAATCGTGAGTTTGTACCAAAATTCCTGCGGACGTAATCGGGTTTTGCGAGCTGCTCTCGTAGGGCGCTGGGCCCTGATCCTCGGCGGTCGTCCCGGATACACGAATCCGATTCCCCCGGGCGTGATTTACGGGGATGCGTGGGCGTGCGGCGTTTGCCACCGAACCCTGATAAAATTTGTCGACGCGACATAAATTCACGAATCCAATCCCAACAAAGCGTGTACAAGTCGGGCGTGGGCAGTCCGCGGCGGCAGCTTCCCTGCCCTCGAGGACTTAATTTCGATTGTTGACCGACCGTGGGAACAGCGACTCGGCATCGAGGAATCGCCCTAAACGCACCGCGATCGACTCCTCGGTCCCTTGCTTTTTACTCGCGACTGTAATCGCTCGAGGACCGACTCTCGCCGGTTCTACTCGTGGTTATAGTCCTCCGGTTCTTTTTCTTGATCGTTTACAGGGTGAGTCTTATATTATAACTGGATTGGGGATGTTAAGGATTCGTGTTATCGGTCATCCGGTTCCTGTGTAGACTCATCAGGGATGTTTTTATTATCGCTTGGCGCGTGCTCGTAATTACGCGAAGTTGTAATTGAAATTGGAATTATATCTCTTTCGATCTTTAAAATGACACTGTGGACGATACACTTATGGTTCGAAGCTTAATCGTACTTCTTATACGCGTTTCTATATACTTCCTGTCATTCTCATTCCTCGATCACCGATGTGGAGGAAGAGTAAATTCGAACTCCATACCGATATCCCACTTATAAGTATAATACACGATTTTGAAGGTCGGTGTCGCTCGTGGAAAATCCTCAGCTTCTTCGTTTCCACAAAAATACATTAGTGATAGTCAATCGATCGCGATAGCATCGCTCTGTCTCCCGTGTTTTGCGATCGTTCGATGTCCGTCAGCCGACCATCCATCTCTCAGGGTTGTCGTCTCGGGGGTAGATAGGCATACCGGAATGAGGTATCGTGCCTGCAAACTATTTGCTCCATAGAGTTGTAATTGGCCGTGTATCCAGCGGTCTTTCGCATACGCTATCACCCTTCTTGTTTGCACTCGAGGAGCTAATGAGCTGTGATACACATCGAACAGTGCTAGACTCGCGGCAGTGGCGGCACAACAGCTTCCGACGGTTCCAGGGATCGCTACGAGGGCCAGCGGTTATTGCCACGATAACTCCATTCGCGGACCAATTCGATGCAGCTCGTCGATCGCGTATCGAGCGTCGCGCGGATCGAAGATGAAACGCGCTGATTGCGGAGCTCGAGGCGTCGCTATCTTTGCGAGCTTTTGGTCGGGGATGTAAAAAGTGGAAGCGCGCGTAAAACAGCTCCTTCGTGTCAGACGCGCGATCGAGGTTAATTGCGTGTACCTTTAGTTGGGAGGTTTAATGAAGATCGTATTATTCGATGATCCTTGGGATTATATATTGTTCTTCGACGTATGCCAATTTCTACAGTTTAATTTTGTGTTATACTAAGAAACCATCTTTCATACGTTCACCCTCTATAAACCGAATTATATCCGCAAATTATATAGTCTGTATTATGCAGTTACACAATTATATAGTTTCTAGGGCATTCATTTTAATATATCATATCGATGGTGCTGTCAACTATTATCGTTATTCTTATTGGTTATCTCAGAGACGTTAAAACGTCGTCTTGTGAAAGATCAAAGTTATTTGGTACCTGGCCTGGAAGTTACACGGGTCCATGGAAGCTTAAGAATATCGATCCTTAAGATTGAGGAAGCTTTCGAAAAAATGACAAACTCGACATCCTCTTAGTGGGTGAGCGTTAAGCGGCCCAACCTTGGATCCGAGCGTGCCAAAATCGATCCTCCCCACACACGAGCCTTTTAATTAAGATGCATAACGCGATGCCTGAATTTCGTGTTGCAGATTTGAACGCGGACTATATAGATATGCCTTTCGGAAGAGGCGGCCCGGGGACTCCCGGCATACCTGGCTCGAACAGCAGAACAAAACGAATGAGAACGAGTTTCAAGCATCACCAGTTAAGGACGATGAAGAGTTACTTCGCGATCAATCACAATCCGGACGCGAAGGATCTCAAGCAACTTTCCCAGAAAACTGGCTTGCCAAAAAGGGTGCTGCAGGTAAGCCTCGACGCCGTTCTTCGCCACATCCTCGCGATCTCCCGATTCCAGCGATCACGATTTCTCGATCCCCACGGTGAAACCCATCCGCGATTACTCTTGGAGATACATTGCGACATGAACCGAGCGAAGTTTCTAGCTTGAGTTCGAGCGCGCGTATGTGTGTGTATGTGCGCCATAAACTCGCGGAGATATATTTCGGATGATAGGAAAGAGAGCGACGGTATCCTCGTATCGGTTACTTATTCGTCGGAGCAGATGTCGGGAGGCTTCCTGAATATTTCGAATAACTCAGATCGCTAGTTGAGATCGTTAACGCTGGGTGAAAACGGCGGGTTCGCTACTGCAAATATTACACGCGAGTATCCGCAGAGATATTCGTAGGAGTATCGTTGCGATTTTTGCGCATATCGAGTATCGCGGTAAATATGCATAATGACAATAATATCCGACGCTTTAGATCGCTGGTGATCAAGTATCGGTGTACTTATAAAGTATAAGGTGTTTCACCTTGGAAATCGCGATAATTAGCGATATGGTACGATTGGTCTTCGTTATTATAGCTTTAGAAATTATAGCATCACCACTGGTTTCTCCATGTGATATGTACAGCGAAGCTCTACTAGTTCGGAATCCACTTTAACGCTAGAACTACCAAACCAGTTAAAATTCCTGGTGAGTCGTTTCTTTAAAAAATCCCAGTACTTTATAAGGATGTATTTTTTGAGATTTTCATGCAGTATTTAGTTCATCATTTTGGTTTACCGAAATTTCCTTTTATTCTCCTCTTTTTTTTAAAGATGTATGTGGTGTTTTAAATAAGCCCAGAAAGTGGCTGGTAGTTCTAGTATTAAACAGCGGATCCAAGCTTAAACGACCTTTGGTGTCAAAAATTAATTAAAAAAAGAACGTGATATTTCCTCGTTGATCCCGATTCGCGTATCATCCCTCGATCGGTATTTCTCGATCCCCCCGATCGGACTTAACCGCGATATCCGCGGCAGCCGCCCGTCCGCGATTATTCATAGAGATGCATCGCGCCGCGGTATAAATAGAGCAGAATTTATAGCTTTGTCGCGGAAAAATATTCCGGTGGAGCGGACAAAGTACGGGAACGAGCGGCCCTCCCAATTAGAGAGCGCCGTCAATGGCGCATGCCGCGCTGCCATAGAATTCGAAGAACCCAAAATTGCCCCGATACGTAGTCCCCTCCATTTTTTTTTCCATCCTTTTTCTAAAACCGCCCTCCGCGTTTTCCGCGATCGAGATTCGTTACGGCGCATCGCGCGATTGGCTCTAAGTGGGATTATCGGAGGCTCGAAATAAAGTTACGTATTCACTTGAGCGTTGCTTCGATTTTGGTTGATAGGAACGAGGCTTTAACGCGGTGTGCATAACGTACATTGCAATGCCGATGTATACGAAGTATATTGTAATAGTAGCTCTTCCGACGAATATTAACTTGAAACGTAAAGGTACAGTATCCGCCGTAGTTTATTTGTGATCAGAATAGGGATTTATCATAGCTTTAGATTGTCCACTCGCTGGGAATATCGCAGAAAATCCGCGCGCTTTTCGCGATCTTTTCGAAGATCCTCGCTTAACCCCCAATCGCACACCCCTAACGTGACTCAGAACTCTTTTAACACTAGCACTACCAAACCAGTTAAAATTCCTGGTGAGTCGTTCCTTTAAAAAATCGTAGTGCTTTATAACGATGCATTTTTTGAGTTTTCCATGATTTCCATGCAATCTTTAGATCATTATTTTGATTTACTCAAATTTCCTTTTACTCTCTCCTTTTTTAAAAGATGTATATGGTGTTTTAAATATGCCCAGAAAGTGGCTGATAATTCTAGTGTTCCCCTCGATCCTTATACACGAACATTCCCAGAATGTCAGATTAAAAAAGAAACCGAAGAAAAGAATGAAACGAGAGAGATCGAAAAAAAAGCATCCTAACTCATTCGAGATATCAGGATGAAACTTGGGTTAAGCGATCTACGTCCATCGATACCGATCGACCAGAGCCAGAAAGAGAGTTTCGTCAGAGGCCCTCCCCTCTCTCCCTTTGGCCCTGGCAAAAGGGCGCAGGGAGAAAGTCCGCGTAGGGGGGAGAAAAATCGCGGCTGGAAGATGGATAACCGGTGGTTCGTTGGTCTTTTTGGTCGCGCCGCCCTATAAAAATATATCCACGCTGCGCGCGGCCAAAGCGCGTAGACGTACGTCCTCCCAATTAGTGTGCGCCGTGCCGGCGGCTCTGGCCGAGGTAAAAGAACCGCATGGGCCGCGCGATATTTCCGTCGACGAGCCCGTGGCCTTTCTCCGTAATTATGGCCCTCCGTCAATCCGGCGGTAGTCAAAATCCTCCCCTCCCCTCCCCACCCAACCCCTCCTCGCCAGCAGTTCCGTCGTCTGCGCGCCGCTCTGCCCTCGTTAACCCACTACCGTTAAATTACACGGCCGAATCTATTTTCTTACCCCGAGGGCCGATCGGCGATTATCGCGGCCATTTCCCCAAATTGAGATAACGACCGGCACCCTGACCCGCTTCTGGTCTTCGCGAGCGGCTCGAATTACGCGCCGACAAAGGGGGCGCTGCTCGATGTTGGCTCATCGACGATGATTACGCGCCCGCCTAACTCCGATCGCGCTTGTGTATCGATGGGAGGAGAGGGTTATGCGGTTGGATAGTTTTCATCAGTCGCGAGAGGGTTGGAGGAGGGTCCTATAGTTGTGGATTTGCCGGTTACCGAGAATCCGCGATATCACGGTTGGTCGGTGAAAAATCGAGATTAAGAGTACCCGGTGGATTTACTTGCATCGGTGTTTCTTAAACGTACGCGCGCGGATCGGAAATACTAATAACGTGGAAAGCTCGCGAACGAAGGAAAGCTCGATCGGTGTATCACACTAGCCTCGAGATCGACAGCGACGTTCCTCCAACTCCAGGATCTGCATCCTCGAGAACCTCCATCGAACCTGAATTCAATCATCCCCATGAGCCACCGTAGTACAGCAAATAGATGGTCAGACTTTCACGCTGCCGACTCCAGCTCCTCCATCGCCTCTGCTTTCCTCATCCAACACGATACACCCTACCTCCAGCAGCCCCACCTTAAACACCACATCCTAGACCAAACGACTCCAGTCCAATGCCAATTAAAGAAAAGCCTCACAATGGAGGCTCCCCAAAACCGCGAGCTCCGGCAGAATGCTCCTGGAGGAAGGAGGAGGACGCGCGCGCCTCCCCTTGGGCCGCTGGCTCGATGGCGCCTCGAGCCCTTTTCGGTGGCGAAGGAAGCCACGGAGAACGAGAAAAGGGCCGGTGGCCGTGGCGAGGAGGAGGGCCGGCTATTGTATTCGGCGCGGCGTAGGGTTCTTGGTCGCCATCTTGGCTGATATTGATCGCGAAACGCACGAATACTCGGCCGCTCGGCTACGCGGCTGCGTTCGCCGGCTGGCGGCCAGGCGTCTGTGGAAGAGGCCAGGGCGCGTAGGTGCAGGCACGCACACGCGTGCGACGGGGTAGGCCTCGCTTCTACGGCTCTGGCCTGGGCCTCGGCGGGGGAGGAGACTATCTTGAAAATGGCGACGCGGATCCCCGCATCGAGGCCGTCTTTTATCTATCGGGAATGGGGAGGAGGGACCGCGCGGTGTCTCCTCGCATTATATATCGCCGCATTGTATGGACGATGTAGCTATCCTATCCGCGGCCGGGCACTCCTGACGTGCCGCTGCGCGTGCAGTTGCATTTAAATTACGCCTCGCGAGGCCGCGTATCCCTGCATCGCCAGATGGAGATACATACGAGCCGTGTTTCGCGTTTTTGCCTCCTCGCCGCGCCCGGCGAAAACGTACTTCCCTCGGCGCTCTGCCAGGGGACCTCCCTTCGCGATCCTCGAGCAGCGAGCCGTGCCCCTCGAGAGAAAGAGAGAGAGAGAGAGAGAGAGAGAGAGAGAGTCCCGTGCTAGTGATTTATACCTCGTTCCTTGTTTTTTGCTTTTTTTTTTCTTTTGAAAATAGTTGGAATTTTTCGAATTTTTTTTACCCCTCGACTAGTCGCCTGTAGTGATGCAAACGACTGCGCACTTGTATATTGCATATATATATATATATATATATATATTTATTTATGTATGTATGTATATATATGTATCAATCACGTTTCACGCCTTCATCACGCAAAGCATCTGAACTTGACCGGCGTATATCGCTTCTAAACAATCCCCTGTGCTATATACCCGTACTATATTCATCGTATACGGTAAGTGCCAAGTTGAACAAGCACGGAAGTCGATGATGCTATCAACAAACCCAATAGTCCTCGATCATTACACAACCCTTGAGCTTAGTACGAAAAAACGCGTATAACAAAAAGTAGTAATCTAGTTTTTCCATGTGTTACGTATACCGTAGCTCTGGTGGTTCGGAACCCACCTTAAACAGTAGAGATCCTAGGCCAAATGACCTTAGCAGTCGGTGTCAAAAAAAAAAATACAAAAAAAGAAAAATAGTATTGAGAGCACACGCCTTGTGTCCACAGGTTTGGTTCCAGAACGCCCGCGCCAAGTGGCGACGCATGGTGCTGAAGCAGGAGGGCAAGTCCGACAAGTGCGACGGCGGCGTGGACGGCGGTTCCCTCGGGGATCTCGAATTGTACGGGAACAGCACGGGAAGCGGCGGCCCGCCGATGAGCCCGCCATTTATGCTTGGCGGCCCGCACAGTCCAGCCTCGCTGGCCTCCCTCGACTGCGCGTGATCCCCGAATCCGTGCTTCCTCCGGCCGTGGTTTTGCACGCCGCTCGTCGGCATGCTCCGCGAGATCGAGGCCCAGGCAGCGCTAGTTTGAACCTCCTCCTCGAGCATCGGAGGGTCAACTCCCTGGAAGGGCGTCTGGAGGTTCCTGGAATCGAGGAAGCAGTGAAGCACCGCGCGAACAAGTGTCCACGTTTATCCGCTGAAGGGACCTTCCGAGAGGTCTCGATGCTTCGCTTGGAAGGTAGACGAGACCTCGAATCGATCCGCGAGTGTTTCGTTTCCGCTAAACACCCAGAAACCCTGGAGCGCGTGGTGGTCTCGGTAGTTTCGAGGTGGTCGTGCGATTTCCAAGGTGAGAAGTACGTTCTGGTCGAACAGCCGCCGGGGATGATCGCGAGTGTTTGTTCGTAGAGTTGCTCCGGTCGTTGTAGGAGTCGAGTCTCGTAGTTGGACCTCGTGGAAACGAAGAATCCGTGGAAATTTCATATCCCACGACCAACGCGATCGGGGTTGGTGGAAGGTCTCTCGAGGCTGGAGCGATCCGTCGTGAAGCCGGTGGAGCAGTTTATCCACGAGAGAGGCTCTCGTCGAGTCTCTCGAAGCGGAGCGTCGATCCTCGAAGTGCGCGGATCGTCGCGAAGGAGGGCCGTTAGTCGAAGAAATTCGTTGTATTTATTGTAGCCGATATCGGCGGCGGGGCGGGGAGCCTCGCCTCGCGATGTACTTTCGATGGACGCACCGGGCTCGTCCGCTGAAAGCGATGTAATTAGTTACGATGTCTATTTATTGGTCTAAGCGTTCTGAGGTAAGCCTAGATAAGGGTTACGAATTTTACCAGTGCTGTGTGAAAGTCCGGCGTTTCGAGTCCTCGAGGCGGGGGTCCGGGCCGATTTCGACCGATCGAACCTGGTTCCTCGGTGCTCGAAGATCGAGCCTTCGACCCGACGAGACGCTGGGCTTCGACGAGGATAAAGTATATTATTTATAAATAAACCCCGCGCACGTCGGGCCGGGCGCGGATACGGTGTAATTATATTATTGCTCAAAAGAGTCGGTCGCTGCACCTGAAACCATTCGGCGCTCGCGATGGTATCCTTGGCGTAATTACGTAATCGTTGTAAATAAAGGACGTTCCTCGAGTTTCTTAAGGCACCGCTATAGGTTGTAGGGATTATAATTGCATTCGGTAGCGGTTGTGTTAGGCAAAGTAATAATGATGATGGCGATTATTATTATTATTACTCCTATTATTAATATCCTTGTAACGAATGGAACGATTGTCTAATTTTACAAGATGATTTTTTCATTGAATATATTTTGACAATATACTCGCTGTCTATGGCCGTTCATTGCATCCCCGAGCACGACCCAAGCTTTCAGGTATCCGTCGAACTTTTGCTGGATCCACGCATCTACCATCGAAACACAGGTATTTAAATTACTCAAGCTCATCTAATCGAGACGCGATCTTTAAAATTCCATTACCTATTCTATTCTCTCTAAAAATTCTATTACCCATATTTTCTTTCAATATCATTTCACATAAGTTTCTGTCAATTTCACCACCATTCTTCCGGCAAACTCGTAACGTTTGCCTTTCCCCGCGTTTATCGCCCTGCTCCTTGCGTTTCCGTATAGGAAACAGGTGTTTTGCCAGGGAGCGGGCAAATAAATGAGCGAAAATAAATTCGCTGGGCTGGGCGATGAGTCTCGAGGAGGCGTGTATTAAAAGGCAACGCTATCCTCCGCACGTCGATACGAATTACGCAAGGCTGGCCATCCACTTCGCGCAAATTATCCTCGGCTCGCGCACCGGGAAAACGAAGTTCCTCGTTAGTTTACCCGGTTAACCGCTCGCGCCTACGTCCGCCGGCTCCCTTTTCGGCCTCCTGGCTTTTAATGGGCCTCCAGTGGGCTCCGCTCTCGAGCAACGTCGCGTCGTATCCACGAGCGAATTACGTCGCGGTTTTTAACACGTCGAAGGCCACGGGGGTTGGCGGTGACCGGCGGGGTCAAAATTACCAGGAGGAAATAATTACCGAGTAAATCTCATTGCTTTTGGACTTGTCAATATTGCAAGGACAATGAGTGATTCTTGGTCTAACGCAGCATCTATTCGCAAACTACATTTTAACTCTCCATCCTTCGTGAAGTTAGAATTTCAATCGACCGCGTTAACATTCTTGCGTGGGATTATAATAATCATGGCTACTCGAATAATTAAATGGTTACTAAATTATGAATTCGATTTCTTTTTAATATTTTAATCACCACTGTAATGCTTTGGAGAAATTAAGAGAATGTAGAACGCGTATGAAGATAGTTTTATTTATACGGATAACATGCAAGTTTAAGCACAAGAGATCGGCGCTAAGTCCAAGTTGATTCTCGCGATCCTCCCGTCGAAGTTCGCCGCGCTTTCGAAGCGAAGCGAAGCTCGCGCACGACCGTTCACCTTGCTCCCGATTTTACAGCCCCGTCGTTAAATTATATTGCGTCCAGCAATTTTATGGAAATCCGCTTTACGCTCCTTTACGAGAATCTAACGGAAGGGAAGACTCAGCCTCGCGACAGAAACGTTTATGCGTTGCTTTAAACACCGCGGCAGGAGGAAAGCAGGGAGGCTCTCCATTGCATTCTCCTTCTCGAAAACGGCGCGATCCGCTATTAAACATCATAATATGTCACTCTACTATATATTACATCCGTTTCATATAACTTCTGCGTTATAAGGTGGGTACGCAAGGATGGCATCCTTCGTACACCCACTTCTGTTCCATCGATGCCCCTCAAGGGATAGGATTAGACCTGATCTCGAGCAGGTTGACGACATCGTGGTTAACCCAGGACAGTTTTCATGCAAGACTCCATCGAGATCTCCACTCCCGGGCGCAAAAACCCCCGCGGTTCTGCCATCGCTTCGCCTATCAGGGTTGCAAAGTCAGGCGCCGCGATGTTTGCTTAGGGATTTACGATCCAGATTAAAAATCTGAAATTCAGAAAGCCGCTGCCGTGCAGGACGAATTGGAACGCAGAACACGATGCGGGTTCTTCTCAGCCCATGTAATATGCATCGGAGTGCATTCAGCGCCGAGAGTCTCGCGGGGCAGAAGCGCGATGCACAGCGCGATGCGATTTCAGCCGGAGATTATTCATTGAATTCTAACCTGGCTAAGACCATGAAAGAGAGAAGTGACGGCCGGGGAGGAAAAAAGTGGAATAGGAAAAAGGAGGAAAGGAACAGCCTCGTGCTTATCGCGCAAGAAACAAATAAAACATCGACTTTCTTGCCTACGAAGATAAGATCAACGTTTCCATTTCCTCTAAACTGGCCGGCAGTCGTAACTACGATTTTATTACGCACGGGGAAAAAAAAAGGATGCAAATACAAAGGCGGAGTTTAGTATGCGCCGGTGCTTTGGCTTAATGGTCATTTCGCTATTTTTTTCTTTTTTTTTCTTTCATTTCCTTCATCCTCGCTAATTCCTGTCGCGTAATTTCTTTTTTACGATCTTACAAATATCATCGCCATATATTTTCAAATATATGTATAACTTTTTGTGTAATCCTTAGAATGATGTATATAACCAAAGAAAGAGGAAATAAATTCTCGCTTTATTCATCCTCTCGTCTAATCACTTTTGTCGTGTGTGCTCAAATATATTCCAGGTTCTCTTCTTTTAAAATAAAAAGAGTATCGATAGAAAGACGCGTTCAGAGACAAATTGTCGGAGCTCGAGGTATCGTACGAGGGTCTAAATATAAGACACCGCGGAATAGTCGAAAAGAAAATCAGTCGAGCACTCGCTCAAAACGTTTTTCACGCTCTACATAACGCAAAGTGTCCGTGGCGCGTCTAGGTTTAAATCGTGGACTCGGCTGTATCGTAGAATCCGAAATTCCTTGGCGAATGTTCCAAAGGGGGGCGACAAGCAGATCGCCTACGCGCCTACAGGCAAAGCGCGCGCACCAGACCAAGGATTTTACGGCGACGTCCTCCGTCGAATTTCGATTTCAATCATCCCCTCTAATCTCTCTGGATCCTTTCCATCGCACGACTCTCTCCAATTTTGTAAACTTTCATTTTTCTCGTTGCTGAGATCGAGCAGTCAACGGCTGGCTTTAATGATCAAAATTGCGAGGCTCTCCTTCAGAATTATCGGCATTGGTAAATACAATGTAGAAGAGCGATCAAGGATTCGCTTATCGTCCATCGAGCCTTGAGCCAGCGGCGTTTTAGGGCTGACCAACTGAACAAAGGATAATAGTCACGGAAATGTCTTAACTAGGATTCCAAATCAATGTCCTGACGAGTTATGACCACTTCTGCGTACGCGCGCATGTACACGATGTACAGGGTGAAGCAGTAATACCGAAACAAAACTCGAGGGCGGGTGTCTCCCACCTGAACAAGAAAATAATTTATATAACGCAATAAAAAACAAACATCTTATACAAAACAAGGAAACACCCGATATAAACATATATCCTAAAATACCTGGCTCACGAGTTATTCATATACAAAACGTCCGATTGAATACTCTCATCACGATACATCGTTACATCATAAAAATTATTCAAAATAAACTTCTAAAACCATTCGACAGCCATTTACTTCCTGTCGTACGTTCACATATTTTTTTTCGCTTTGCCACGAAAAATCCACCCCTCAGACTCCCTCCCAGGATTTCCGATTCACCCTGTACATTTATATTCCACAATTTGCCCGGCGTATTTCCCCCGGTTCCCACGAATGGCCGATGTTCAATTGCGGCGATCTTAATTAGCAGCCGCGAGGCCTTCTGCGTATTGCGCCTCCGCCGGCCAACGTTGGGAAAACCTTTGAACCGCCGATTGCCATCGATGATCCGAGGAATCGGACGGCCGCTGGCGATGCCGACTTAGGCGGAATGGACACTTCCTCCGAGATACGCGGGGAATATTGGAAGCAACTTCGACGTATCATCGCGATTCCGTTTCGCCCTCGCGAAACAACTTGGCGAAGGTCTGCTGCGCAATGCCACGATTCCTTGCCTGTCCAAGGGATGCTGCTTGTTTTTTTATTTGCGTTGCAAGTTTGATTTTTTGTAACGGATTTTTCGGATCGTGGGATTATCAAGAGTACCGCTTGAGACTATAATTCTCGGATTGCGAGTAAATGGAGAAATAGGAAGCGCGTTTCGAGGTTTCGAGGGTGCAAAGCGAAAGTTATAGAAGCACGAAAAGATAGTGTATCATTTTCCGAAGCCTTAGTTTTAATTACTTTTGTATTCAAAGGAATAATTACATCCTGTACATTAAGAGAATACCTGTTACGCACCAGAGGACAGGTTAGCCACTCCAGATCGGTTCCGTTCGATAACACCGTCGCTGTGCTCGCCCATCAAATGTATCAGAAACCGAATTTATAACCGTCCTGCGGATAGGACGCTGTCTATAAACGGATTAACATTCAACACCCAAACAACGTCGCGCGTTACGACAAATCAGTACCCCTCTTATTTTTCCCACGCCTTTTATCTTAACATTCCTCAATTCAGCAGCATAAACCTTACGGTTATTCCAACATCAACTTCATCTTAACTCTTAATTTACCGACCATCGAATTACTCGATCAGCGACCAAAACGATTATCAACCCACTCAAAACTCCACGAGACCACACGTAGAGTCAAAATGAAGCGTACAAACGACTCTCTCGCCAAGACACGTTTCACAATTTCTCCTTAATCTCCTTAAAACACAAATATATTGTAGCGCTGAAGGGGCTGCGGGGGGTGCTCGCTGAAGACCCCATATCACAAACGCAACACGACTAATAATAAAAGAAACGGGAATATTTATTGGAATACAATAACGTTCGCGCAAAGGCAAGATCGCGACCATATTAAAAACACTTTTCCTACGACGAGCGGTCAAACGACCGGTCACTGATTCCCTTGAAAAATCGTAGAACTTTGAAGCGCGGTCACTTCTTGGATTTTTCACGATTTTCTCACAGCGTACGGATCGATAAATCGATCCATCGACATTTTTCCTTCCTCCTCTTTTTCTTATAAGGATATATCTAGTACACTTCAATCCGTCTGGAAAATGGCTGGTGGGAACAGTGTTAAGAAGCGCGCGCACATCGAAGGCACGATAGATCCGAAGAAGAAGGGTGCGATATTTCCAATCATCGATCTGGCCCGAGGCCTCGTATCCTCCGGGGTTCTGGGGAGATCGATAACGAAGGATAGGATGCCCTCGTAGGACAGGACCACGTAGGAGTCGCGTTGCGTTTGACGAGGTAAATGAGACGTCGGCCAGGGCCGACACCGTCGCGCTGTCAACGGGCGAAAGGTCTTTTTCCTGTCGTCCCAGGCCGGCATCGATCATTCGCGTTATCGACATCTCGATCCCAGGACCGAGAGCGGAGGACGGTGGGCAGCCTGACATCGGCGCGGAGGATCTAGGAATCTTTCGGTCGCCTCGATCACGCCTCATCGGGCCGAAGAGCGAACGGTCCTCGGATGCGACTAGAGCGGCCCTGCGTTCCTCCTTTATCGCTCCACAGATACGCCTCGTCTCGATTCCCAGCATTGTTTCCAATGTGGGAAGGAAATAGGGGAATGCTGGGCCCGAGGATTATCAGGAGGACGTTTGTAAGCGCGGAGTGAACGTAGTCTTATCCCAGCGACGGCTGAAAATCGACGGGAGTGTCATGAAGTACTTTGTGATGTTGCTGTGTAAGATACGGAGATCCTTCGTAAAAGTGCAGTTTTAGCTGTTGAAAGCGACTCGGTTGATTATCCTGCAATTCGATTTTGTCTCTCCTCGGTCTGATTGGGATTGATTACTCGGGCTGGATTTTAGGATAGTGACTTTATGATATCTAGGGTGGGTCATTTAAAAGTTTGCTTTTAAAAACGCTATAAAATGAGTCTACATCGATATTTAAAGAGGAATTTTTTTTTATCGCGAAGGTCGGAGTCTCCGATTTGAGAATGAAAAGATCGATCAGCTGTTCAAATTTCAAGCAAATCGGTCACACCAGTATTGCCATATTCTATAGTTTAAAGACGAAGCAGTGGATGGCCCACTCTATACGTGCGAGAAGATACATGGATATATTCATTTAGATATTCTTGCATAGCCTTGAGTTGCACGCTCGAGGAAAACTCGAAGTTACGTATGAAACCTTACCAAATGACTTCCGTAATCTCTTCGAGCGTAATGAATACTGTGTATATCTATATGTAAAGAAAGTAGAAACGTTATCCTCGCGGTTTATAGATTTCGAGCAAGCCAGCCCTGCGTATCGCACGACAGGGATAATCGCGGTTCGAAAATAAAGAAGAGGATACACGAGTCGATCGGCGAGGAACCCGTCCTCGGTTCGGAGCGATTAAAAGTGCGCGAATGACGGAGAATTAAGACTTTGCTCAAGGCCTGGCAATGCCGATTGCTAGGCACGGCCCGCGGTATGGCCGCTCAAAGCGCGTGTTTAGCTAATTAATGACCGCAGATATGGGCGCCAAGTGCGAAGAGTTATGGAAGCTATGAAGATATCGCCGGTGCCGATGACAGCGCTGGTATTATTGTTGTAGCGCTCGCGGACGTTATTTACGGATAATACGCGGATATACCGGCCACTTATCGCGGCTAGAGAAGATGCACTCGGATGCCTCAGGGGCCCTGAGGATTTCCCAGCCGATCGAGGGAAAGTGTCGTCGAAAACGACGCCTCCTGTTTATCGAAGGACTCGCATGTAGTATGTGCATAGTATATTATAGAGTATGTACATACATACATCATATATAGTATAATACTAACTATATATAGTTTAATACTAACTTGGTGTTTATTCTCTACTCCCCTCACATCTTTCTTTACTTTCTCATACGACCAAGAGTCACGAATTAAGATTGAAAAATCAAATTTCCTTTACCACAAGGATTAAGAATATCTACGTCATATACAATATTTATAAGTTTTTATTCTTTCACGCGATCAAGAGTTACGTTTAAGATAGGAAAATTAAATTTCTTTCGTTACGAGAGATAAGAATATCCATGTCGCATATAAAAACTCAGAGCGGCTAAATTTCATTAAAAGCAGCAACATCGATTCTACTCCACGAAAAAGAACCTCCATCGACCACTGCAGGAGTACGTAAGAGGAACGCGTGCGTCGTGGAAGTATCATTATCGCGATGTTTGCTCCCTGGCAATGCGAGACAGAGAGAAACACTGGATAAGGCGGATAACCGCGGAAATAATATTCCCGATGATCCTCGCGTACGAACACGTCCCGGCATTATTCACCGGGTGCTACTCGCTCATTAAGCCTCCCCCTCCCGCCCCTCCTGCCCCCCCCGCCTTCTCCAGCCCCTTTGAGCTCTCTTTTCTTTCTCCTTTTTTTTTTCCTCCCAGTACCACGCCGAGTCTCGAGCTTTTCGTCCACGCACCGATGCACCTCCTCTCGACTTCTACCTTCAGTCAGACTCACTCGTCTCGTTTGTGGCCCCGAGCCCTCCTAGAGGAAGGCCTCCTCTCTTTGGCACTCCCACCTCTTCGCCGAGCACTTTTGACGCCCCGCGACACGCTCGGATACCATTCGACAAGAGGGTTCGAGAGACGGCGACATCTTCAACGACAATGCGCCGAGGAATTAAGAAAAAAAAAAGATGGGGGGGAGGAATGGAAGAGGAGGAAGGAGACGTAGGTTCGAGAGAGGCGGATAGGGATGTTCGAGTTGCACAGGGATTCCATGGAAGAAGCCTTCGAGGTTCTGGGGATTTTCTCTTAATCGTGGATCATCGCGGTGTCGTAAAGCTTGTCGTTCGAATTATAATAGTATTAGGTGTACAACTTTGCTTTAGATGGCTATTATTCTCGAAAATCGAGGCTTGTGAAAAACTGGTTATATATATATATCTGGTTCAAAGTCCATAGTTTATATATATTCATGGTTCATATTTATATATTTATATTCAAAGTCCATCGTTGTCCATAGCAGAAGCGAGGTTGTGTACTTGATAATACCAACGTTTATCCTAGCCATGCACCTAGTTTAAATAACGTTTTTAAACCGCGGTTTTCGCGAACTTCGAGAAATTCGTTTCGGAGCCTTGCTAAAAATACCTCTCCGAGTTGCGCAAGGTTTTCTTTGGGCGGCGAATTTTAGGCACGGTGCTTTCTAGGGAATCTAAAATCAGTCTTTCGCATAATACTGGAGGCTCTGAGTTCGGCTGGCTGTTTCGCCAGAGCGCGGCGGTTTCTCTCGGCTCCGTTCCTCTCTGGCAGCGCGCACTTTTGACGCCCCGTAACACGCTCGGATACCATTCGACAAGGGGAGCCGCTCTTCGCGGCCAATAATTCAGACTTCAAGGCGCGGGCGTGAAGATCGCCGTGACGGAGTATCAAAAGCCACGTGCACCCGCCCTCCTCGGGGCTCCTTTCACCGGCGAGCCGCGGAGAGCGGAAGACGATACCAGAGAAACGGAAACGAGACGAGCTCACCTATAAATATACACTGGGAAGTCGCGCGAAGCTGCCTAATATGTGGAAAGCATGAAACACCTGGATAAGGGTTCACGATGGAGCAGAAAGGTCGCTGGAGATGTGTTTAATTTCGTGGAAATTTATAAACCCCGACTACCTTGAGAAGGTCGACTCTGATAGCTGGAGACTGAAGATACGTAACTAGCAACTGCACGAAAGCTCGGTTCTTGGATGATCCTTGTAACGCGATAATGGATAGTGAATTAGCAATTACTAGAATTAATATTATTTATTATATAGGGTGGGACATCTACTGGCTTGTTTCTCTTAAATCTGTAATTTGATCCAAAATCTTTCTCCAACTTAAATCTTTCTCTAAATCGTTCTGGTTTGTCATTCTTAAATCGGAGACTCGAAGCTTCGCGATAAAAAGAATGTTTTAAATATCGATGCAGACTCATTTTATAGCGTTTTTAAGAACAAACTTTTAAATGGAGCAGCCTATAGGAACGCGTTACAATGCAGAGCGATCAAAGCGAATTTCGAGAGGCTCTTCTTAATACGTTCGTTACCGCGAGCGAGGAGAATCCTTGTAGAGTTCATTATCGAAGCGAGTGGAACAACGGACATTGTAGCGGGCGCGACGACATTGTACGTTTGGGGGTTTGAATAAGTGCCTCGTGTAAATCTTTCCCGGAATTGATTTCCAAAGTTACAAGGAATCCTTGTCCACGATCACCGATACGAGCTTCTGCAATTCACTCCTCATTACGAGTCGGCGTAAGGTCCGCTCGCGCATCTCGGTTCGGCCAAAATGTATCCCCGAAAATCCATGCTGCAAATAGACCTTCGGGTTCACGTGCGATGCTCTCGCACAATTACCTACGTTTGAACAATCTGCCACGTGCGACACGACGCGTAATACATGGTCAAATTAACTCCCCGCAACACACTCGCGACTTCAAAGCAACATTCCCCCGCGTGTCCGTTTTCCAAGTCGGCCATCGTTTACCGTCAGATTCCCGGATTGTCCCAAATCAAAGCATCGCTCCAAAACTCAAGTCCAGCATCAGAACGAGGAATAAACTCGTTCGATCGCTTTGCGAGACATATCCATTCGAATAAGTTGCACTAGGATCAGGCGAAAAAGCGATATAAGCTTCCAATTTCTCTACAAGCTTTTGGAAACTCAATATAAACATCTATTTCACCTTCAAAAACACTAAAGTTCCATTCTCCGATTATAAAACTAAGAAAAACTAATAAATCCTAAAAAAAACTACTCCCACCAGTCAAATCAACTTCCATACTCAAACCACCACCGATCAAATCAATCTCCATACTTTAAAAAAACCCAAACGCCCAATCCTAATACTCAATATATTTAAAAAACAAAAGCAATACAAACAACAACACACATTATCCTTCCAAACAATCACAACGTACAAACAAACCGCATCGTCCCAAGTATCCACGCCTCCTCTCACGTTCCACGAAGAGCGTATTCTCTCACGAGGGTTCGATTCATCGAGCGCGAGCCCAAAGCGAATCGCCAAGGGGGTTGCGTCGTGGCGCGGCTCGCCTTTTGGAGGGGGGAGCGGGGCAGATGGGGAGGGGCAGAAAGAAATAGGAAAGCAGCGAGTCCGACGGAGTAAAGGGAGGAACTTCCTCAGCGGCGCGGGTGACAAACAACCGCGCGGATTCCACGGATCCGCGCGGCGCGCAAAGTCCGCGCTAATTAGCGGCTCACGAGCGTGCCGAAAAAGGGGTGGGGTGGGGGGCTCGAAGGGGGAGAAGGTGCCGCGGAGGAGGAGAGGGAGGGGGGAAGAAAAGGGAGGAAGGCGGCAAGATGGCAGGCAGGGGCGCGAGCGGGCCATTTGAATATATATCGGCGAGGGACAGTGAGCGATGTTGCACCTGCCGCCGCGAGTCAGCGTAATAGCTGGGAGATGTCACGGCGGTACAACCGCCAGCAAAATTCCCCGCTTCTCCTCGCGCAGGCTTCTCTTTTTTTTTACTCCTTATAAGAAGCTTTCGTGCCGTGGAAAATAAATATTGTGGATTTAGGGAAGAGGGAGGGACTATGATATTTTTTATTTCCTCTACTGCTGGATTGATCTGGGGTGTATGTTGGATGGTATGCTGTTTATATATGTGGAATATGTGTTGATTGTTAACACTATATCTACTCAAATGATCGGTCGATTTCTTTGAAAAATCGTGGAACTTTGAGGCGCGGTTACTTCTAGGATTTTTCACGATTTTCTCGCAGCGTACGGATCGATGAATTAAGCTATCGACATTTTTCTTTCGTCCTCTTTTTCTTCAATGATATATTGAATATATTTGAATCTGTCTGGAAAATGTTAAGTGTCGAGGGAGTTTGGGACGGTGCGTTCTATGAGATCTTCTATCATTTTAGAGCGGTGGAGATAATTATTAAAATTTAGTTGCACTCTTATCGCTCGTATTATGTAAAATCATATATTTTGGTTTGCTTATACTAAGTTGTGCTAGGAAAATTATTTTTTCTTTGGCTTCGTTGGCATATTTTCCCGCTTGCCATTGTCCTTAGAAGCATCGCTTAATTTTAAGATACTCTATAAGTATAAAGTATCCGTTGTACCATTGGGGAACGTCGAGGCCGCGCCATTTGGATTATCGTACCCCGAAGAACCGGTCTTTGATCTGCGCTTTCGCTTTTATCGCAACTTGTGTCATCGCAGAACCCCGATGTCGACGGTGTGAAAGGGTAGGCGCAATGAAACGATTCGTCACGTCTGTGGGAGATCGGCTACGGTGGCTAAGGAGTTAACCCCTTTGAGGACCGTGAATCCATACGCGCTTTCGGTAAAAACCTTCGCCGTGGCCCCTTTATACGTTTTATTAATATCCGTAACTCATGTTCCCCGCAAAAGTAAAAACGACTTTCGTACTCAAAGCGTGGATACTTCGTAAATTTTCATCATCGATATTTTGTGATATTCGCAGAGAATTATGTATGATTTTTGCGCTCGAACATTAATACCAATCTTCGATAGGTCGAAAAAAAATATCCTTTTAATATATGATTTATTTAAAAAAACACCGTGAACGTTTCATCGATGTATAAATTTAAGAAATTAAAGGTTGAAAAAACCGAAGAATTCCAGAGAAATTCCTCGAAGAGCTTGACGAAAGAATAAAATCATTCCAAACTCGCCTTTCCGTTCGAGATAATTATTCACGATAAACGTTCTCTCAGTGACGCAACGTTTATTCGCTTATTATTTTCCATTATCAAACTTTCATTATAAAAGCGCTCAGAGAAATCGTTTATTATTTCCTATTAACCTTTTACCTTATTCGTCTTCGTCGTCATTTTTCTTGGTATAATTTATTCGAAGTCGCAATCGCGATGTTACGACGGATGCGAAACGTTGCGATTCGACGATGTCAAAGAAAGTTTTGGGGGACCGTGTACAGATGCACGGCGCTCTTTATGTACGTAACAGTACGCATCGCCGCCGAGCAAAGTCGGTAGGCGGAGCGACGAGAAGACGAGCACGGTTGTTACACTCCCTTGCGTATTTGTCAACACGCTCGCCCACGTGGCTATCTAGGCGTGGAAGAAGATCTTTTGTGCTTACGCATCGCCCCACGATGGAAATCTCGCGGACCGATGCCCGCTTCTCGAGTTAATTAACGATTAACCGCCTTATCGGCTCGCGCCTCGTATCGACGATCAACGAGGGAGGCCAGGAGAAAGTTAAAATTCTTTTAATTTGTGTGTACATATGTAAATATAAATATAAATATAAATATATATATATATATATATATATGCTTTTTTATATATAGTTTTTACTTTTTATATTTAAATCTTTATTAATTAGTAATTAAAATAACGAAATTTATATATGAATTTGTGTATTATTTGTACATTATTTTTATATACATATTTTAGCGTTTAATAAAATTTTCAATTGCAATTCTAACCAATTTTCTTTCCTTGGCGGCCTCTCCTGAATCACTGTCGAGCGCCTTGCTCCAATTAATGCTCGACAAACGACGAGAAGCAACAATGTTCTCCATCGACGACGACCAGTAATAATGCCTCTGGTATTTACTATCAGCAACCAGTTTGTCGACTCAGCGATAACTCTATACAGGAAGTGCGCGGGCCTTTTTTCTCCGATTTCTCAAACCTCGAAACCGACATTGGAATCGTTCCACGGTTTCGCGGCTTGAACTCGTATTCTTAGTCCTCGATTGTTTAATATAGGACGTGGTATTTTTCTTCCAACTTCGATCTCGATATCCTATTCGTTTCTCCGTTTCGTCGATCCGGACTTCGATTATTATTCATGTTGAGTAGCGTATCGCTTAGACGCAGGACGGTTGTTTGTACGGTATTTACGATAACGACGCCGATACAGGTATCGGTACCTATCAATTAGAATTTACAAGCGACTTAGTCGGTTACGTAGTAGAGACACGTACTTCGATGTTGATTCCCACTATCTCTCGAACTTACCTTCTCCCTCCTTATTTTTCGCCGCTCGCAGAAAATCCCGAGTTACAATTTGCCAATTACCGCGGCCAGGAGGCCTTTCGCGTGTTCCTAAGGAAACCAGTTCCTTATCTGCTCCCAACATCGCCGATAAAACTCTCCTTTATTTGCGATAATTATACTAATACCAATATTAATAGTAGCGATAATGTCGATACCAATACCGACAGGTATAACGCGCAAAGGTTGGACAGCCTCGACTTCCAGTGGTGGCTGACGCTTTCGAGGAAGGCAAGGGTTGCTCGATAAGGTTAAATCTCCATTAGTGCAGCCTCTCGAGTGCCGTTGCCCCGCTCCTACGCCCGTGTTATCTTCATCGGACCCTGTAAGGCGTGCGGCGCGGTACATTACGCGCTGGCTCGTCGATAAATATTCGATAATTCAATGTACTCGTTATTATATTGTTGCAATCCGCCGTTGCTCGTTGGATAATAATAATAATCTAGATCCACGTGGTTTCTTTCACGAGCGGGATAGAAGTAAGTGTAAAGGCGATTACGTTTCGTGCATTTTTCCATAGACCGCTAAAGGAGCGCTCCGCAACCTTGTATCCCCTATCGCGCGATCGTGTAATTTTTAATTAGAACCAGTGGCGAAAATAAAATGATTCTTTTTCTCTGGAGTGCACTAATGGAGACTTTGCCGCTGACTGACTTCTTCCCTCGTCTTCGTGGACAGACGGAAAAGCGACGATGGCGTAAGCCGGCGGATCGTCGAGCGCCACCAGCGCCGATCTCCCTAACGAGGCAGCTTATTAGTTCATTAATTAAAATGCGTTATTGCCAGGAAGCGCCGAGCGTCGCCATCGAGGCGAGGCCGTTCTTTCTCATCGGTCGCTCCTCATCGTTGACCTCTCGACTACTCGGCCGACGCGATACTCCAGAAAGCCGCGACTCCCGTTTCCCTCTCGTTCGATCGCATTGGCCGGATTCCAGAAGTTTATGCACAAAATTTTATTATACTCTTTACCCTCGTTCGTTCTCTAGCTCTATACACAATTGAACGAAATAAAATAAAACAAAAGATACTCTACATCCATCCTATTATTCTCACAGGATAGACGAAATATTAGTAATAATTATATGGCTTATTCACCACCCTATATATA